>SJYX01009568.1:6813-87302 GCA_006410675.1 Oreotragus oreotragus | reverse complement strand
TTTTTTTTTTTTTTAAAGATTTTAATTAATTTGTTTGGCTGTTCTGGGTTTTCATTGCTGTGCAGGCTTTCTCTAGTTGCAGCGAGTGAGGGCTACTCTCTAGTTATGATGCATGGGCTTCTCTTAGCCGTAGCTTCTCTTGTGCACCTTCTCTAGGCACGCAAGCTTCAGTAGTTGTAGCTCTTGGGCTCTATTGCACAGTCTCAGTACTTGTGGCGCATGGGTTTAGTTGCTCCATGGCATGTGGGATCTTGCCTGACCAGGGATCAAACCCATGTCTCCTGCATTGGCAGGTGGATTTTTTACCACTGAGCGACCAGGGAAGCCCCCTGATCGCTCATCTTGACAGACTGGGCAAGTGTGCTGAGGTACAGAGATGTGACGTGATCCTTGTCTTTGCGCCATCCACAAATTACTGAGAAGAAGATAGCACATAAGAAAGTACAGTTAATATAGTTTCACAAGTGCTGTAATAGAGGGACATAGAAAAACTTACTAAGAGAGAAAGGAAGGAGGATCTAAATGCTTGGCAAAGAATGAGTTAGCATAGGCTTCAGAGAGATTCAGTCTGGGTCTTTAAGAATGACCAGAATTATGCCAGGCAGAGAGGGTCCTGAAATGCATTCTATGCATTGTAAATGTGGAAGTGCATTCATATTCAGGGAGTGGAGAGTCGTTCATCATGCTGGACTGCTCGGGAGGAAATCTGAATGGTGAAGACCTTAAACCTATTGGAGTTGAGCTTTCTTATAGATATTTGAGATGGAGAATGTCATGATTAGAATGGTGTTTTAGAACATCTCTGATGCCTGTGCTTAGGAGGATGAGAGTGGATTGCTTAAACCAGAGGCAGGGAAACTAGCCAGAAGACTGTTGCAGTAGCAAATGATGAGGTTGGAACCAAGGCAGCGGTCATGGGTGTTGATTTAAATTGTGTGACTAAAGGAAGAAATGTTAGATGTCTGGGTATTGCATGCTCAGTCCTTCAGTCATGTCTGGCTCTTTGTGGCCCTATGGACTATACCCCATCAGGCTCCTCTGTCTATGGGATTCTCCGGACAAAAATAGTGGGGTGGGTTGCCATACCCTCCTCCAGGGGATCTTCCTGAACCAGGGATTGAACCTGTGTCTCTTACATCTCCTACATTGGCAGGTGGGTTCTTTACCACTGGTGCCACCTGGGAAGCACTGTGATGCTGGTAACACATGAAATACAGGCTGGAGAGCTGGTTTAGGGGAGTTAATGAAAAAGCTGGCTTAAAACTCAACATTCAAAAAACTAAGATTATGGCATACAGTGTCATCACCTCATGGCAAATAGGTGAGGAAACAATGGAAATAGTGACACATGTTCTTTTCATGGGCTCCAGAATCATTGCATATGGTGACTGCAGCCATGAAATTAAAAGACACTTTCCTTGGAAGAGAAGCTATGACAAACATAGACAGAGTATTAAAAAGCGGAGACATTACTTGCCGACAAAGGTCCATCTAGTGAGAGCTGGACCATAAAGAAAGCTGAGTGCCAAAGAATTGATGCTTTTGAACTGTGGTGTTGGAGAAGACTCTTGAGAATCCCTTGGACTGCAAGGAGATCAAACCAGTCAATCCTAAAGGAAATCAACCCTGAATATTCATTGGAAGGACTAATGCTGAAGCTGAAACTCCAATACTTTGGCCACCCAATATGAAGAACTGACTCCTTGGAAAACACCTTGATGCTGAGAAAGACTGAAGGCAGGAGGAAAAGGGGACAACAGAGGATGAGATGGTTGGATGGCATTACCAACCTGATGGACATGAGTTTGAGCAAGCTCCGGGAGTTGGTGAAGGACAGGGAAGCCTGGCGTGCTATAGTCCATGGGGTTGCAAAGAGTTGAACACAACTGAGTGACTAAACTGAACTGAACTAAATGTTCATTTTGAGATGCTCATGGGTGACATTCAGGAGAATTCCCTGGTGGCTCAGATGATAAAGAATCTGCCTGCAATGCAGGAGACCCATATTCGATCCCTGGGTCGGGAAGATCCCCTGGGTTGGGAAGATCCCTTGGAGAAGGAAATGGCGACCCACTCCAGTATTTTTGCCTGGAGAATTCCATGGACAGAGGATCCTGGCAGGCTATAGTCCATGGCGTCACAAAGAGTCAGACAGGACTGAGCGACTATCACTCACTCACTTGGGAAAGATAGGAGTTTTGGAGTTCCTGAGAGGGGTAGGATTGATCGTAGATATAGGAAGGATGACCTCTAAGTGACAATGGAAACCAGAGGAACAGATGAAATTGCTTGAGTAAAACCCTCCAAAAAATGGGAATGAAAGGAGGCTGTGGGTAGGCCTCAGAGGAACTCTGATACGTGTAGCTAGAAAAGTTGGGAAAGGCATCTGAGGAGGAGCAGAGAGGTAGGAGAAAGTATCATCTGGGAAGCCAGGAATGAGAAGAATTTGTAGAAGGAGGTGAGTGTTTGTGGGAGCTGAGAACAAGTAGGGTGAGCCCTGAAACGGGGTTGCTTGGTTGTTGGTGACTGGGTGAGGGCAGTTTCAGTGGAGGAGTAGAGACAAGCTAGATGACTGTGGCTCGGGNGATATGAAGAACTGACTCCTTGGAAAAGACCTTGATGCTGAGAAAGACTGAAGGCAGGAGGAAAAGGGGACAACAGAGGATGAGATGGTTGGATGGCATTACCAACTTGATGGACATGAGTTTGAGCAAGCTCCGGGAGTTGGCGAAGGACAGGGAAGCCTGGCGTGCTATAGTCCATGGGGTTGCAAAGAGTTGAACACAACTGAGTGACTAAACTGAACTGAACTAAATGTTCATTTTGAGATGCTCATGGGTGACATTCAGGAGAATTCCCTGGTGGCTCAGATGATAAAGAATCTGCCTGCAATGCAGGAGACCCATATTCGATCCCTGGGTCGGGAAGATCCCCTGGGTTGGGAAGATCCCCTGGAGAAGGAAATGGCAACCCACTCCAGTATTTTTGCCTGGAGAATTCCATGGACAGAGGATCCTGGCAGGCTATAGTCCATGGCGTCACAAAGAGTCAGACAGGACTGAGCGACTATCACTCACTCACTTGGGAAAGATAGGAGTTTTGGAGTTCCTGAGAGGGGTAGGATTGATCGTAGATATAGGAAGGATGACCTCTAAGTGACAATGGAAACCAGAGGAACAGATGAAATTGCTGAGTAAAACCCCCCAAAAAATGGGAATGAAAGGAGGCTGTGGGTAGGCCTCAGAGGAACTCTGATACGTGTAGCTAGAAAAGTTGGGAAAGGCATCTGAGGAGGAGCAGAGAGGTAGGAGAAAGTATCATCTGGGAAGCCAGGAATGAGAAGAATTTGTAGAAGGAGGTGAGTGTTTGTGGGAGCTGAGAACAAGTAGGGTGAGCCCTGAAACGGGGTTGCTTGGTTGTTGGTGACTGGGTGAGGGCAGTTTCAGTGGAGGAGTAGAGACAAGCTAGATGACTGTGGCTCGGGGAGTGGATGTGAAGTGAGAATCTAGAGGCAGCAAGCACAGACTTCTCTTTTGAGAAATGTAGCGGTAAGAGAAGGAAGGAAAGAGGGTAATATTTTGAAGAGGAACCAGGGGAGACAGGCTCAAAGATTTTGTTTTTTTCAGAGTTGGGGAGTAGAATGGGGACCTGAGCTGGTATAGGTTGCGGGACAAGACATAGAGGAAGGTGGTCAAGTAAAGGTGCTACAGCTGTCTGAATGCTCCATATTCTTGTGGGATCCCTAAACTGTGGTGCTTTGCTGAAGCCTGCAGTCACTAGGAGTGTATGGTGGACAAGAGAGACCTTGACATTTTTAGCAGTTAATGATAGCACCATGTATTGAGTAACCTCTGTATGCAAGGTGTTTTTCTAGACTCATCTAAACAGCAGATGCAGTTCTAACACTCAGCACAACTCCCAGAAATCAAGTATTGTTGCCATTTTTCAGAGGTGGAAACAGCGAAGTTGAGCATACAATTAGTGGTGGAGCCCGAGTTTCAGCCCAGGTTTGTGAAACTGCAAGAGGTGTTTTTTTTTTTTTTACTCCACAGTGCTGTCTTCCATTAGTAACTCAATGCTGAGACTCTAAGGAGGGCTGGAAGGGAGAGTAGGGATGGATGGGCCAGAGGGACAAAGGTAGGGTTCAGAAAGAAAGTGAAAGCCGCTCAGTCATGTCCAACTCTTTGTGACCCCATGGACTATACAGTCCATGGAATTCTCTAGGCCAGAATACTGGAGTGGGTAGCCTTTCCCTTCTCCAAGGGATCTTCAGTCTTACGGAGTTCCAACCCAGGAATCGAATCGGGGTCTCCTGAATTGCAGAAGCCAGGGTTCAGAAGTTGATCCTAACTTGGAGGGAACACGACTTAATCTCTGAATGAAGAAGAAAGATCTTGGTCTGGCCTTGCCCTGCCTTCTTTCTGCTTAGCCAGTGGCTTCAGTGACGGCAGGCTTTCACTCTCTTTTTCTCCGTCTTGCTGTAACTTCCTAGCAGAGCCTCTGCGGTCCCAGCTGCTGCCTGCTATTGATGGCTTATAGAGAAGAAAAAATACCCTTCTAAGCCCAAAGGGCCCGTCCTTTCCAAGCAACTACCTGAGAGGAATTAGTGAGCCGCAGGATGGCACTCTCTTTGGCACAAGGCAGTCTTCTTCCTGAAGTACTTCTATTTGAAATGAATAATTTTGGATTGGTGGGAAGATCAAAACAATGAAAATTAGAAGACTTGATTTTCGGCCTGAGTGATTGCCTAGGTTACCTTGGGCAAGTTGCCTCCTCCGTGTTTATTTACTTGACATAAAGTAGGGACTTTTTTACTCAGCTCTGTATCCCACATACCTGGCATATGGCCTGACTGAAGAGGTGTCCTGAGTAAGTTTATTTTGAAGTAAGTTAATTTGCTTCTTTGTTGAATGAGGGAATTAGACCTTTTAATTTCTAAAAGTCATTAGTTCTATGAAGATTGATAGGCTTTAATTATAAGTTAATAAATATAGTCATTTATTTAGCATTTGCTTTTGGCCCAGGCACTGTGTGAGGTGCTTTACATATTTATTTTAGATGATTTTTTAAATTTAAAACTTTTGTTTGGTCCTTTAGAAATATTATGGATCCTTGGGCAATAAGCTCATGAGGACAGTATCTGTGCCTGTTTATTACTGTAACTCTAGGGCTAAGTGCAGTGCTGAGCATGTGATGAGTACTCAGCGAGTATTTGTTGAACAAATGAATGAATGGGTGTCATATTATTACAACAATCCTGTAACATAGCTAGTATTAGCCCCATCTTACAGATAAGAAAATTGAGGTTCACAAATCACGGAACTAGTAGGTGGCTAAGATGGAGGATGGAGGATTCAAACCCAATTCTGTCTAACTCTATAGTTGGTGCCTTTACCACTTAACACCACAATGCGTCCACTTATCTTCTATTTTATTTGAAAATTCAAAAGGAAGGAAGGGAATTGAGGGCTTGGGGGTGGGATTAGAGGTTGGGCACTGAAGTTTAAGTATTCATGGTAAGAGTTGACAAGTATTTCAAGCACCTTAAGAAAACAAAGGGGCTATAATAGCAGTTGCTATTCACTGGGTAATTCATTTATTGAGTAATGAGTAAATGGCAATTAAAAACCACTTTAACAATTTTAATTATCATCTGTTAACTGATGATTATCAAATTTGTGTGTCTAGCTCAGATGTTTCCTCTGAACTTTAGCCTTGCATATCCAATCCCTTAATTGACATTCTGGATGTCTAACTGGCATTGTAACAAGTTCACACTTAACATTCACTCTTGTCAGCAGATCCTATTGGTTCTACTTTTAAAGTACATCAACAGTTAGATACTTTTCAGTGCCTCTGCTCCTACCACCTTGACCCAAGCTACCATTGTTTCTTGCCTGGAGAAATAATAGCCTCTTGATTGGTTTCCTGCTTCTCCCCTTGCTTGCCTGCAGTTCAGAGCAGCCAGAGCAATCTTTTCAGATGTAAATCCAGTCATATAGATCGCATCCTTTAGAGGTTTCCCATATCTCTTGGAGAACAAGCTGAAGTCCTTAGAGTGACCAGGCGCCAGCTACCTGGCTTATCCTCCTCTCCCGCTGCTTGCCCTGCCCCATTGGCTTCCTCATTCTCTTCTGAGCAAGGCAGGCATGCTTGTGCCTCCTTGGCATTTGTTCTCCCCTCTTTCCCCTCTGCATTGCCTATTATCTCATTTCCTTCAGATCCTTTGGTCAAATGTCATATTCTCAATGAGGCTTTCTTCAGTCATTCTATTAAAAAATAGCAAACCCTCCCCTATAGCACACCTTAATCTCTATTCTCGTTAATTTTTCGCTATAGCATTTATCATTTTCTAAACATATTTGTTTGCCAGGCCCTTTACTTTGCCCCCTGCTCCCTGTCAGTTCCATAAGAACAGTCATTTTTGTTCATTGCTGAATCCTCAGCGACTGGCACATGACATATCCTTAGTAAATACTTGTTAAATGAAATATTCTGGCCAGGTACACAGGTAGATGCCTTATATATATTTGTTTAATTTTCTTCACAACAACCCTGCAAAATATTCCCATTTTACAAATGAGGAAAGTTATGTGCCTAGGATTGCATGGCTAGAAAGTTGAAAGCCTAGATCTGTTCCACTTAAAACATTGCCAAACTCAAATAAAATATTTTAGGAGGATGGAATCTAAATATTATTTCTTTGCTTCCGAATGGAGTGTTTAAACCATAGGCCTAGAAACCAGAAGAAAGGCAAAGTCTGAATGCCCAAATTGGGCATTGTTCATTCACTCACGTGGAAGCACACTGATAACTTGTGATGCTGCTGCAGTTATAAGCCTAAAACACCTGGAGAAAGGCCTTTGTGTGAGGTCTTCCTATGCACCACTTTGATACACTTTTGGCTTGCATATGCAGAAAATCAGAAGAGTTTTATGATAATTTGGAAAATTTTCTCCCCCACTCCCTGGGAAAGACCCTCTTTCCCTATTTTGGAATAGTAAGGTTATTTTGGGCTTATTGCGTCATATCACTTTTCTTTCCTGAGGTTTAATGTCATCCAGAGTCAGAGTGCAAACCATCTTCAGGGTATCCCGTAGTGTGAGTTTCTCTGTGGTGTGGTGACTGAGAAGGCCTAGATCAGAGCTGTTCCCAAAGTAAGATGAGGCTGTAGTCAGAGCTGTCCCCAGGGTCAAATGTGTCTGGGTTCACATGCCATCGTAATAGAGGTACATCATTCTTTCAGAAAGGAGGGTGAAGGAGAGTGGGACCAGGAGCCAACCCCCAGCTGACTGGGATATAGTGTATCTCTCTCCTAAGTCTCGGGCACTAGTAACTTTTCTCCCAAATTTTAAAAAATTGTGGTAAAATACACATAAGATTTACCATCTTAATCATGAAATACGTGGTTCAGAGGCATTAAATACATTCATAATGTTGTGTGATTACCACCATCACCATCCCGATAGCTCTTTTCTTCTTGTAAAACAAAAACTCTGTACCCGTTTAAACAGTAACTCCCCATTCCTGTTTCTTCCCAGGCCTGCAACCACCATTCTGCTTCCCGTCCCTGATTTTGACAATATACTCTGCAGAGACCTACGTATCAGTAACTTTGGAGTGAAACCTAGTGAAGCTCTGGGCTTATAGGAGGCTCAGACAGAGGGAGCAGAAGTGGATTCTTCAGAGTAAAGTTCTTAGTAATATGACAGAAGTAGAAGAGGAGGAGGTAGAGAAACGTCATCCTGTGGTATGATATGAGCACTGATGTATCCAGAGAACAGTGAAGAGCTAAGTGTGACTCAGAGTGGCCCCCAGGGTAAAATGAGACTGGGAGCAGAGCTGTTCCCAGGAAGTGATGAAGATAGGATGAGAACTTTCCCTAGGGTAGGATAAGCAGAGGGGGCAGGCAAGAGTGCTGGAGTGGATTGTCACTGCAACACCATTACCAGGGCGAGAGAAAGAAAAGAGCCTGTGGCGGCAGCTCCAGTAGCAAGGGAACGTGAGAGGCAAGGACTTCAGGCAACATGTTTAGATTAGGGGAGGGAACACGCAGATGACAGGTTGCAGAGAGCTTTGTATGTCATACTCAGGATTTGAAACTGTTCCTTGGGCAAAGCAGAGCCACTGAAAAGTTTTAACTTTAAGAATTAGACAGGGTAAAATTTGCTTCTGGTCAATATGCCTGTGTTTAGGTCAGGTCAGGAAAGGCTAGAAGAGGGGATGGCAGCCATGGGACTCCAGGCAAGTGTGGGTAGAGCCTGACCTCAGTGTTTTCTGGACTTCATCCAAAGCTAAGAGCTTCAGTGGCTGCACGACATTGAGAATGCACTAGAATGTACTAGATGCCACTGAACTGTTCACTTAAAAATGGTTACTGTTACAAAACTAAGAACCTCATCCTGCCTCGGTCTTTGTAGGACTGGGCCTGACGTTCTGTGACTGATTTTTTTTTTTTTTTTCTGTAAGTGTTTGGCGTGTTGGTGGTGGTCCTGGGGAGTCCAGGTTGGAACTAAGCAGAGCAGGAGGGATGTGAGTCCAATCCATGATCTCTCCTTCTCTTTTGATTTATTTTTGGCTGGGCTGTCTTCACTGCTGCTGTGTGGGCTTTTCTCTAGTTGGAGCGGCTAGGGGCTGCTCTTCCTCGTGGTGTGAGGTCTTCTCATTGCAGCTGCTGCTTTTGTTGTGGAGCACAGGCTCTAGGCTCACAGGCTTCAATAGTTTCAGTGTGTGGGCTCAATAGTCCTGGTTTCTGGGCTCATAATAGTTGTGGCACCAGGCTTAGTTGCTCCTCAGCATGTGGGATCTTCCTGGATCAGAGATTGAATCCGTGTCTCCTGCAGTGGAAGGCAGATTCTTTGCTGCTGAGCTGCCGAGGAAGCCCCATGTTCTCTTTTTGTCCGTCCTTGCTACTGGTTGCCAGAGTCATCTGTCTTTTTTTTTTTTTTTTAACTTTAAATACACATTTACTTACCTATTTGGCTGCGCTGGGTATTTGTTGTGTCATGTGAAGTCTTCATTGCAGCCTGTGGGAAATAGTTCCCTCACCAGAGATTGAACCCAGGCCCCCTGCATTGGGAGCACAGAGTATTAGCCACTGATCCACTGGAAAAATTCCCACAGTTATGCTTCTAACAAGTTAATCTAACCCCTGCCTTTCTCTGCTAAGAAATCCCTGTTGCTTTCCCATTCTCTGCATATTATGAAATCCAGCCTTTGATGGAATCTGGTTTCATGACATTCCATGCTATGGCTCCTGCGTATTTTCTTGTAAATATCTTGCTTGTTTTTATTCATGCTTTACTCATTCATCTTGCTCAAATATCTTCCTGCTGTTTCTATCTGGTAAACTCATCCTTCTATACTATCCTCCAGCGTTACCACTTTTTTAAAGCCTTCTTTGTTCTCCATCCCTTGGAGAAGGAAATGGCAATCCACTCCAGCACTCTTGCCTGGAAAATCCCTTGGACGGAGGAGCCTGGTAGGCTGCAGTCCGTGGGGTCGCTAAGA
Source organism: Oreotragus oreotragus (assembly GCA_006410675.1). NCBI lineage: Eukaryota > Metazoa > Chordata > Mammalia > Artiodactyla > Bovidae > Oreotragus > Oreotragus oreotragus. Next base: position 77,792 of record SJYX01009568.1, on the reverse strand, counting down.
GTCAGACACGACTGAGCGACTNTTCTATACTATCCTCCAGCGTTACCACTTTTTTAAAGCCTTCTTTGTTCTCCATCCCTTGGAGAAGGAAATGGCAATCCACTCCAGCACTCTTGCCTGGAAAATCCCTTGGACGGAGGAGCCTGGTAGGCTGCAGTCCGTGGGGTCGCTAAGAGTCAGACACGACTGAGCGACTTCACTTTCCCTTTTCACTTTCATGCATTGGAGAAGGAAATGGCAACCCACTCCAGCACTGTTGCCTGGAAAATCCCATGGACGGAGGAGCCTGATAGGCTACTGTCCATGGGGTTGCAGAGTCAGACATGACTGAGCGACTTCATTTTCACTTTCTCTGTTCTCCCATCATAGACAGATAGTCCCTTCTAATGTTATTCTTCCATTAAGTTGTATATTTCTCCCTGTTAATTATCTCACTGCTTTGTCATTGCTTTGTATGTGATTGCCACATAGATTGGGAGTTTTTCAAAGACAGGTGCCCTACAGGTTTTTTTCTGTGCTCCTGTGACAGTACTGCCCAGAGACATCGCTCACTCTTTCTTTCTTTTTTTTTTGAAAAAGAAGTGTTTATTTGTAGACCATAGACATTGTTGGCCTTGCCTTGCTACTTAGCCCTAATTTCTCCTTCCTAGGTGATCGCCTGAGTTCTCTCATGTACTTTCAATGTGTTTATTGAGGTGAAAGTCACATAACAGAAAATTAATCATTTTAAATTGAGCGATTCAGTGCCATTTGGTGCTTTTACAGTGTTGTATACAACCACCACCTCTGTCTGGTTCCGAAACAGTTCCATTACTCCACAGTAAAACACCTCACCAGTCAACAGTTTCCCCTCATTCTCCCTACCCCCACAGTCGTCAGTCTGCAATTTTGTCTTGATGGGTTTACCTATTCTGGATGTCTTCTATAGAGTCATACGGTATGTGGCCTTTTACTTCTGGCTTCTTTGCGTGCATGTGTGCTCAGTCAGTTACTCAGTCGTGTCTGACTCTTTGTGACCTTGTGGACTGTAGCCCACCAGGCTCCTCTGTCCACGAGATTTCCCAGGCAAGAATACTGGAGTGGGTTGCCATTTCCTTTTCCAGGGGATCTTCCCGACCCAGGGACCTAACCACATCTCTTGCATCTCCTGCACTGGCAGGTGGATTCTTTACCACTGTGCCACCTGGGAAGCCCCCTGGCTTCTTTAACTTAGTATCAAATTTTGTAGGATGGGTCAGCACGTCATTCTTTTTTTTTTTCTTTTTCAAGTTTTTTGTTATTGTTATGGTAAAATATATAGCTTACAATTAGCGATTTTAACCATTTTTAAGTGTATAACTCTGTGGCAATAATTACATTCACACTGTTGTGCAACCATCATCACTATCTATTTGCAAAACTTTTTCATCATCCCAGACAGAAACTCTTTACCCATTAAGCAATAACTCCCCATTTTCCCTTCCTCCTAGATATTGTTAGATTCTAATCTACTTTCTATCTCCATGAATTTGTCTGTTCCAGATATTTCACGTAAGTGGAATCATACAATTTATATCCTTTTGTGTCTGGCTTTATTTCCTTAAGAATACTGTTTATAAGATTCTCCCATGTTGTAGTATGTACCAGAGCAATTTGTTCCTTTATATGCCTGGAAAATGCCATAACTTGTCTATCCATCCATCTGGTGATGGACGCTTTGGTTGTTTCCACTTTTTGGCTACTGTGAATAGTGCTGCTGTGGACATGCATGTACATGTACTTGTATGAGTACCAGTTTTCAACTTTTCTGGCTATATACCTTGGAGTAGAATTGTGGGTTATATGGTAATATATGTTTAACTTCTTGAGAGACTGCTAAAACTGTTTTCCATAGCAACTGCACCATTTCACATTCCTATCAGCAAATATAAGGATTCTATTTTTTTATATCTTTGCCAACACTTGCTATTTTTTGGTTTGTTTGTTTTAATTACAGCTATCTTAGTGGGTGTGAAGTGACATTTTATTGTGGTTTTCATTTGCATTTCCCTAATGCTATGGCAGAAAGTGAAGAGGAACTAAAAAGCTTCCTGATGAAAGTGAAAAAGGAGAGTGAAAAAGTTGGCTTAAAGCTCAACATTCAGAAAACTAAGATCANTGGCATCCGGTCCGATCACTTCATGGGAAATAGATGGGGAAACAGTGGAAACAGTGTCAGACTTTATTTTGGGGGGCTCAAAAATCACTGCAGATGGTGACTGCAGCCATGAAATTAGAAGACGCTTACTCCTTGGAAGAAAAGTTATGACCAACCTAGATAGTATATTCAAAAGCAGAGACATTATTTTGCCTACTAAGGTCCGTCTAGTCAAGGCTATGATTTTTCCTGTGGTCATGTATGGATGTGAAAGTTGGACTGTGAAGAAAGCTGAGCGCCGAAGAATTGATGCTTTTGAACTGTGGTGTTGGAGAAGACTCTTGAGAGTCCCTTGGACTGCAAGGAGATCCAACCAGTCCATTCTGAAGGAGATCAATCCTGGAATTTCTTTGGAAGGAATGATGCTAAAGCTGAAACTCCAGTACTTTGGCCACCTGATGCGAAGAGTTGACTCATTGGAAAAGACTCTGATGCTGGGAGGGATTGGGGGCAGGAGGAGAAGGGGACGACTGAGGATGAGATGGCTGGATGGCATCACGGACTCGATGGACGTGAGTCTGAGTGAACTCTGAGAGATGGTGATGAACAGGGGGCCCTAGCGTGCTGTGATTCATGGGGTCGCAAAGAGTCGGACACGACTGAGCGACTGAACTGAACTGTTGGTAGTTTAAAATCTTTTCTAATTAATTTATTCTAAGAATGTATCTTCAGGCCATATTACCCAGCAATAGACATATTAAGAGTTCAAACAGCTTATCATTGGGAAGAATAACTACAATGTTAATAGGATTATTCCTGACCCTTTTTTAAGACTAAAATACTCCTAAATTAAAGTGACTTAGAGTGGGAAGTATCCAGAACACTTCCTAAGTAGCAAAAAGGAAAATGAAGTCGCTCAGTCGTGTCCGACTCTTTACGACCCCATGGACTGTAGCCTATCAGGCTCCTCCATCCATGGGATTTTCCAGGCAAGAATGCTGGAGTGGATTGCCATTTCCTTCTCCAGGGGATCTTCCGACGCAGGAACGGAATCCGGGTCTCCCGCATTGCAGGTGGATGCTTTACCGTCTGAGTACACACCTCAATGGCACCCCACTCCAGTACTCTTGCCTGGAAAATCCCATGGACAGAGGAGCCTGGTAGGCTGCAATCCATGGGGTTGCAAAGAGTCGGACACTACTGAACGACTTCACTTTCACTTTTCACTTTCATGCATGGAGAAGAAAACGGCAACCCACTCCAGTGTTCTCGCCTGGAGAATCCCAGGGAAGGCGGAGCCTGGTGGACTGCTGTCTGTGGGGTCACACAGAGTTGGACACGACTGAAGCGACTTAGCCCAAGATTAAATTTATCGCTTTTGAGTTTATTTCACTCACAGAAAATTTGATGACTCTTTTCAAAGTCCTTAGAAAGATGTAATTATGTAAACCCCATATATATATGGAAAGATTTTTTTTTTTCCAAATAAGGATAAAGTCAGAAACTTTCTCATTTTTTTTCTTTATTCTGAGTTGATGAAAACATTGTTTATAAAGGCAACACTGCCCTCTAGGGGACAGAATGTTAGTAGCAGATTATTTTACTTTTGACAGGTTCTGACTCAAGGCTCAGTTAAATAAAAGCATAAGCCAGATGAAGCATTTATTTTATATTTGATACCTCATTATGAAAAATAGGAGGAGTAATTCTAGGGGCAAGGCTTTTGGGGGACAAGTCTTGTATAACCTTTCCAGACACATTTCAAACCACCATTTCCATCCTCACCACACCCCATTCAAAACCAAGTCGTTTCACCAGAGTTTAGAAAGGAAGGAGATGAGGTTCAAGTCATAGGTTTGATTATAACTGAATTTGTATTTGTCTGAAATGGTAGAGGGTATATGGTTATGCCTCTTCGGCTCCCGCTTCCCTTCCTTTGTATAGTCTTTCCTAAGCAAAGCATCGGTGCTTCTCCCCTTTCCCAATCCGCTTCTCCCCAAAGTTGTCTTTGCTGGTGGAAGCAAAGCCTCCCAGGGAGGCTCCTTGCAGTAGCGACCCCTGTTCTGTGGTCACGAGTGGCATCACCTCTTCTTTCCCTTGTCAGGCTTTGTCAGAGCTTCTAGAACAGCTCCTTTCTCCCTGGCAGTCTCAAGTCCCAGGGAGCTGAGAAGTCGTTCCTTGCCAATATCTATTGCATATTCAGTCCTCCTGGCGATACCTCCTAAAGACTTAGAGCTGTGATGAGAGGATTTGCAATAAGAGGTTTTACCCTTTCCAAACATTGAAGAGCAACCCATTTTGTAAAAACCTGAAAAGGTAAAATACCACGATTCATTCCTCTGTATCAAGAAAAGAAACTCTGCCCCGGAAAAATGAGTGTGAAACCAGGTGGAAGGCATGAGTTCCAGTGCTAGGCTTGATATGTTTTAGTTGTGGGTAGTCAGGAATCAACCTTGGCGAGTACTTCCTCTTGACTCATGGGAATGATTTTAAAAAAAAACCTGCTTACTTTCCAGGACTGTTGTGAAAAGAAATGGGTTGTATAATGACAGCAGGGTGTAAGGGTTTATTCTCTCAAGTTGAAAGGAAAAACTTGGGTAAACTTGTCGTTTAAATATGCAGTCATTTAAACATGCAGTCAATTTGCCTTTTCATTGATGGACAGGGAATCCTGGCATGCTGCAATCCATGGGGACGCAAAATGTCGGATGCGACTGAGCGACTAAACTGAATTGAACTGAATTAAGCATGTGTAATAATTTGCCTTTTTGCTACAAGTGTTTAGTCTTTGTTCCCATTGTGAGTAGGGAAAGTAAAGCTTGGAAAGCCAAAATCATCTTAAAGGAGATCTATCTGAAATTTGGATTCCACTTGATTGTTTTCTTGGCTCATCACCTAATCACGCCTCACTGCCTGTTCTAATTTGTCTCTCCCATCTTGAAACATCTGATCTGTCCACTATATTGATGTCATGCCTTTTCACAACTCTATACAACTCCTCCCTCTCTGCTTGGAATTCCCTTTGCCTCAGTCTCCATCTGGCAAACACATCTAACTCAGCTCTCAGTACAGTGTTCTATGATGCCTATTTACCTGTCGGAACACCTCAGTTTCAGAGCCTCTGTCTTGTTCATTTTGACTTTCCAACTCAGACGCTCTTGCATAAATCAAGTGTCTCATACACATTTGTAAATTGTCCTTGACTCCTAACTAAAGCTGTAGTATTGATTTACCATGATGTTTTGACTGAGAAAAACAAAACATTTGAAGAATAACTTACCAATTCTTTTCCAGAACCTGAAGGAACTTGATTTCATTTTGCATTAGGAAATTTGAGGTAGAACTGTTACATATAAAGGAAAAGCTGATGGTAAAATGTGAGAATATCAAAATAATGAGTTCCTTTTACCAATGACTGATTCTTTCTTGAGCCTTGATGTCATACTGTATTAAACTGAAACATCTAATCAATTCCTCAGCTGATGGTTTGTGTAAAGACGTATGTGGTTTTGTCCTCAGGCTTTATCTCAGAGTTAACAGGGCTACTATGAAGTTTTCATCTTGTTTACAACCATTTCAAGGATTTTCCCTAAGAACCAGTTGTTTTTCTTTAAAAAATAGACCTTCTTCCAAAATAGGTCCCATCCATAGCCATGATGAAGAACCAGTAGGTAAACTGGATCAAGACCAGTATGTAATATTTTCCCCACCCCACTATCCAAACTCCTCAGTAAACGAACACGAAACCCACCCACACATAAAAAGGACATATTTCCTTATTTTCTAAAATATACCAAATGTATTTCTCTTCCTAAAGTCACTATTTGAAGAAATCTCTAATGGGATTTTACATGCTTATTTTAATATTCTTAGCATAGACTATTGGCATTTTCTCCCATAAAATATTTAAGCTTTGATCAAGACTCCCACAATGAGCATTGTTTATGCATTCTTTTCTCTTCAATGGCTTTAGTTATTTGAGAAGTAGAAACATTAGTTTAAAATGTTACAAGCAGTGTAAAAGTGAAAAATAACATGTCTCCATGTGACCCCTCATGACTGTTCTTTTTCCCCCCTTTTAGAAGGCAATGGCACCCCACTCCAGCACTCTTGCCTGGAAAATCCCATGGACGGAGGAGCCTGGTGGGCCGCAGTCCATGGGGTCGCTAAGAGTTGGACACGACTGAGCGACTTCACTTTCACTTTTCACTTTCATGCATTGGAGAAAGAAATGGCAACCCACTCCAGTGTTCTTGCCTGGAGAATCCCAGGGACGGGGGAGCCTCATGGGCTGCCGTCTATGGGGTTCCACAGAGTCAGACACGACTGAAGCAACTTAGCAGCAACAGCAGAGCTTTTTAAAGCACATATTATACGTATATGTTGATTCACAGCAAATATGTCCTGTTTTTTATTACCTTAAAAATAAACATCATCAGCCATGCTAAAAAAAAAAAAAAACCCACTGACTGTATTACTTAGAGCAAGACCTAGTGAAATTTGGGACAGACATGTCTAAGACATAGATAGAAAATAGTATCAAGTCTTCTACCATTTTCTCCATTTCTCTTCATCTTTTAAAATGACATCATCAGTAGTTCTTGATAATTGAAACTTTGAAACCAATTTTTAGAGAATGGTCCTAAAGGGGAGTTGATTAAAAAGGACACATTGATTGTTAAAAGTCAATTTCTTTCTGCAGGACTATGTTGTGTCCAATACTAGATCAAGAAATGGAGCAAGGGGCTTCCCTGGTGGTCCGGGGTTAGAAATATGCCTTGCAATGCAGAGGACACAGGTTTGATACCTGGTTGAGGAACTAGGATCCCATGTGTTGGGGATCTAAATCCAAGTGCCACAACAAAAGATCCCACTTGCTGCAACTAAGGCCCGACACAGCCAAACTAAAATAAAAATGAAAAAAAGAAATGGAGCAAACGGTGAACAGTTAGGCACTTACTGAATGAATGTCTGTTTTAAGTAGTTTTAGTACAAATGTGTGTCCATATTTTACCATCTGTAGAAATAAAAGACACACACACAACCCAATATTTCATAATGATCACTTTAGTATGCTGGCATTTGGGATGTTTGTAAATATCACAGAAACAGAAACAGGAGCCAGAATTCATGTTCAGAAACTCGTGAATCATGTGTGTGGAGTCCAGACTTATTGCCCTACAGCGAAGACACACTAGAGAACACTTTTTTTTTCACAAATGTGGAAATTCAGGGTATCTGCATTGGTGTAGCACACTCCATAGGACACAGTAGGAAATGTAACCAAAATAAATTCTTAAGGGGTTTATTATTTAATCAGCAAAGCAACCTCGTGTCCTAACATTTTTATAGTCCCCCACTGTGTGTGCACACATACGTAAGAGCTCAGTGAAGCTTGGCAGAATGAGTACTAATTTTCTATTTAAATGTGATCTTTCTATTTAGAATTTACCTCCTAAATTGCAGGCTTCACTTGTGGCTCAGCTGGTAAAGAAACCTCCTGCAATGGGGGGAGACCTGGGTTCGATCCCTGGGTTGAGAAGATCCCCTGGAGAAGGGAAAGGCTACCCACTCCTGTATTCCAGTCTGGAGAATTCCATGAACTGTATAGTGCCTGGAGTGGCAAAGTCGGACACAACTAAGCAACTTTCACTTTCACCCTAAATTGCATATTTTATACATTTACCATCATTAGCTTCTTCCAGGAAATTTCACGTAATATTATCAGTAGTGTATTCCTACCTCCCCACCCACTTTCCCATCATTACTGGAAATATGTCAAATTCCAGAGAGGCACTCTTCCTCAAAGACACTTGGAGGAGTTAATGATGCTCTCCTCCAACACATTCCTGAGCTGCAGCCAGTTCACAATGCCCACAGGCAGCCCCCCCATCCAACTGGCGGTCTCTCTGAATCCCACCTCACCACCTCCTCAGGCTCCCCTACATTGAAGGCTGAGAGTGGTCAGGAATGAATTGCTGCCTCCCTGCAGGGCATGCCTCGGTTTTCTGGATGTTTGAGTGACACTTGGCTAGAATTCCCTGGGCCACACCACTTTTGTGAGAGGTTTTCTACACCAGTAAAATCTACCACTTTCCCTAGAAGTTTATAGAGAAGAACTGAATTTATTTCATTATGACTGTTTTCACTGAGGTCCTTTTTCTGACTGAAGAATTCTTCCTAATTCTTATAGGTTTCTCTTTTCTCCAGATCGCCCTTTTTTTTTTTTTTTTGAGGATTACATTTTTTAATTGTATTTGATCCACAATGTTGTGCTGATTTCTGCTGTACAGCAAAGTGATTTAAATATATACATACACACACAGAGAGAGAGATGCAGGAGACATGGATTCGATCCCTAGGTCAGGAAGATCCTCTGGAGAAGGAAATGGCAACCCACTCCAGTATCCTTGCCTGGAGAATTCCACCAACAGAGGAGCCTGGCAGGCTACAGTCCATGGGGTCACAAAGAGCTGGACATGGCTGAGCGGCTGATCATACACTCAAACACATACATATACATTCTTTTTGGTATTCTTTTCCATTACCATTTATCTCAGGGTATTGAAAGTTCTCTCTGACTGAATTTTCCATCTAGTCTCACTTTCATTTGTAGATTGACTCCTTTGCCTTCAAATCTTTGCTACCTTCTCCCATCCTCACCCTGGCACCTGAGAATTAATTAATGAGATATTGTCTCAGTTTCCTTCCCCAGATGTTCCAGATTAACAACAGCTAATTACTGGAAGCCTTCATGCACTAAGCTACCACCATATTTAGTGACACTTTTCAGCGTTCATATAAGCAGTCTATTGCTGCAGTGTCTGTCAGAGAGCATGGTTCATAATAACAGATACAGGCACTCAGTAACAGTTATAGGGTTGTTCAGGAGAATTGGGTTCAAATTCCAATCATACTGCATATTTAGTGCCTGCCTTTGGGCCAACTGGACTTCACTGGTGGCTAAGAGCTTGCCTGCAATGCAGGAGACCCAGGTTTGTTCCCTGAGTCAGGAAGATCCCCTAGAGAAGGGAATGGCAACCCACTCCAGTATTCTTGCCTGGAGAATTCCATGGACAGAGGAGCCTGGCAGGCTACAGTCCATGGGGTCACAAAGAGTCGGAGACTAATGGAGTGACTAACAGACAGCCCTGTGCCTCTCGTTGCTCATCTGTAAGATGGGGATAGTAAAATTAAATGTAAAACGACAGTGGCTGGCACATAATAGGCTCTAGAAAATAATGGTTTCTATTTCCCCTTATTGAATAAATAATGACTGAACGAGATGTCATCCCAACTTCCTTTGCTCTCTGATAGGCTCTTGTGAAGCTTCTTGGCTTCCAGACAGAGGGGATCAATTGGCTGATTCAATAGCTTGACTTTTCCAAGATCACTGAGTTATTCTGTCCACCCTGCTTCTTCCTGTTTGCCCATAACCTCCCCATCACATTGTCTACACCTAGAACCATGACGCTGTTTGGCTAGTTTACCTGAATCAGAGAATTCCTATTCTTGTTCTGGGTTACTAAAGCCCCTGGAATTATCCTAGTTCCTATCAGTTCAGTTCAGTCCCTCAGTTAACTGTGTGGATCACAACAAACTCTGGAAAATTCTTAAAGAGATGGGAATACCTGACCTGCCTCCTGAGAAACCTGTATGCAGGTCAATAAGCAACAGTTAGAACCAGACGTGGGAAAACGGACAGGTTCCAAATTGGGAAAGGAGTACGTCAAGGCTGTATATTGTCACCCTGCTTATTTAACTTATGTGCAGAGTACATCATGCAAAATGCCAGGCTGGATGAAGCACAAGCTGGAATCAAGATTGTTGGGAGAAATATCAATAACCTAGTTCCTATAATCCTATAGAATTCCCAAATTTATGTCCCAGAGACACAGAAAGGCCTCCCACCCAATGCTCTCCTATTCAGACCCTCAGAGTGACTGGCTTTCCCTCTAGGATTATTGTAGTTTTGCTTGAAGAGATGAAAGAGCAAAGAAAATGTCAAATACAAATGCTGTCGCTCAAACTTGAGTGGGTGGAGGAATGATAGGAAGAGTCACAGAAAGCCTGGTCTGCAGAGCTATCAAGGGGGGAGAATCAGCTGAAATCAAATTAAGAATAGAACTAACCACAAGTCAAAATAGCGTTGCTCCAAAGAGTAATATAATGACATAGATCGAATTTTGAGGCATATAATCACATAGGGTGTCGCAAAGATTTTAAGTAATTCAAATTTTTCAAGGATGAAGTCGGAGGTGTGACAGCACCCATTCTTGAGATCATGGCTTGCTTTATTAAATGGCGATTCCCTTTCCCTTCGTTGAGGTGGGCTTGCCTGTCATCTAAAAACGGTGCTGCTCCTTTTGTACTCTGAATACACTCACGTAGTNGGAAGAAAGGGGGGGGGGGGGGGGGGGGGGGGGGGGGGGGGGGGGGGGGGAATCAGCTGAAATCAAATTAAGAATAGCACTGACCACAAGTCAAAATAGCATTACTCCAAAGAGTAATATATCGAATTTTGAGGCATATAATCACATAGGGTGTCGCAAAGATTTTAAGTAATTCAAATTTTTCAAGGATGAAGTCGGAGGTGTGACAGCACCCATTCTTGAGATCATGGCTTGCTTTATTAAATGGCGATTCCCTTTCCCTTCGTTGAGGTGGGCTTGCCTGTCATCTAAAAACGGTGCTGCTCCTTTTGTACTCTGAATACACTCACGTAGTTGACAATAAAAGTCTTCCATGAAGTGTTGTCCTAGAACTTTTTTTTTCTTTTCTTTAAATAATTGGTTTTCCCTTGACAAAATAAAGTGTTATACTACATTACAGCCTCACTGTTAGGAATGAAGAAAGAGGGGAAACTGCAGGGAGACCCACGCACACCACCAAGATGGAGAGTATCCAGGTCCTAGAGGAATGGTGAGTGATTCGTGCTGCAATTGTGTCTTGCGTGTCTGTGCTGTTTGCCTCTTTCCAGGGCTTAAACGTCGTCTCTTGCTTCCTGGTACTTCTCAAAACGGTTTTGGGAAATGAATGCCCGCTCCGTCTGGCAGATCTTGTTTTGCGACTGCAACTCCTTTTTATCACTCTTTCTGTTAGCTCTGTTCAAATATTGGCTAAAACATTGCTTGAGTTTATCCTTCTCTTTCCAAAAATAATGATTGCTACATGAATTAACCATGCTCCCCCCCAAATTGCCCTAATTCTTTAGTTCCCTTTTCTAAGACTTTTCTAAGAATTTCTAAGGTGTAGAGTCTAAAACAAAAATGATATATGAAATTACCCAAGTCAGAAAAGGCACCTAGCTGGTCCTTGGTCCCATTTCCATTGGAGCAGACTCTAACCAAGTATTTTCTCCAAACTGCAAGTCGAAACACAGCATCTACAGAACAGAATTGAAGCACAAGTAGTTATTTGTATAATGACAGGTGCTTTCTTTTTCTGCTGCTCAAGAAAAGGTTTGAATGTTGAGGCTTCATAGTGATTTTTCTGTCTTTTAAATTTTTTTAAACAAATGAGGAAGTTCAGACATCTTGGAATAATAGTAAATCAACTTAAAATATTTGGTCCAAAAGGTAAGGGAAAAATAAATATGACTACTTTTCTGACCAAATGTATTTTAGGTTGGAAAATTATTAAATATAGCAAGGCATAGGAAAGCAAAATCAGGATCAATTTTGCCATAAAATTATCTTTGCTTCTCTCCTTTACTTCTTTGATGTATAGGCAAAGGAGGTTTTGCAAGGAAATAGTTGCTTAAAAAACCTGAATACAGATATCTAAAAAGTCCCTGATGTCATTGTAAATGGTCTATGCTTTTTAATTGTCACTGCTGTTGTTCAGTTGCTCAGTCAGGTGTGACTCTTTGCGGACCCCATGGGCTGCAGCACGCCAGGCCTCCCTGCCCATCACCATCTCCTGAAGCTTGCTCAAACTCATGTCCATTAAGTTGGTAATGCCATCCAACCATCTCATCCTCTGCCATCCCCTTCTTCTGCCTTCAGTCTTTCCCAGCATCAGGGTCTTTTCCAGTGAGTCAGTTCTTCACATGAGGTGGCCAAAGTATTGGAGCTTCAGCTTCAGCATCAGTCCTTCCAATGAATATTCAGGACTGATTTCCTTTAGCATTGACTGATTTGATCTCCTTGTTGTCCAAGGGACTGTCAAGAGTCTTCTCCAACACCACGGTTCAAAAGCTGTGGTAACTCCATTCAGTGATAACAATTCACTCATAATATTTACCAGAATAATTCTTAAAGTTTAGGTAAATATGTGAAAGGGCACACGATGTGTTCTTATTTTTGATTCAGTGAAAAGTGAAAATACAGCGACCAGAGAGGAAAAGAGAAACTATATCTTATGGCTTGGAAACTAAGATCTACATCAGATGCAAACAAAAAAGTTCAGTTTGCCTTTCAAAGTAATGTAATAGATTTGCAGTAGATTGTTACAGTTCAAAAATGTCCAAGCTTCATTAGGAATCTTTGATGACCATTCTAAAGGAAACCAGTCCTGAATATTCATTGGAAGGACTGATGTTGAAGTTGAAGCTCCAATACTTGGGCCACCTGAGGGGAAGAACTGACTCATTAGAAAAGACCCTGATGCTGGAAAGGATTGAAGGCAGGAGGAGAAGGAGACGGCAGAGGACGAGATGGTTGGATGGCATCACCAGCTTGATGGACATGAGTTTAAGTGAGCTCCGGGAGTTGGTGATAGGGAATCTTGGCATGCTGCAGGCCATGGAGTCACAAAGTCGGACACAACTGAGTGACTGAACTGAACTGATGTTGACCATGTGCACAGTGTGTATTGATCCTTGCTATCTGAATGCTTGGCTCCCAAACACAGAGCTTATACCTACAATAATTTTTGTCAAGACTCGGAAATAACTAGCCCAGTCCTGGCAGATGTTTGCCAGGTCAGGCTGGACTGAGTCTATATGACCACTAGATGGCAGCATTTCTACCTACTTCTCATCGCTGCACCAAAGTTGCTTTTGATAATGGCCCCCTTCTGTCTCTGCAGCCAAAACCCCACTTCAGATGAAGTCTTGTCCTGGTCTCAAAATTTTGACAAGATGATGAAGGCCCCAGCAGGAAGAAACCTCTTTAGGGAGTTCCTGCGAACGGAATACAGCGAGGAAAACCTACTTTTCTGGCTTGCCTGTGAAGACTTAAAGAAAGAGCAGAACAAAAAAGTAATTGAAGAAAAGGCCAGGATGATATATGACGATTACATTTCTATACTCTCACCAAAAGAGGTAAAAATCTGTAAAGGATTGATGTGGGCTGCTTAAGACCAACGATGAAACTAAAAGGACGTCTGTCCAAATTGAGTAATGCATTGGGTGTGGAGAGGCTAGAAGATTTATCTGGGTAGATAATCTAGATTCCATTCTAAGAATCTACCTGAGCAAGTGTTTCAAGGTTAGGTTTTCCCACTGTGCTTTGATCGTTTTATCTCTGGCTGACTCCTGTGATAGTGACTTGCTTTTCAGAACTAACCTTGGGAAGCCTGGTAAATACAGTTGGCCAAGAGTTCAACTAAAATGGAAAAGAAGAACTTATATTGGGGCAATGTTTCCCAAAGTGTGATCCTCAGATCACCTGTCTGAGAATCTCCTAGAGCATTTGTTTGAAAAGCAAGTTCTCGAGGCCGAGTCAGAACTTCTGAACCTGAATTTTGGAAAATAGAGCCCAGAAATCTGTACCTTTAATTAGTTTCCCACATACCTACTGTTTGAAAACCTCTGGTCTGGGGAGGGGTGGGAATGTTGATGGTTCAAAAAAGCATGTTGATGTTAATGCTTATATTAGAATTTTTATAGAACTGAAAAATGACCATTTGTGACCCACTGGGCTTCCCTGGTGGCTCAGCAGTAAAGAATCCTCCTACAATTCAGGAGACATAAGAGATGCAGGGTTGGTCCCTGGGTCAAGAAGAGCCCCTGGAGGAGGGAATGGCAACCCACTCCAGTATTCTTGCCTGGGAAATCCCATGGACAGAGGAGCCTNGTAAAGAATCCTCCTACAATTCAGGAGACATAAGAGATGCAGGGTTGGTCCCTGGGTCAAGAAGAGCCCCTGGAGGAGGGAATGGCAACCCACTCCAGTATTCTTGCCTGGGAAATCCCATGGACAGAGGAGCCTGGCGGGCTAGAGTCCATGGGGTTGAAAAGAGTCGGACACGACTGAGCGGCTGAGCCTGCATCCATCACCCCATTGCTCTTCTTGGGGGAGAGATGTATAACGGTAATCATTTTACTTGTTCTAGTTTTCCTGTTACTGTTACGTGCAAGCTGTTCTTCCCATTGCTAGAATGTTCCAGATAAATAGGGAACATTTCAAACAACCAGTTTAATACCTTTTCATTAACTTTTTAAAAATCAGTTTGCTCCTGAGAAAAGGTCCAGCTCCCAGAGTTACAAGCACTTGGAGGGGGAGCAGCTCATAGTTGCCCAGCCTCTGAAGTGCTGAGTAAGTGAGTTCTACCAGGGCTTTTAAGAACACGAATTTAGAGTTTCCTGGAATGCCTTCTCTTCTGCATGTCACCCTCTTCTTGTCTTTTCTGTCTCTCTTAATCCACTGTGATTTCACCCGTCCATGTAAATGTTCTGACCTGGTACTTTCTGCCCCATACTCTACCTTTCACTCCCCTCTTCTGCACACAGACATTTATTATGTTCCCTGGAAACAGGCCGTGTGCATCTACCTGCTACTACACTTGATGTGGCCCCAACCTGTCTTACACTCCTTACCTTGAAATCTGTAAGATGAGTTTGTGTCTACTCTGGGCTTCCCTCATAGCTCAGTTGGTAAAGAATCTGCCTGCAATGCAAGAGACCCTGGTTCAGTCCCTGGGTTGGGAAGATCCCCTGGAGAAGGGAAAGGATACCCACTCCAATATTCTGGCCTGGAGAATTCCATGGACTGTATAGTCCNGTAAGATGAGTTTGTGTCTACTCTGGGCTTCCCTCATAGCTCAGTTGGTAAAGAATCTGCCTGCAATGCAAGAGACCCTGGTTCAGTCCCTGGGTTGGGAAGATCCCCTGGAGAAGGGAAAGGATACCCACTCCAATATTCTGGCCTGGAGAATTCCATGGACTGTATAGTCCATGGGGTCACAGAGTCGGACACGACTGTGCGACTTTCACTTTCACTGTGTCTATTGACTGTATTTGGAATGTTATATAAGCCATTTCACTTCCCATCAAATATTCCTAAGTAATTTTTTTTTAATGTATCAGCAATTCTATAAGTGCCGTTGGTATTCCAGAGTACCCCAGTAGTATTGTCTCTGCAAAATGAGAAACCTTAGATTGGATACACAAAAGATTGTCTTACTTTTTTATTTCCTGCATTAAGGTAAAAAAAGGTAGTCATAGAAATCAGGTGGGGATGATTTTTTTCTATAGCCTCCATATATGTATTACTGATGCCACTTTGTATTTCTAACACCAGTAAAATTCTGCATCCTAAAAATACATTCTCCAGGTTTCTGGTCTCTTTAGAACCTCGGCATCTCATCAGTTCTACCTGAATTTTACTAGTGTTTTAATTTCAACTTCAGAGATCCCTGACTACATAGTAATAAGAACACTAAATTAACAGTCAGATGGATAGGAATCTAGTCCTGACTCAGCTCCAACTTAATTGTGTGGCCTGAGTAAATTAATTCACTTTTATCTGGGCCTCTGTATTCAGCTGATTTGTTTACAAAGCTGAAAGTATAAAGGGGCACAGAGGATAGTGAACCAAATCCAAAATGACAGCTGTTAAGGCGCTTGTGTCCCAGTAAATGACATGGTCAGTTACCTATCATCTTGGGCGTCCCTGGTGGCTCAGGTGGTAAGGAATCTGCCTGCAATCCAGGAGACTCAGGTTCGATCTCTGGGTCAAGAAGAGTCCCTGGAGATGGAAATGCCAGCCCATTCCAGTACTCTTGCCTGGGAAATCCCATGGACAGAGGAGCCTGGTGGACTACAGTCTATGGGGTCACAAAGAGTCGGACACAACTGTGAGATTAACGCATACACACCGTGGTCCTCCCTTTTGCACCCAGATTCAACCTCAGAATCTCTCTTAACACAGTGTGCACAGCAGCCACTGCAAACTAAATGGAGTCGGGAATCTATTTCCTACTCTGGAGCTAGATAATCAGGCTCTACCTCTGAAACTCTAAAACGGTTTCTACTTAGAATATTTTTTAAAGAACATGAACATTTGAATCATTTGTAAAATGGTAGTAGCTAAATAGCTGCAAGTTTTCAGGACTTTATTCTTAACCAGAACCTCAGTTTTCTTCACCAGACTTTCATTTTACCATAATTTGATTGGGTCATCGTGTTCTCCTTTTTCAAATGTAGAAAACTGTTAGCTGCTCAGTCATATCCAACTCTTTGCAACCCTATGGACAGTAACCTGCCAGGCTTTTCTGTTGATGGAATTTTTCAGGCAGGATTATTGGAGTGGGTTGCCATCTCCTTCTCCAGGGAATCTTCTCAACCCAGGGATAGAACCTGGGTCTCCTGCATTGCTGACATTTCTTTCCAAACTGAGCCATCAGTTCAGTTCAGTCACTCAGTTGTGTCTGACTCTTTGCAACCCCATGGACTGCAGCACGCCAGGCCTCCCTGTCCATCACCAACTCCTGGAGTTTAACCAAACTCATCTCCATTGAGTTGGTGATCCCATCCAACCATCTCATCCTCTGTCATCCTCTTCTCCTCCCACCTTCAATCTTTCCCAGCATCATGGTCTTTTCCAATGAGTTAGTTCTTTGCATCAGGTGGCCAAAGTATTGGTTTCAGCTTCAACATCAGTCCTTCCAATGAACACTCAGGACTGACCTCCTTTAGGATGAACTGGTTGGATCTCCTTGCAGTCCAAGGGACTCTCAAGAGTCTTCAGGGAAGCCTATTAAATGTAGAGGAGGTCCCCATTCTTAAAATGTTATCAACATAGCATATTTCCTTCATGAAGCCAGTGTGCTGAAAATTACATTTCGTTGTTTTAAGATTATGTTATATGCATTTTTAACACTATCTTAAACACTATCTTATAAGATAGATGTTGACAATCGGGACTCACTATATCTCTCATTCTTGGTGTAGCATCCATTTCAAGAGAGGAAATGACCACATTTTAAATTTAAAAAAATCTAAAAATGAAAAATGTCATTTCTTCCGAAAGTAAGTTTTCTTTTTATGTGAGGTCCTCAAAGGCAGCTCAAATGGAAGTAATAGAGAGGGATTTAAGATGAATAGCCTGGCTATATGCATTGCAGTTGCCAGTGGCAGCTCATATTAAGTACTGAAAAGATAAGCTCAGCAAAATAACTTTAATCAAACAGTCTGATTAAAAGTTGTAACCAACTTAAGCAACATTGAGCTATTGAACAAAGAGATCATTGTAAATCCTGCAACAACTGTAAGACTTATCAGAATTACAGAAAACTGTGTGTGTTCGGGGGAGAAGGCGATGGCACCCCCACTCCGTACTCTTGCCTGGAAAATCCCATGGACGGAGGAGCCTGGTGGGCTGCAGTCCATGGGGTCGCTAAGAGTCAGGCACGACTGAGCGACTTCCCTTTCACTTTTCACTTTCATGCATTGGAGAAGGAAATGGCAACCCATTCCAGTGTTCTTGCCTGGAGAATCCCAGGGATGGCGGAGCCTTGTGGGCTGCCATCTATGGGGTCGCACAGAGTCAGACACGACTGAAGTGACTTAGCAGCAGCAGCAGCAGCATGTGTGTTCGGATATCTAGTGATGGTGTTGTCCTTAACTATGGCTGTAATCTAGGCCTGCCACTTAACCATCGAACACTAAGCAACTCACTTCAGTGTTCTGTGGCCTCAGCTTCCTCATTTTATAGAATAACGGCCTGGGAAAAGCTCTAAAACCCACTAAATCTATGACTTTCAGGTTCTGCTGAATGACAGTTTTTATAGTAGTAGGTACTGTTTTCTTCTGATTTCACCCTAAACTCCTTCTATTCATAGTTGCTATCTAGGAGGAGAAAGCAAAAAGCCTATTTAAAACCCAGAATTATCTAAAAATATTGTATATGTGATAGACATGTGGTCCCGTGTGTGCACACAGACAGATGCCTCTTCATGCAAAATTATGTGAATTTAACAGTTTTGATGATTTAAATCAGTTTTTCCTAACAGGACTCATTTGATTGTATCTTTCTAGTTTTCTTTGTGCATACATATTATCATTCAAAAATATGCATTGTGTACTTCCTGTGAGCCAGGTACTGGCCTAGATGTTAGGGGTATGATGGTGAACCTTAAAGAGCTTTCATTTTAGGAAGACAGACAAATCATGTCAAAGACAAGTAATTAAAAATTGTGATAAACATTATGATGGAGTGGAGGTCAAGTGATGTCATTAGAATAAGGTTAGTCCAGTAAGGTCACTCTGAGAAGGTAAAATTCAAACTGATACGAAATCTACAAGCATTGGGTCTGACCAAAAAGGTATTGTTATACACATTGTCAATGAGTAGTAGTAGTACTATTATTACCTTCAGTTCAGTTCAGTTCAGTCGCTCAGTTGTGTCCGACTCTTTCTGACCCCTCGAATCGCAGCACGCCAGGCCTCCCTGTCCATCACCATCTCCCGGCGTTCAGTCAAACTCACGTCCATCGAGTCAGTGATGCCATCCAGCCATCTCATCCTCTGTTGTCCCCTTCTCCTGCCCCCAATCCCTCCCAGCATCAGAGTCTTTTCCAATGAGTCAACTCTTCGCATGAGGTGGCCAAAGTACTGGAGTTTCAGCTTTAGCATCATTCCTTGGAAAGAACACGCAGGACTGATCTCCTTCAGAATGGACTGGTTAGATCTCCTTGCAGTCCAAGGGACTCTCAAGAGTCTTCTCCAACACCACAGTTCAGAAGCAACAATTCTTCGGCACTCAGCCTTCTTCACAGTCCAACTCTCACATCCATACATGACCACAGGAAAAACCATAGCCTTGACTAGACAGATCTTTGTTGGCAAAGTAATGTCTCTGCTTTTCAATATGCTATCTAGGTTGGTCATAACTTTTCTTCCAAGGAGTAAGCGTCTTTTAATTTCATGGCTGCAGTCACCATCTGCAGTGATTTTGGAGCCCCCAAAAATAAAGTCTGACACTGTTTCCACTGTTTCCCCATCTATTTGCCATGAAGTGGTGGGACCAGATGCCATGATCTTCGTTTTCTGAATGTTGAGCTTTAAGCCAACGTTTTCACTCTCCCCTTTCACTTTCATCAAGAGGCTTTTTAGTTCCTCTTCACTTTCTGCCTTAAGGGTGGTGTCATCTGCATATCTGAGGTGACTGATATTTCTCCCAGCAATCTTGATTCCAGCTTGTGCTTCTTCCAGCCCGTGCTTCTTCCAGCCCAGAGTTTCTCATGATGTACTCTGCATATAAGTTAAAAAAGCAGGGTGACAATATACAGCCTTGACATACTCCTTTTCCTATTTGGAACCAGTCTGTTGTTCCATGTCCAGTTCTAACTGTTGCTTCCTGACGTGCATACAGATTTCTCAAGAGGCAGGTTAGGTGGTCTGATATTCCCATGTCTTTCAGAATTTTCCACAGTTTATTGTGATCCACACAGTCAAAGGCTTTGGCATAGTCTTACATTGGGCTTAAAGTTTGTTGTTGATAAAATGCTCTATGGATACTATTCCAATATAAATCACAATAATCCTTTAGCCTCTAGGACAGATGGCACCATTTTATAGCAAAACCAATTGATTCTCGAAGAAGCAAAGCAAGGACAGTAGAATTATATCTGGTAGAGAGGGAACACAAGCCCAAGATCTTCTGATTCCAAGAGCAGCTCTTCCAACTACAATATGCTCGTTAGTTATTCCATTGTCTAGTATTCTAGTTATGACACAACTCTGGACTTCTATGAACCAAAACTTAGAATTTGAGACACAGTGAGAACTAGCAACCTTCATCACATGTCTGAACTGTCCCTCAGAAGCAAGATAAACTTTCCCACCATTTATATGCTACGAGGAGTATGGTTACTCCACTTTATTGTACCAATGATCTTTGCTTCAAGAAATGCATTCCAATAATCAGTCTTATTTGTAATGTATAATTATTTTCCATAGAAATAACTGACACAAAGTAATATGGCTAAAAATGCATGTGGTAAAAAGTGTATTAAAACAGATAGGAGAATCAGATAGCCTTCAAATACACAAAATCTTACATGAGAAGACCAAAGTTAGTTAAAATTATAAAGAACATCTCCAGTAGCAGAAACTATAGTTGGTAAAAATTTAACACGAACTTACTAAGGAAAAAAAATTAATCAGTATTTTACTTAGAAAAAAAATAGTAAATAAAGCTGCTTCAGTAAAACTAAAAATAAAATGAAAAAATGTGGGAAAATTAAATCATGGTATATAAAAAAAAATGTTCAAGGAATTAAATTAACTTAGGAGGGTCTTTATGAGGATAAAAGACTTTCAGTGGTAATTCATCATTTTCAGTATAATTCCACCAAAACAATGTCCAAAGAATCAAAATTTTCATTGCATCGCTATGGCCAGAAGGGAAAGTCAGGTTCAAAACTTGGTGTGCTGCCTTTTGGCCATATCCACCTACTTCACGTGAATTAGCTCCATGCATAGTATATAATTCAGTTTGACCCAGGTTTCCCCCAGTCACACAAACAAGATTTCTGTTTTCATTCTCCCCATTTTACCCCCACACTCTTGTTGAACTTTTAGCTTTCATTTCATTTTCCTCTCAGCTAGTTTGTGGAGTTACTGCTGCTACTGCTAAGCCGCTTCAGTCGTGTCCGACTCTGTGCGACCCCATAGAGGGCAGCCCACCAGGCTCCCCCGTCCCTGGAATTCTCCAGGCAAGAACACTGGAGTGGGTTGCCATTTCCTTCTCCAGTGCATGAAAGTGAAAAGTGAAAGTGAAGCCGCTCAGTCGTGCCCGACTCTCAGCGACCCCATGGACTGCAGCCCACCAGTCCGTCCATGGGATTCTCCAGGCAGTTCAGTTCAGTTCAGTTCAGTCGCTCAGTCGTGTCTGACTCTTTGTGACCCCATGAATCGCAGCACGCCAGGCCTCCTTGTCCATCACCATCCCAGAGTTCACTCAGACTCACGTCCATCGAGTCCGTGATGCCATCCAGCCATCTCATCCTCGGTCGTCCCCTTCTCCTCCTGCCCCCAGTCCCTCCCAGCATCAGAGTCTTTTCCAATGAGTCAACTCTTCGCATCAGGTGGCCAAAGTACTGGAGTTTCAGCTTTAGCATCAGTCCTTCCAAAGAAATCCCAGGGTTGATCTCCTTCAGAATGGACTGGTTGGATCTCCTTGCAGTCCAAGGGACTCTCCAAGAGTCTTCTCCAACACCACAGTTCAAAAGCATCGATTCTTCAGTGCTCAGCTTTCTTCACAGTCCAACTCTCACATCCATACATGACCACAGGAAAAACCATAGCCTTGACTAGGCGGACCTTAGTCGGCAAAGTAATGTCTCTGCTTTTGAATATACTATCCAGGTTGGTCATAACTTTTCTTCCAAGGAGTAAGCGTCTTTTAATTTCATGGCTGCAGTCACCATCTGCAGTGATTTTGGAGCCCAAAAAAATAAAGTCTGACACTGTTTCCACTGTTTCCCCATCTATTTCCCATGAAGTGATGGGACCGGATGCCATGATCTTCGTTTTCTGAATGTTGAGCTTTAAGCCAACTTTTTCGCTCTCCTCCTTCACTTTCATCAAGAGGCTTTTTAGCTCCTCCTCACTTTCTGCCATAAGGGTGGTGTCATCAGCATATCTGAGGTTATTGATATTTCTCCCGGCAATCTTGATTCCAGCTTGTGTTTCTTCCAGTCCAGCGTTTCTCATGATGTACTCTGCATATAAGTTAAATAAGCAGGGAGACAATATACAGCCTTGACGTACTCCTTTTCCTATTTGGAACCAGTCTGTTGTTCCATGTCCAGTTCTAACTGTTGCTTCCTGACCTGCATACAGATTTCTCAAGAGGCAGGTTAGGTGGTCTGGTATTCCCATCTCTTTCGGAATTTTCCACAGTTTATTGTGATCCACACAGTCAAAGGCTTTGGCATAGTCAATAAAGCAGAAATAGATGTTTTTCTGGAACTTTCTTGCTTTTTCCATGATCCAGCGGATGTTGGCAATTTGATCTCTGGTTCCTCTGCCTGTTCTAAAACCAGCTTGAACATCAGGGAGTTCACGGTTCACATATTGCTGAAACCCGGCTTGGAGAATTTTGAGCATTACTTTACTAGCGTGTGAGATGAGTGCAATTGTGCGGTAGTTTGAGCATTCTTTGGCATTGCCTTTCTTTGGAATTGGAATGAAAGCTGACCTTTTCCAGTCCTGCGGCCACTGCTGAGTTTTCCAAATTTGCTGGCATATTGAGTGCAGCACTTTCACAGCATCATCTTCCAGGATTTGAAACAGCTCAACTGGAATTCCATCACCTCCACTAGCTTTGTTCTTAGTGATGATTTCTAAAGCCCACTTGACTTCACATTCCAAGATGTCTGGCTCTAGATTAGTAATCACATCCTCATGATTATCTGGGTCATGAAGATCTTTTCTGTACAATTCTTCTGTGTATTCTTGCCACCTCTTCTCCAGGCAAGAGTACTGGAATGGGTGCCATTGCCTTCTCCGTGTGGAGCTGCTGGTGGATATTTTTATGTCTGTGAGCCGCATGCTTTTCTTCTTCCCTGTCTCCTCCCTGGGGCATGGGCGGTCCCGCGTTCGTTAGTTTCACTGGCCACCTCTCAACACTCCCAGCGTTTCCAGGACTGCTAAAACTGCTAGGTCAGGGCTGTGCTGGCCCCACAGGAGTAGATTGTCTTTTAACTATTATTGCAGCACTGCTCTGCTCCCTTACCCTGTGGCTCAGTGGTAAAGAATCTGTCTGCAATTCAGGAGATGCAGTAGACATGGATTTGATCCCTGAGTCGGGAAGATTCCCTGGAGCAGGAAATGGCAGCCCACTCCAGTATTCTTGCCTGAAAAATCCTACAGTCCAAAGGGTCGCACAGAGTGGGGCTCTACTGAGCACACATTGTTCCTTCACCCCCTAAACGGGAGTCTGGGAAGACTAAGAAAAGAATTTACATTACCTGAGGATAGCTGTTGTCTTAGTGCTACTCAGCTTTCTTTTCCAAGTCTGTACAGGAAATTGCCTTAGGCACTGGACCCCAGATAAGATGGCACAACTCAGGGGTGAATCCTAGGGGGCCTAGGCTCAGGCCCATGCTGGGATCCACCCACACTAATTTGTATTATAGATGTTCCACAGTCGAAGCACAAAGATGCCACAAGATGAAACTATAGATTGTCATACTCATGAGGGTTATCCTTGTTATTTGACCCCTCTTCACGTCTTTTGACTGACAGACAACCTTTTCAAACAAACCACCAGATATTAAGGTAAATATTTTATTTTTTAAATGGAAATAGCAAATGTGTTTTTGTTACAGATTACTAAATGTTGAATGGTACTACTTTCTCTACGATATTTCACTACTGTTTTTAGTTTGAAAATAAAATTTAAATCATACAATGAAGACTCAACACATTTAATAATTCAAATTATTTTGCTTTCTGTCTTAAGATAATGAATATCATTCCAGCAACTGATAAACTGTTATCAGTTTATCATATGTTAAATGTATATGTTAGGGAACATATGTGTTAAATAGCATATATTCAGTATGCTATTATTTACAAAATAAAGACCTCTTTTATCTCTTTATCACTAATTTAGTGTTCCTTTCTCCAATGAAACAAAAAGTACACAAGTTTGAAAGTAAAAGTACCATCTGCAAAAAATAGTAGAATATGTTTGTTAAGACTCACTTTATCATAATACCACATTTCAGAACAAGACCTATCAGTTTAAACTTCAGTGTCAACATTTTCCTATTGAGCAAGAGACAAAAATATTTTTAAATAAGAAGTTTAGCTAAAAATTCTGTACTTTTTTACTTTGTACTTGATGATGACCCTTGTGGCAATAACACAGAGAATAAAACTTGACCCATTTCCAGAACATTTTTTTTTCTTTAGAATCTAGAGAGAATAACACATAGTTCGGCCAAGAAACGTTTAATTTTGTCTATGTATAATTTAGTCTAGCAAAACCACAGAAATTTAGTCTGGATCACCACTTCCTGATATATCTTTCCCCACTAGCTGTCATCCTGGGGCGTTTCTATGAACTCAACTCCACATGGGCTATAAAGTTTAGGAATCCGGGAACACCAGAGAGGATATGAGTGGCTTCTCTCACTGGGACCGTCTCAGATCCCAGGCTTATACAAAGAATGGGTGGAAAATGAAGCCAGAACCAAAAAAGCTTTTGCAAGATGCTTGTGACAAAACCTTAGCTATAAATATGAAGGGTTTGTATAGAAATACATCATGAAACAGGTAACTGTGGATCACCATGCCTTAGTCTTTGTTCAACAGTGAGACCATCAGACACCAATCAGACTCAGAGGTGTTTTGCCTCTTGGAGGGTTTTTTCCTTTCGTTTCAGGAAAGAGTTTAGTTCTGTTCCCCATAGCATGCCTTTATTGCTATTTAATCCTCCCCATTCCTTTTCCAACTTATCCTACCAGTTCCAACAGGATTAGCATTCAGGGAGAAATAACAAAAACAAAAAACGGAATCACTTGCAGAATTTAATTTCTTAAAATTTCTTTACACTTTTCAAATAACACTGTATGGCTACTTTAATGGGTGCTCTGAATTCCTACTGACATTTCTCCTTTCAAAGACTGCATTTCAAGAAATTGTTCTTCTAATCTTTAGTACAGAGTCATTTGGACGTATTCCTAGGGAAGGGCTGTAGCGTGTTCTATGTGAACAGGTCTGTAGTTGTAAGACCTGGAGTACGTGCTCTGGTTCTGCTTGCTCAGCCCTTCCACGTTCCTGGTGTGCTCCTGATGTGACTTGTTGGGACGTGAAACTGTCAGGTATCAGTATGTAATTTACATGTTGTTTTGACAGAGAACTACTCTCTGCTAGATTTTTATCTTGTTCAATGAAGAGAGGTAGCCCAGCATAATAGGAGGAGGTAACTTTGTATTCTGGTTAGGGGCTTCCCAGGTGGCTCAGACCATAAAGAATCTGCCCGCAGTTCAGGAAACCCAGGAGAAGATCAGGAAGGTCCCCTGGAGAAGGGAATGGCAACCCACTCCAGTATTCTTGTCTGGAGAATTCTATGGACAGAGGAGCCTGGTGGACTACAGTCCATAGGGTCACAAAGAGTTGGACACAACCGAGCGACTAACACACACACACACAACTTTGTATTCTAGCTAGGGGACTCTCTAGCACTGCAACAATGAGAGAAATTGTGAAAAACTCCTGAATGAATGCATAGAAGAGGTACATCCAAGTAAGCCAAGATATCTGAACTCAAATTTTGGTTTAAAAGTTGGTTTTTGTTTAATTCAATTTTTGAAGGAAAAAAGTATGCAGGGTTATGAGAGCTTTGAAAACATAACCTCATGATTTTTAGATTTACTCTTTAAGGTTTCTCTGAAATGTCATGAGCGTATAGTTACTTGATTGAGATCTTTTGAAAAAATATTATTTAATGTATCTACTCTTATTTCTTTTTAGGTCAGTCTCGATTCTCGAGTTAGAGAGGTGATCAATAAAAATCTGTTGGATCCTAATCCTCACATGTATGAAGATGCCCAACTCCAGATATATACCTTAATGCACAGAGATTCTTTCCCCAGGTTTTTGAACTCTCAAATTTATAAGTCATTTGTTGAAAGTACTGCCAGCTCTACTTCTGAATCTTAATTTTTATTAAAGGAAATCATTTTGGAGGGCTGCGATGAGAAATAAAAGTAGTTACGTAAACACCTGAAACTGAGTTCCTGGAGAACTACGGTTTAGCATTCCTCAGGCTACTGTGAAAATACAACCATATGGTCTTTGCCTCCATGTTTATCAAGGTTTATCCGTGGTTACTTTGGAGAAAATACCACATAAAACAATGAATTGCCAAATTAAGTTTATTTTGTTGAACACGCATTCATTCTACTTGCAAGCAAACTGTATTTGTAGTCCTATGAACAGTCTCCTAGTGTACCCAGAGACTGCATGTGCCAAGTAAACCTGCTTCATTTGCCATATAGTTGTCGCAACACTTAAATCCAAATGGCATAACTTATATCTGTATTTAAGGACTTTTGTGCAATATGGTCGTATAGAAATAATTGCCCAAAAGTTGGCTGTGGTTTGCATTTTTAAATATAATCTAAGACAGAAAAAGCCAATTTTAAAATTGTCACTCTGATAGTCAACATGCTATATGCTGTGTTCAGTACACTAATTTTGAAGCCAATATTTCTGTACATGAAAAAAGAGCTATTTATTTCTGTTCGTTGGAAAATCCTCATGGGGAATTCCTCTGGTTGTTCACTGCCAAAACTGTGGCATTTTCATTACAGAAGTTTACTATGTAAAAAATAATATATACATATATATATGAGGAAAAAAGAAAAAAGCACAAAACAATTGGAAGATATTCTATCTCAATGACAAATCAGAGTGATATTGTTTTTAGTTGTAATACAAGAAAATGAATCTATGTATATATCAGATGTCCAATACTGTAATTAATTTATTAAAGACTGGCTCTCCAGTTCTAAAATGGTTGCATAAAGTATGTACTTAAGCAAGAAAAAAAAAAAGCTTCATAACTTAGTTTCGGAATATAAAGAAAAGATTTAATAAAGGAATGCCTATATGTAGCATCTTAAAACTTTGGATGAATAGCATCTGGACTGTGGCATATTTTCGTTGAAAGTGAAATCCAGTAAAAGCTAAGGTTTTTAACGAGAAAAGTTTTATAGGGGTTCTTTAGAAGATAATTCTCTACTTCAGACCTTAACTGTTTTCATGTAGTATCTTAAAAATAACTTATTTAAAATATGTTAAAACCAAACTATTAATTCTCATCCCTAATTGAAAGGCAGAACAGTGCTCAAATGTTTTAGCTGCCATATTATTTTTTTATAAGTATCACTAAATCTTTTAAGACAAAAAATACTTGCCTGACCTTGGCATGTACTTTTGACATTCAAGGAAACAGTATCCTATCCTGCACACACAAACAACAGTGTCATATTTATATCAAAGTGTTACATTTGAATATTAATATCCCCTGGAGGCTATTTTTTTAATCTTAAACTTAATAAGTATAATATTGAGTAACCTAAAATGAAAGTTTTAAAAATATTTATATCCACTAAGAATACTGGCCTTATATTAAGGATGATATTAAAATTATAAGTTTCCTTTGTCATTTTTTAACTACCTCTCATTTTTTTAATTTATTAAACTTTTTTTTTTTAAGAAAAACAAGTTTGGGGTTTTCTTTTTAAAATTTACTTTACTTGAAAGGTTGGCATCGTAATTTTCTTTTTCCATAAAGTTAAACATTTCAAGAATTTTTTTATGTGAATTTAATTTTCTAATTTGTATAGCATTCAGGAGATATGATTAAAAGGGCTATAATCTATACCCTATGCAAATATTTTAACTGTTGCAGTGTTTGACAAAATGGGATTAAAAAAAAAAACGTTTGCAGAGTAGANAATTTTCTAATTTGTATAGCATTCAGGAGATATGATTAAAAGGGCTATAATCTATACCCTATGCAAATATTTTAACTGTTGCAGTGTTTGACAAAATGGGATTAAAAAAAAAAACGTTTGCAGAGTAGAAAACAAAGCATTCTGTTTACACTGGCGTTGCTGACTATCCTACCATATTCAGCACTTTTAAATGCATTCTTTATGAAAATGTAGTTAAAATATAAGATAGAAAATATTTATAATAAACATTTCTTTTAACAAATGCCTGTTTTTGTCTGAAAGTGTTAGTGTTAAGACATGCTTTATCCATGTCAATTAAATATTTACTGTTTGAATAATAGTTTTCAGTAACATAGTGGGAAAAGAGAGCTATGAAGATGTTTACAAAAAGTCATATTTTTTTCCTAACAAGTGAAGAAAAACCTAAAAGAATCATCACTTCTATCGTGAAGTTTATTGTTCCTAAATTATTTAATTTTTTTCTTGATTAGGGTTGAGTTTGTTATGCTACAATGATGTATACACATATATGTTGTAATATCATATTTGTTCCTGTGTTTGAGGCACAATGTATGGTATACATGACTAGAAAATATGTAATATACTGATACACCGCATGAATCAAATTTTTTAAGTGTAGACTTTATATTCTTGTTGTTACTATATATGATGGTGACCTGCTAGTCATAAGTTATCTTTATAAGATACTTTGGACTATTAGATGAATTGTCTGTTTGACAATACTTTTAATATTTTACCAAATGTAAAAGATAGGGCCCTTATAAAGAGTCCTAATCTCTAACCCGGGGCATTTGTAGAATACAGATTTTGAAGCTGATATACCCTTTTGAAACCTGAGTAGAAATGTGTTGAGAATGAGTTTAGGGTAGATTTACACTTCAAATATTGATAACCACACTATGTGAGGGCTTCTGTGCTAAATTCCTATTTTCAAGGGGAGGGGAGAGCATCTCTTTTAATTTCAAAATGTTTTAAGTGTATCTAACAGTATGTCTATGTATCTGCAACTCTACCAATTTTTAAAGTATGGTGTAATTCTTTCTGTTTTAATTACAGAGCTATAATAAACAAACAAACAAACAAAAAAGCCCTCAACTGGTGTCTATGCTACCATTCTAAGAGCACAATATTTGTTTTGGTAAAGTTTGATCTTTTCTAGAGAGTAAGTTCCTCCCTGAGGAAAAATTAGCACTTTAGAAGGTACACTTTATGTTTTACATTACCAAGATATCTTTGTATACTGTTAGAATCTGCTAATGTACACAGAAAGAGGTTAATGCTCTTTAAATAATGCCTAAGTTCAGATGTGTCTATAGTGGAAAGAAAAGTAGAGGATATAGGTCATATATAAATATACATCTGTATTTATATAAATTGGAGAGATTTGTTCAGAGATGCATTTTGAACTTAGATTACATTAAAAATGAATGGATGATGCTTCTTTACTTTGAATAATTGTTATTACGTTACCCAAAGGTAATACAGATATCCCAACAGTGTTATAGGGCAGCTCTAAGCGCAGTAGGTGCACTGGCAAAAGAACAATAGCAAAACACAATTTTGATATCAACACTATGAAGTGCAAAAGTTAAAGCCGTAATGTGGTCACTTTTTTTAATCTTAAAATATGTACATAAGATGACCAGTTGATATTTGGTCATGGTGCATGGGGTGTTTATTAGTATCCTTTCATGCTGCCTAGGTTGTTAGTGTGGAATGAAATGTGTATCATGTATTTATCTGAGAGTTCAGTTTTGCAAAAGGACTATAGAAATAGGTAAATAGTATTTATTTATTAGGGGCAAAAATACACTTTCACCCCATTAAGCTGGTTTAATACAATACCTGATTTCTTATTTTTGAATATCTTTTTTTTCTATATACTTTTAACTTATATTGAAAAAATATGTTATATTGAAGTTGTAACAAACTACATTTACAAAATGGCAATATACCAGATGCTTTGGGGAAGAAGTATGCAAGGAAGAAATTTAAAATACAGTCCGAAAATAGAAAATAAGCCACCTAAAAAGTCTATGGATAGAGCCCTATCAAACACAAGCTTTGAAAACTTTGCATTAGATGGCAAATTATTTTGAAAAGTGGGAAAGATATTTCTAGAATTGTTTTTTTACCTGTATTTATACTGACAGTTTATGACCTTAGTTTTCAAAGTATAACTTGCAAACACTTTGTATGCCCTTTCAGTTTTTTTTTTTAAAAATCTGACCACTATAAAATGTTTGTTCTTCTGAGAAAACCATCCGTAAAAAGTTTAGTTATTCCTTACTTGCTAAAACTGCAAATATTTACCAGTGAAACTGATATCAAAAACTTGTTTCAGATCTTCCTTGCAGCACTCTTAGTATCCTTGTAACACACAACAGTCCACATTTTCTTTCCAAATACCAGGCTTTGATTATAAATTTGACTTCCAGTTATACTTCTAGCTCATGTGACTCTGGGCAAATCATTTATCCTCTCTGAACCTGTTTCTTTCTCTTCCAATGAAGAATATAAAAGTTTACAGGATTGCCATGAGAACGAATGGAAAGAGTGAACTGTTACATATTATTATTTTATCAAAGTTCTCTAGCTCAGTAATTCCCATTTCAAGAATGTATGCATTAAGTGCCTTCAATGCACTTGCCCAGATTTTTTTGAAACTGTACTTTAAAAATCGGACTGAATTATTCATTCAAAAAATACAGTCAAGCTCATTTTAAGACAGAAGAATATATGAATATGTTATTGCTTTGTTCAATAATGTGATTCAAAATCACTGTTCTCAGTTCACCAACATCATACTCAATCTACAAACAAGAAATATGTTGCTTTCAATGACACACACACAGATATATTTAGATGTGTATATGCAGATGTGTGTGTGTGTACAATATTGTAGGTTTAAATCAAAGTTTAAGAGAAATCATTTGAAAATTTAAATGCCATAGGAAATAAACATTCCCAAGCATAGGAAGAATTTTTCAGTTAATTTGCCAAGGAAATATGTAGGAGTTAGAGCTAAAACCCAAGTTAAAAAAGACAGCCAGTAGAAAACATTGACACTGCCATGGAGTAGAAAGCATGCTTTTTACTATTAAGGTAGTATGATTTTTAAAATAAGTTTATCATGAAAGTAAGAGAATAAAAGGTAGTTGTGTGTTCATAAAATTTTATTAAACTTTTTATTTTAGAATAGTTTTAGATTTACAGAAAAATTGAAAAGATAGTACAGATAGGATCCATACATGTCACACCCATGAAACATTTGTCACAATAAATGAACCAATACTGCATGTTCAGTCGCAAAGTCCCGTCCAACTCTCTGCAACCCCAAAGACTGTAGCCCACCACTCCTCTGTCCATGGGATTTTTTTCAGGCAAGACTATTGGAGCAGGTTGCCATTTCCTTCTCCAGTAAACCAATATCAATGCATTATTAAGTCCACACTTTATTCAGATTCCTTTGTTGTTCAGTTGCTCAGTCATGTCCAACTCTTTGAGACACCATGGACTGCAGCATGCCAGGCTTCCCTGTCCTTCTTTGCTTTTCATAATTTTTTTTTTCTCTGTTCCAGGATTCTATTCAAGATACGGTATTATCTTTAGTCATCACGTTACCCTCTTAGCTATGATATTTTCTCAAACTTCTCTTGTTTTTGATGAACTTGGCAGTACTGGGGAGTTACAGGCCTTTTGTAAGATCCCTTTTGTTTGGAAGATGTCCCTCAACTGGAATTTTTCTGATTGTTTTCCCATGATTAGACAGGTGTTATCAGATTTTGGAGGAAAGACCACAGAAGTGCCATTCATATCACACCATATCAAAGATACATACCATCATCAACATGATTTATCGTTGATGTTGAACTTCATCGTCTGACTGAGGTAGTGTCTGTTAGATTTTTCCATTGTAAAGTGATACATTTTTTAAGAGGGTATTTTGGAGGTAAATTTACTGGACATTTACACTGAGATAATACTCCGAGCAGATTACTCCGCACTGCTATTAGTTTCCACTAAATGACTGCTAACAAACACCATGAAGAAAATATAATGAACTGGAAATTGATAGAGGAAAGTAAAACTCCAAAATAGTGTTAACTTGAATATTCACTTAATGGGGGTGAAAGTGAATTTCTTCTCTTGAATTACCTGTATAATTACCTTAATCCTCTACGTCTCTTGGGTAGTGAAGATTTTAGTCTTGCTGTCTTAAAAGGTAATCTCAATTGATGGTCATTTTGGTGAGTACTTTTCTATATTGCCTTTCACTGAACAATGAACACCGAATACTGGAATAATGTAAAAGACTTGATTTTTTTCTGTCTTACTTTAACCTATTTGTCATAAATACAATGTTTCTTGTATATGATTTTAAGATGTTTGCTAAATATTAAAAATAATTTCAATGTGTTCAATTCTTGTAAAATTTATATTGAACATGTGTAAATTTTTGCTACTATGTTCATTGTACTTAATAATCTATATCCATATTTTGGAGTTGATCAATATTTATTAATGAACCATAAAGAAGTTTTGAATGCATGAATATAACTTGAGATACCATGCTTGGTTATTTTGAAATGCCAAAATAACTGTAGGTACTTATAAATTGAATAGATAATCCAGATTATTTTTCCTCTAACTTGTTTTGGGTTTTTATTCCTCCTTCCTTGAATCTATTTTATTATTTTTACCTACGTACAAGACTTCCTGAAAATGCTAGAATTTTCAACATATAATAGAAGTTGAGCATGACAATAATGTAAGAAAATTCAGAAATCTCAAACAGTATATATCTTTGACTTTTCAAAGTAAATCAAACTAAAGCTGTTTTCATTTGACTACACTGTGGACACCCATGGACATGTGCATAAAACACATGTATTACACACTGACTTTTAAAAAATGTTTTGAATTAATAAAGAATTCACCCATGTATCCTTAGACAAGTCACTGTTTCCTCATTGGTGCCACATTACAGGAGTAAAGGTACACTTATTTATATTACTTTCAATTGCTTACACATCTGAGGGAAAATAATTTCTGGCTGGATTCTTTACATTATTTTACAAGGTTATTGCTTATTACATTTTTGCACCTTTTATAAGTAATGGAGTATGTCCATGAAATGACTTGTTTTGAAAATTCAGCTGAGAGATTGGAGGCAAGTAGCTCCCCCCAGTTCTGTGCTTAAAACAATATTCAAAAGTTGAGTTTAGACTTGAGAAATACCTGTTCCTAAAAGAGATGTAGATAACCTCATCAGTCCTGTTCTATACTCGGATTAGAATTTTTTTAAGATTAGATTTCAATCACTATTTTAAAGCAAGACAATTTTGGAAAAGTAGTGTGGCTTTAATTCACATACAAAATGAAAGAAGATTTGAGTTAGCGGAAGCTTCTAAGTAGCTAAACATATTTCTGTTTTATGTTGTTTGGAGAGTGATCTCATTCTTCTACTTCACTTTGCATTTGTATGTAGAGTACAGAAATGAATACAGCAGAGGCAATGCAAGCTCATTTTATAAGAGTTTTATACTTAACAATTTTGACTAGATGACTTAAGTAAGTATGACTGAACCTTGCAGAGGACTCCTGTATTTTTAGTTAAAAAAAAAAAAGAGAAAATTTTTCAGTATGTCAGGTCTCTGTACAGTAAGCCCTGCTCAAACCAGTTAGCTGGTGAGAGTTCCCCAATTGAGAGTTCAGCTGTAGCAACCCCAGGCCTCTCTGGGTTGTATTATACTCTCCTACGAGCGACTGAACTGAACTGATACATCCTTCTGGAGAAGGCAACGGCAGGTCTATGAAGAGGTCTTTAAAAATTCAAAAGCATTACACCAATAAACTTCAGTATTCTGGGCACTAATCCACCATGTCAAATTGGCGGGCGGGGCCCCGGAGGCGGGGCTCTCAAGGCTTTGCTTGGCAGTGGTTAGCAGCAACAGGAAACAAATGGCTCGGCGTCTTTAAAAAGAGGCCGACTAACAAGGGATAAGTGAGACTAGGCAGGAGACTCGGTGTGGAAGCCAGCCGTTTAAAGGCTATGTAAATTAAGTGGCAGATATAGGGCAGGAAAGTCGATTTTGCTAAATCACTCGGTAACTGGTCTTCGAGTCCACTTGTCACGCCCCATTAATACGAGCCTTAACCACCGTCGAAAGGAGAAACAGGAGCACGAGAAATGGAAGAGGAGTAAACACACATACACACACTGACGGCCATTCTACACTTCGCCCTTGGAGACGACAGTCCAGGCTGACAGCTGTGTGTGACCTCAGCTCCTGTAGCTGACACTCGACGGCTCTCAATCGCGGTACTTGAAACCGTCACTGAGAACCTGAGCAGCAATCTTGACGTCAGAAAGCGTAATAACAATCTATGCCTTTCCCCTTCCGGCCCAATACTCCGCCCCGGCTCGTTCCAGGAGGCGTTTCTGACCTACCCTTTAGAGGAGGTGCCCGAGGTCTCCCAGACCCGCCCCTATCACTTTTGGCTCTGCTACTCAACTTCCGGCCTCCGCGAATACTACGGCGTTTAATAATGCATGAACGGAAGTTCCCAACCAGGCTTCCTGGAGGCCCCTTTACACCGGCGCGTGAGCTGGGCGGAGCTCGGATAGGTCCCGCCTCTGTGTCCGCCGCGCGGTATCGCGAGATTTGCTCGGTCCGGAACTTCCGGGTCCTGTCTGCCATGGTGGATTGGCTGTAGTTATGCGCACCAGGTTAGTTTGGAATGTTTTTCGGGGTTTTTGGGCCCGCCGGGATGTTGTCCCGGCCTGCCGACACCTAAGCTGCAGTAACCTGCCCCTGGAGGAGCTGTTCGCCCGCGGCGGACCTCTGCGGACCTTCCTCGAGCGCCAGGTAGGCTCTGAAGCCCAGTTACAGGTCAGGCGGCCTGAGCTGGTGGCGGTGGCCAGACTTCTGAGCGACAAGGAGCAGGAGCTGCAGGAGACCCAGCACCTGCTGCATGGTAAGGGCCTGGCCTAGGGCAGCGGGACTCAGAGCCGAGTCTTGACTCTTCATTTGCGCTTTGCACCGAACCGCCGCTCACGTCTCCACACACTCTTGATTTTGAAGTTTTTACTCAGTTGCAGCTCTTTATGGAGGTGCATAAAGAGGTTTACACCAGAGGTCGAGACCTCATTATGTTCTGGTCCCATCCTCTCCTTGTGCTCTCTTGACGGTGCTGTACGCCCTTTTACAAAGCTTAAGTTGACTTTAATTGGTTGCGTATTTAATGGCAGGAGACGAGCCCACCGAAGACAGGGCCGTATTCCTGTTAAGGAGTCGAGAGCAGTGTTTCTCAGTGTGGTAGAGCGGCCACCCGCAAAAGTGACAGAAGAAATGGCGTGCTAAGTAAACCCAGACTGGAACTCTGAGACTTAGAAACATGCGGCGGTTTTAACAAGCTTGCCATGTGATTCATGCCCATTCGACTCTGGATTGGGCCCAAGTTACTTAATTTGCACAAATTCGTGG
The DNA here is from genome assembly GCA_006410675.1 of Oreotragus oreotragus. Lineage (NCBI taxonomy): Eukaryota > Metazoa > Chordata > Mammalia > Artiodactyla > Bovidae > Oreotragus > Oreotragus oreotragus. Next base: position 42,518 of record SJYX01009568.1, on the reverse strand, counting down.
AGATGCCTAGTGGCTGGCCTGTGACCACAGAGGAAAGTTTCTAGAGAAGGTCACAGTCTACTGAAGCAAGAAAATTAATTCTGATACAGCTGATAAGTGAGAACATAGATCAGTAAAGACCTGGGAGAGCAAGGAGAACTTGGAAGGAGAAAGACTTGACAGGGATAAAGGCCCAACCTTAGATGATATAATAATAGTTTAACTTTTAGCGATCCTTTGCCTACTCTAGGCTTTGCTTTTCTTTATCTATTAACTCATCAAGTTCACATGATAAACTATGAAGTAGGTTCTGTTAGCTCATGCAACAGAAGAGGAACCTGAGATACAAAGAGAACATAGCTCTGCCCAGGTTAAACTGCTCCTAAGGAATAGAGCTTGAATAGGACTGATTCCAAATCTCATGCTCTTAATCACTGAGTTCTGTGTTAACTGAGGAAGGGGGTAGGTTTGGGGAGGCGAGGGGTGGGGGGAAGGTGAGGGGTGGGGTTCACCATTTTGTAAGAGGGCTCAAATACTAACCTGCAAAGTTTGGTTTTACCCTTTTGGCAGAAGGAAGCCAGCAGAAGCTTTTGGATTGGGAGTGAATAATAGGAATAGCTTTGTTGCTTAGGAACTTTGATGGGTGGCAGTTTAGAAGCAATCTGGAACAGAACTAAAGATGCCATGGAAGACAGAAGTCTAATGCAACTGGATAGTTGAGACTTAAGGAGAGTCTAAATTAAGTGATTTAAGAGAAGAAGCTGCCCAGAGTGTTAAATTAGAAGTAGTATCTTTTAGGGGAAAATTAAATCAGTTTCATAAGCCAAGCTTCAAGTCCAGGTAGCAGCCACAAAGCCTCAATATAAAAAAAATTATATTCATTACATGTTGAAAGTGGTAGTGTTTGGGGGATCTGAATTCAATGAAATGTAGTATTTAAGTTAGATTACTTCTACTCTCTAGTTCCAGTCTTCTTCATCTTAACCAGAACACTACATTTCAGAACTAAGGCCCCTTAGAAGTCATCCAACTCAGATCTTTCATTTTACTCTAAGATTACTGAGATTCAGAGAAGTTAGGAGAGAGGTTCTAAGAGAAGCTTAGTGGTTGAACTGGGGCTCTAATTCATTTTTGCTTTTTTTAATGAAGCACATTTTTCCATTTTTTAATGAAGCACATTTTTCCATTTCACCAAATCTCATAACCCATTCTTACCAAAATAATTTCCTGCCATGTCACCAACACTCCCTGTATTTGTTGATCTCAATTTGCTGTTGTTATTATCTCATTGAGTTAATCCTTTTTTCCTTTATTCTGCCCATCCCTAAAACAAGCAAAAAATTCCTTCTGCATGCTGTTATTTTAATATTTAACCACATAGTTTTAGGCTGTTATTTTTTGTGAGCTTTTCTCCCCTAGAATAATATAAAGAAACTAAAATGATCTAAAATCCTGCCTTGAGGGCAAATCTTACATGTTATTCCCAGTTCCCAGCATAATTGGTTCTTAGTAAATGAATAAGACATTCCAGCCAATACAGAGTTTGATCTTTCAACAGAGATAGCAAACTGTAATAGCTAATACAATTTCCCCTTCTCTCCTTTTTATAGGTTGCATGTTGTCCATCAGATAGAGGAAAGAGGAGGTATATTTTGTAAGGTAAAAGTGAAAACTAGATGAAATAAGAACTAGAATAAAGCCTGAAAGAGAAGAAGAGTACTTCATGTAGATACTCTGTAAATATCAGGCAGGGTCTAAATGTTTAGGTGGATACTTTTATATTAATGAAGCATTTACTAAAAAAAACAATAAATAACTCTACTTTTTAACTCAGTTTGGCTTTACTAATGAACCTTATGTTTCCCTCTGATCTAACTCACTCAGTGCATNGGCAAGAATACTGGAGTGGGTTGCCATTTCCTTCTCCAATGTATGAAAGAGAAAAGGGAAAGTGAAGTCGCTCAGTCTGTCCGACTGTTAGCAACCCCATGGACTGTAGCCTACCAGGCTCCTCCATCCATGGGATTTTCCAGGCAAGAGTACTGGGGTGGGGTGCCATTGCCAATATACTCTGCATCTAAGTTAAATAAGCAGGGTGACAATATACAGCCTTGATGTACTCCTTTCCCAATTTGGAACCCCTGGGAAGTTGCTCTGTTGTTCCATGTCCAGTTCTAACTGTTGCTTCTTGACCTGCATACAGATTTCTCAGGAGGCAGGTCAGGTGGTCTGGCATTCCCACCTCTTGAAGAATTTTCCATAGTTTGTGGTGATCCGTACAGTCAAAGGCTTTGACGTAGTCGATAAAGCAGAAGTAGATGTTTTTCTGAAACTCTCTTGCTTTTTCGATGATCCAGCAGATGTTGGCAATTTGATCTCTGGTTCCTCTGTCTTTTCTCAGTTCAGCTTGAACATCTATCTGGAAGTTCACGGTTCACGTACTGTTGCAGCCTCGCTTAGAGAATTTTGAGCATTACTTTGCTAGCACATGAGATGAGTGTAATTGTGTGGTAGTTTGAGCATTCTTTGGCATTGCCTTTCTTTAGGATTGAAATAAAAACTGGCTTTTTCCAGTCCTGTGGCCACTGCTGAGTTTTTCACATTTGCTGGCATACTGCATGCAGCATCATCTTTTAGGATTTGAAATAGCTCAGCTGCAATTCCATCACCTCCACTAGCTTTGTTTGTAGTGATTCTTCCTAAGACCTTAATCTGTTACCACTGTCAAAATCACTTGAAAACAAAAGAATCACCTAGATGGGCACTGTCCAACTGCCTGACCCACAGAATTATGATGTGCGAAAAAAGTGTTTTGTTACACATGAATAGAAACTAGAACAGAGACCTTCCTTCCTTCCCATGGTAGGCTGAAAAATGGCCCTAAAGATGTTTATATCTTAATGTCATGAACCTATAAATGTATTACCTAGTGACTCAAGAGTTTGCCTGCAATGTAGAGAACTGGGTTCGATCCCTGGAAAAGGGATCAGGAAGAGATCCTGGAGAAAGAATGGATATCCGTTCCAGTATTCTTGCCTGGGGAATTCCATGACTAGAGGAGATTTGTGGGTGATAGTCTATGGGGTCACGAAGAGTCAGACACGACTGAGTGACTAACACTTTCACTTTCAATATGGTAAAACTGATTTTGCAGATGTGGTTCAATGAAAGATTTTGAAATGAGATTATCCTGGATTATCAGGTGTGTGTAATGTAACCACAGGATTCTTTAGAAGAAGCAGGCAGAAGAGTCAAAAAATAGACTGAAGCAGTAATTCGAGTGGAAGAAAGATGCTGCTGGCTTTAAAGATGGAGGAAGGGGCCCTGAGCCAAAGAATATGAACAGCCTCTAGAAGCTCAAAAAGGCAAGTAGGTAGATAATCCTCTGAGCCTCCAAAAGAAATACAGCCTTGCAGACAGACCCACTTTAGACTTCTGACCTCCAGGTCTACAAGATAATGCATTTATGTTTTAAGCCACCAAATTTATAATTATTTCCTACCACTACAATAGGATAGTGATACACATCTTTGTTTTCTTCTTTATTTTTCTCTGTAGGTAAGTATACTGTAGTGACTAAATTAATAAACTCTGAAGACAAATGTCTGAGTTCAAATCTTAGTTTCCTCTGCTGTGTTCTACTCAACTTCTTTATACCTCTGTTAAATCTGGTGTAAATGAGAACAATTGCAGTATTTATCTTAAACAGTTGTAAGTTAATATATGCTATGTGCTTCAAACAATGCCTCTACTAGACACATGTTAGCTATTATTATTAGTTTGTATCTTCATCTGTGCCAGATTTAATAAAGAATAATTTATAATTAGAGATTAACACTGTCTCTTTTATTAGTTAGTAGCACTTCATGGAGATTACCATATGGCTTCATTCATAGTGTATTTTCTTTTGCAATTGTTTGCCTCAGGTTTTTCTGTATTAACATGTGTTGATTTTAGAAAAAAATTTGCTCTCAGTATCCATGGCCCACTGTACTGTACAATTTTATATAAGGGACCTGAACATCTGAACTTTGGTATCAGTGGGGAGTTGGTAGGTGGGTAGCAGGGTATGGGAGAGGATGTGGAACCAAACCCCCACAGACATAAAGGGATGGATGTATTTCTTTCTAGATTATTCTATATTTAAAGAAATGGCTGAGGGTAATATTGTATATATAGCTTCACATCCTGTTTTTTTTTTCACTTAAGTTTATATCATAAACTTTTCCCAAGAAACACCATAATGTAGCAATAACTATTGCTGGATATTTAGCATGCAAAAGTTTTGTTATCTTAGGAAACAATGAAATGAATAGTTTTGTGCACAAATCTTTTTTTTTTTTAAACTGGGTAAAATATGCATAGCATAAATTTAACATTGTAACCATTTTAAAGCATGCAGTTCAGTATATTCACAATGTTGTACAACCATTACTACTAGCTAGTTTCAGAGTTGGGCATAGATCTTTGTCTGAATATAAGATTGTTTCTTCACAATGGATTCATAGAGAGTAAAGCCTTACATTAAAGGAAAAATATTTTAAAGGACATCCAGATAGTCTGTAGTCATTAGCTTTCTAGTGTACAAGAATGTCAGTCTTATTGTATCATCATTTGCACTGAGTATCATTCAAAACATCTTTGCTAAAAAAGAAAAATCCTTGCTAATTTGATGATTACAAAATAAGATTTCATTCTTATTTTATTTACATTGTTTCATTATTATGAAACCAAACATTTTCTAATATGTTAATTAACTATTAATGTTTTATCTTGCAAAGTATCTGTTTGTTTTTAAATCCATTTAGCTGTTAGGGTGTTTGCATTTTTATTTTGTGATGAAATGAGTTCAGATTTAATTCAGTACAATTGACTACATTTCTGTTTGGTTTTCATGCTTCTTTGCTAGGTAACATGGAAGATAGAGAAGATTTCTCAATCTAAAAACAAACAAGCCACAGGCAATTTTGGTTGTAGGGGGAAGCTAAGGTTGGAGAAAGGAGAAGTAAAGAGAAAAAGAGAACACAAGTTTTCACATTCAATTTTGCAGGAACCCAGGGAGCTCTGTGGAAGTGCTCCAGGAGCTGCCATGGGCCAGGAGGAGACGAAGCTACAGTTTTGACCCTCTGTCCTCTTGTCCTACTTCAGCTAGAGGGGCCCACTCTTCTCTGCCTTATATCTTAGTTTCTCTGCAGGATTTCATTGGAGGAAAGGATCACTTGGCTGATAACTTTTTAAATATTTATTTTTATGTATTTGTTAGCACAGAGCTCTAGCCACTAGACTACCGTTATTGTTGTTGTTGTTGAGTTGCTAGGTTGTGTCTGACTCTTTGCAACCCCATGGACTGCAACACGCCAGGCCTCCCTGTCCTCCACTATCTCACTGAGTTTGTTCAAGTTCATGTCCATTAAGTCAATGATGCTATCTAACTACCTCATCCTGTCATCTTAACCACCGGTTAAACCCTGGCTAATAAATATTTGAAAATAACAAATGTGGGCTAATTTTTTTTTTTTTTTAACATTTGTCTATATAAGTATCATCTGGGAAGCTTGCTAAAAATGCAGATTCCTAGAACCTTATCCAGAAGACTCTGCAGGTGGAGCCAGGGAATCCATATTGCATCTGCTGCCAGATTATCTCCTAGATACACACTTAGGGAAACACTGCTGTGTCCTCTTTCCCATTGTGTGGAATTTACAAGATGATTCTAAATGGTATCCAGGATGATCTTGATTAAAATAGACATGATATTAAATAGAACGGAATCACATAAGATGGGAACTTCTCCTTTGCACTCTGTTCAAGCTTTCTGAATGGACGAAGGGAAAGTTTTACTTTGGTACTAGTGTGTCTTTAGCACTTTTCCAACATATATTAACCCCCCTTTTAATAAACAGGCCTTGAGTTCAGTGCTTTTAGCAAGTAATAGAATCTAATTAAATTATGATGATACTATTTTGATTTTATTAGGTTTATTTGTATGGTTCCCTTTTAATTAGGAAAAAATATATCAAAATTTAAATGATGGTATGATTGTAGATGGGACTCCCCAGGTGGCTCAGTGGTAAAAAATCCACCTGCCAATGCAGGAGATGTGGGTTCAATCCCTGGGTTAGGAAGTCCCCTGGAAGAGGAACTGGCAACCCACCAGTATTCTTGCCTGAAGAATTCCATTGACAGAGCAGCCTAGCAGGCTACAGTCCATGGGGTCACATAGAGTCAGATGGGATAGAGAAAACAAGCACACATACATAATCGCAAGATACTGGAAAATGATAGTAGAGGGGTTACAGGTAAAAACAGTAAAGGCTGAAGTCAAATGAATCAAATCTATGAATCACTGCTATGGACCATGAGCCTCTGTCCAGAAAGAGCAGATTTTAATCCCAAGTTAGGGGTGATGGAGGAGGCTAAGAAGTTTGGGGAACTACTATGCTCTTTTTCCTTTTTTTTCAAGCAAGGCTTTATTATGGCCCTTGCTGCAGCAGGGGGGAGCAACAAACAGGTTCCCTTGATTGCTCCCCGAGGCGGGGTGCAAGCTGGTTCCTTAAATGGGGTGAGGGTAGAGGTGTGTCCAGGGGTCACTGGAGGGTGGCTTAGGTGGTTTGCCCACCTCTTAAGTGCAGAGTGGCATGCATAGTACCATGCTTTTACTTCAGGCTCTTCAGAGGGGGCTCTGGGGTTAGTACTAGGCTCTTGGTTGAGGGATAGGACGGGGCAGGGAATGACTTCACAACTCACCCTGTGGCTTCCACTGTCAGGCACCCTAATAAGGGTGATGCCCTTTGCTGTTTATTCTTGCAGATGATTCAGGGTAAAACAGAACAACTCATGTCTATCTTGCGTGACACATACGTGATCCTTTGCAGGACTAAGGAGAACTAGGAATTGCCAGCTGGCAACCCAGTATTTGGCAGAAGGTTAAAGATGCTGCCTTGAGTAGTTACAGACAATTTCCCTCAGTCTCTTCTCTAATGCTTTGGAATGAAAAAAAACATCGCTGACTCACCATGCCGTGTAAGGCATGAGGAGGATTCTGAGAGGGTTTTGTAATGCGTTTCCTTTTAAAGCATGATAGAGACTGAGCTATTATCCTTTAAGAATGTTTCAGTTAAAAAAAAAACAAACTCATTCAAATGTTTTGGATTTGAAAAAGCTGATTTTAAACCAATAGACATGGTGTTTCTCTGACTGAGAATTTAATATCCTTATAAGAGATGTTACGCCACGAGCAGCTCTCTTGTAAAACAATCATTTATCTTACTAGCTGTAGTCTGCCCTATTGTCTCATTTACTGAACAGATGCTGAGCTTTAAAATGTTGAATACTTTTCTTTAGTAAAAACGTTATAAATGAAGGCTGTCTGCTACCACATTTAATAATGGAAATAGTCTGCGATTCTTAAGGAATTATATTTCTAGGTAAGAACTGTAAAGGGAAATAACTCTTCAGTTTAGTTCAACAGCTCAGTCGTGTCCGACTCTTTGCGACCCCATGAACCTCAGCACGCCAGGTTTCCCTGTCCATCACCAATTCCCAGAGTTTACCCAAACTCATGTCCATTGAGTCAGTGATGCCATCCAACCATCTCATCCTCCGTCGTCCCTTTCTCGTCCTGCCCTCAATCTTGCAGTCCTATAATAATTGTGCCCATTGTAACCAGGGCTTGAAATAAAGCAACAGAAATATACCTTCCNCACCAATTCCCAGAGTTTACCCAAACTCATGTCCATTGAGTCAGTGATGCCATCCAACCATCTCATCCTCCGTCGTCCCTTTCTCGTCCTGCCCTCAATCTTGCAGTCCTATAATAATTGTGCCCATTGTAACCAGGGCTTGAAATAAAGCAACAGAAATATACCTTCCTTGCAAACTCAGTCTCAGTGTCTTCCTTTGTAGATAGTTCTCATGGAATTTGGACACCTCCTGGAACCCTGGGGATATTGGAGACCTTGGGTTAAGCATTGTTTTGCAAAGAAAATTATTCATTGTTTGAGTTTTCCTAAACTCCATTCTCACTTTTAATCCTTGAGAGTAGTGTGTCCAGAAGACGACAGCTTCTGTATTCCTCCGATGTTCCCTGGGCGCTGCACCCATAGATCAGCAGTGATGATTCTCCATCCTGCTTTGTGGGAGCTTGGAACCCAAGGACATGTGAGGGAACAGTCTCAGTCTCCAGAGGCCTCATCTTCAGGATATAGGGTGGTAGAAGTAGAGAGAATCTTTTTATTCACTCAGCTGTTGCTCAGTCTCTCCGTCTTGTCCAACTCTTTGAGGCCCCTTGGAGTGCAGCACACCAGGCTTTCCTATCCTTCACTGTCTCCTGGAGTTTGTTCAAACTCATATCCATTGACTGTGATCATCAAAAGCAATTCTCATGTAACTTTCTGCTGTGGCGCTGCGCTGGCAACAGCAATGGAGGGTCTTTCTAATGAAGGAGTGTCTCTGCTGCGTTCACACTGGTGTCCACATGGTAGAAAACCCGTCTTCATGTCACGGCAGAAATGCAAACATTTCCTCTTAAACCAAATTTGTGGGTGGAATAAAAGTAGCCTTAAATGTTACTGGCTTCTTTGGTCTTCCATCTGAGGGGCTTGAAAACTTTCAGAAATAGGGATCCAATGGCATTTGATAATGGTGAGCGGAAGCAAGAAACTGGCTGCATCTGACGGTGTGGTACCAGAATTACTGCAAAATCCTTCCAGCTGCTGTTCCAGAGACATCACCTCAACCCCCGCTCTGTGGTTCTCCTATTTCAGTCTCACTCCTAACGGTGACTCTTGGTCGATGAATGGAAACTGATGGATCCATTAGGCATTTTTCACTGAACTTGTCAAAGTATGATTTCTTTGTCCTCAAGGGTATGAACACAGCTTTGGTTCTCTTTCCTACACTCCCTCCTTTGCTGCCCCTACTCCTCCCATTAGGACATAGAAGATTACTCAGCAGGTGAAAACATTGCACACTGTTTGGTTTTTAACAGGAGAAAGCCTCCTGTCAAAGATAAATCCTGCTTTGAGTGTAGGTGGTTGTAAGTCTGAAGTGAAATGTCAGTCTGGCATTTCAGCACTTTCAGTAGGATTCCCCCAGGGCCAAATAAATCATACAACAAGGCTATGAGACACTGGGTTTGGCTTGAAATATGATCTCAGTGGATGATTCTGTTTTACCATGCTGGAGACCAAATTCATTCTGAAGCAGCCAGTCAAGATGAAGGTTTGATTGGGGAAATTAAAGATTAAGAGAGTTGGAGGTCATTAGGAAGAAGAGCCCAGTCCCCAGCCAGTCTTTGCCTAGAAGCAAGATAAAACTAAGCACTGGTTCTCTTCTCTCCATAACCTAGATCATCAACAAACAGCTAGTCTATGAGAAATCCAGTTTGTGTAAATGGTGGTCATGTGCCTGGTATGCCCGTGTCACGGGCCAGAATGCCTGGTATCTCCACAGCTCAAGAATCCCTACTGTGCCTGTGCTGTGATGTGCATCAGTCAGTTCCAGCCTTCCTTCAGTCATGTCTGACAGCGTGTGATCTTTGTGGTCCCTGGAGAACAGGGCGCATCATGGAGAGAACAATCTACTCAGACTGTCACTTTAAAGAAGAGATGCTGTTGCAAAAGAACAGCTGTGAAAAACCACGGACTGTGATCGATTGGCTGGGTTTGGACTCAGACCCTGGGATGTGGGCACCTGGCCACTTTTCACTTATCCTCCAGCTTTGATCAACTCTTTCCTGTGATTGTGCAACCAGGAAAAACAATTCTCTTGGTTGGTGCTTGGGGAAAATGGCTGCCTTTTAGAACTTGATTCTGTTTTTCTCTTTGTTATTTGCCTGATCTTTCCCCTTGGGCCACATTTTGCTCCATTCTTCTGAGCTCCTTTGATTCCCTTTGGAGTTAAGAAAACCATCAGTCCTTCCAAACCTGCTCCTTATACTCTACCAACTGACAATACATTAAGTTTAAAGGAAAGTCTTAGGCAATCCTTCAGGGTTTTCATATGGAACAGCATTTTGATCAGTGTATCAAATGTAATTTTGGAAAACCCTACAAACTCCACCAGTTTCAAAGCAAAGGGGGTAAAAATGCTTTGCATTCTATTCCTAGGACTTCCTAAAAATTTAATATGAAAAACACTTTTACTTGCTGGCCAGCCAAAAACTCCAGCTGATTTTAGCTGCTGTTGTTTGATGTGTACAAAAACCAACAAACAAAAAGATTTTTTTCCAAAGAATTTTGTTGGTAATGCTATGCAGCCTGGCATAACACACTTGACAATATCAAAAGAGATGATATCATATCAATGTAACCGGGAGCAGAACGCAGTTCCGTTTCATGATTTGGCCAGAAAAAGCAAATTACATTGAGTGATCTAAGGCAACCTGACTTCATTAGACCCCTGGTCCTTATACACATTACAATTTTGCCCCAGTTAAGAGATTATGAAATGAAGGTTACCGGGGCTTTCAGAAAGGAGACTCTATCATTTTCAATGACATCTGATTTATGAACTGTTTAAACTATTTCCCAAAGTCTGCCTTCTCAGCCTCTAGCCTAGCTGATAAACACTGCACAAAAATTCTGCTGGTTTGCAAAATCTGACTCTTTCGCGTCTGAAGTCCGCTTTTGGACCCCAGGAGGAAGGAACATTGAAGTCTCCAAAGAGCTGCCAGTGACAAATGTCTACTGTGTTTCCTGATGGGGAACAAAAAAAGAGAGAGACCAGAAAGAGAAAACACACATTCTGTAGAATCCTCATTCCTTCAGCTCCTTTGGAGCCAAATGCTGACTTCTCAGAATTTTAGACCCCCACCCCCACGCCCTCAACCACTCTCCCTCTCATGTTGTGGTCTGTTCTCCAGAAATAGATCTTTCTTTGGTTTCAGACTAGATGAAATTGTCAAAAACAAACTGTGCAGACTCCCAGGCTCACAACTTTCTCACAGCCAGGAAGGGAGTGGAGCAGAGGGTCTGGCTTACCCTCCCCCTCAACATCCCCAACCCCACAACCTTCTTTTCAAAAGCAAATTCTTTTGGAAGTATACAGAGAACATAACTCAGCAGCATCTTTCAAAATAATAATGACGCCAAACTTTGCAGAAAGAGGAAACTGCTCCATTGTTCCAAAGACCCCGAGTGATGTAGATAAACATCTCATAATAAAGAAATAAGTACAAAGACTTTGTTTTTAAAGAACTGGTCCATCTGTCTGTCTAGACTTATAGAAAGGCATAAGTGTGATTTTCAATGGGCCAAGTGTTTTTCCAATGCAACCCTAACTGCCCCAAAACTGAAAAAAAATTCTCAGTTTTAGAATGGATTTGGCTACTCTAGGCTGGTTCTTTTCCCATTCATCTTGTGTAAAACTTGATTAACATCATATTAGCAAGGGGTTTAAATGGGTTTTTTTTGTTTGTTTGTTTATTTGTTTGTGTATTTTGTTTTTCACAAGGGCAGGGTCTTCTACATGAGTCAGTCAAGGAGACAATTTCCCAGGCTCTGCTGATAAAGGACTTTGGTTTCTGTTTTTAATATTTTTAATTATCTTTTTCATTTAAGGCTCATTTTGTTTCAACTATATTTATATATGTCTTGATGGCTCAGAGGTTAAAGCACCTGCCTGCAATGCAGGAAACCTGGGTTTGATCCCTGGGTCGGGAAGATCCCCTGGAGAAGGAAAAGGCAGCCCACTCCAGTGTTCTTGCCTGGAAAATCCCATGGACAGAGGAGCCTGGTAGGCTACTGTCCATGGGGTCGCAAAAGTTGGACATGACTGAGCCACTTTACTTCACACTGTATATCATTTTGATAAGTGCTGCACTATAAGCATATCCCTAGAGGCTAGGGTTTTTTTTTTTTTNCCCCGGAGGCGGGGCTCTCAAGGCTTTGCTTGGCAGTGGTTAGCAGCAACAGGAAACAAATGGCTCGGCGTCTTTAAAAAGAGGCCGACTAACAAGGGATAAGTGAGACTAGGCAGGAGACTCGGTGTGGAAGCCAGCCGTTTAAAGGCTATGTAAATTAAGTGGCAGATATAGGGCAGGAAAGTCGATTTTGCTAAATCACTCGGTAACTGGTCTTCGAGTCCACTTGTCACGCCCCATTAATACGAGCCTTAACCACCGTCGAAAGGAGAAACAGGAGCACGAGAAATGGAAGAGGAGTAAACACACATACACACACTGACGGCCATTCTACACTTCGCCCTTGGAGACGACAGTCCAGGCTGACAGCTGTGTGTGACCTCAGCTCCTGTAGCTGACACTCGACGGCTCTCAATCGCGGTACTTGAAACCGTCACTGAGAACCTGAGCAGCAATCTTGACGTCAGAAAGCGTAATAACAATCTATGCCTTTCCCCTTCCGGCCCAATACTCCGCCCCGGCTCGTTCCAGGAGGCGTTTCTGACCTACCCTTTAGAGGAGGTGCCCGAGGTCTCCCAGACCCGCCCCTATCACTTTTGGCTCTGCTACTCAACTTCCGGCCTCCGCGAATACTACGGCGTTTAATAATGCATGAACGGAAGTTCCCAACCAGGCTTCCTGGAGGCCCCTTTACACCGGCGCGTGAGCTGGGCGGAGCTCGGATAGGTCCCGCCTCTGTGTCCGCCGCGCGGTATCGCGAGATTTGCTCGGTCCGGAACTTCCGGGTCCTGTCTGCCATGGTGGATTGGCTGTAGTTATGCGCACCAGGTTAGTTTGGAATGTTTTTCGGGGTTTTTGGGCCCGCCGGGATGTTGTCCCGGCCTGCCGACACCTAAGCTGCAGTAACCTGCCCCTGGAGGAGCTGTTCGCCCGCGGCGGACCTCTGCGGACCTTCCTCGAGCGCCAGGTAGGCTCTGAAGCCCAGTTACAGGTCAGGCGGCCTGAGCTGGTGGCGGTGGCCAGACTTCTGAGCGACAAGGAGCAGGAGCTGCAGGAGACCCAGCACCTGCTGCATGGTAAGGGCCTGGCCTAGGGCAGCGGGACTCAGAGCCGAGTCTTGACTCTTCATTTGCGCTTTGCACCGAACCGCCGCTCACGTCTCCACACACTCTTGATTTTGAAGTTTTTACTCAGTTGCAGCTCTTTATGGAGGTGCATAAAGAGGTTTACACCAGAGGTCGAGACCTCATTATGTTCTGGTCCCATCCTCTCCTTGTGCTCTCTTGACGGTGCTGTACGCCCTTTTACAAAGCTTAAGTTGACTTTAATTGGTTGCGTATTTAATGGCAGGAGACGAGCCCACCGAAGACAGGGCCGTATTCCTGTTAAGGAGTCGAGAGCAGTGTTTCTCAGTGTGGTAGAGCGGCCACCCGCAAAAGTGACAGAAGAAATGGCGTGCTAAGTAAACCCAGACTGGAACTCTGAGACTTAGAAACATGCGGCGGTTTTAACAAGCTTGCCATGTGATTCATGCCCATTCGACTCTGGATTGGGCCCAAGTTACTTAATTTGCACAAATTCGTGGAGATGCCTAGTGGCTGGCCTGTGACCACAGAGGAAAGTTTCTAGAGAAGGTCACAGTCTACTGAAGCAAGAAAATTAATTCTGATACAGCTGATAAGTGAGAACATAGATCAGTAAAGACCTGGGAGAGCAAGGAGAACTTGGAAGGAGAAAGACTTGACAGGGATAAAGGCCCAACCTTAGATGATATAATAATAGTTTAACTTTTAGCGATCCTTTGCCTACTCTAGGCTTTGCTTTTCTTTATCTATTAACTCATCAAGTTCACATGATAAACTATGAAGTAGGTTCTGTTAGCTCATGCAACAGAAGAGGAACCTGAGATACAAAGAGAACATAGCTCTGCCCAGGTTAAACTGCTCCTAAGGAATAGAGCTTGAATAGGACTGATTCCAAATCTCATGCTCTTAATCACTGAGTTCTGTGTTAACTGAGGAAGGGGGTAGGTTTGGGGAGGCGAGGGGTGGGGGGAAGGTGAGGGGTGGGGTTCACCATTTTGTAAGAGGGCTCAAATACTAACCTGCAAAGTTTGGTTTTACCCTTTTGGCAGAAGGAAGCCAGCAGAAGCTTTTGGATTGGGAGTGAATAATAGGAATAGCTTTGTTGCTTAGGAACTTTGATGGGTGGCAGTTTAGAAGCAATCTGGAACAGAACTAAAGATGCCATGGAAGACAGAAGTCTAATGCAACTGGATAGTTGAGACTTAAGGAGAGTCTAAATTAAGTGATTTAAGAGAAGAAGCTGCCCAGAGTGTTAAATTAGAAGTAGTATCTTTTAGGGGAAAATTAAATCAGTTTCATAAGCCAAGCTTCAAGTCCAGGTAGCAGCCACAAAGCCTCAATATAAAAAAAATTATATTCATTACATGTTGAAAGTGGTAGTGTTTGGGGGATCTGAATTCAATGAAATGTAGTATTTAAGTTAGATTACTTCTACTCTCTAGTTCCAGTCTTCTTCATCTTAACCAGAACACTACATTTCAGAACTAAGGCCCCTTAGAAGTCATCCAACTCAGATCTTTCATTTTACTCTAAGATTACTGAGATTCAGAGAAGTTAGGAGAGAGGTTCTAAGAGAAGCTTAGTGGTTGAACTGGGGCTCTAATTCATTTTTGCTTTTTTTAATGAAGCACATTTTTCCATTTTTTAATGAAGCACATTTTTCCATTTCACCAAATCTCATAACCCATTCTTACCAAAATAATTTCCTGCCATGTCACCAACACTCCCTGTATTTGTTGATCTCAATTTGCTGTTGTTATTATCTCATTGAGTTAATCCTTTTTTCCTTTATTCTGCCCATCCCTAAAACAAGCAAAAAATTCCTTCTGCATGCTGTTATTTTAATATTTAACCACATAGTTTTAGGCTGTTATTTTTTGTGAGCTTTTCTCCCCTAGAATAATATAAAGAAACTAAAATGATCTAAAATCCTGCCTTGAGGGCAAATCTTACATGTTATTCCCAGTTCCCAGCATAATTGGTTCTTAGTAAATGAATAAGACATTCCAGCCAATACAGAGTTTGATCTTTCAACAGAGATAGCAAACTGTAATAGCTAATACAATTTCCCCTTCTCTCCTTTTTATAGGTTGCATGTTGTCCATCAGATAGAGGAAAGAGGAGGTATATTTTGTAAGGTAAAAGTGAAAACTAGATGAAATAAGAACTAGAATAAAGCCTGAAAGAGAAGAAGAGTACTTCATGTAGATACTCTGTAAATATCAGGCAGGGTCTAAATGTTTAGGTGGATACTTTTATATTAATGAAGCATTTACTAAAAAAAACAATAAATAACTCTACTTTTTAACTCAGTTTGGCTTTACTAATGAACCTTATGTTTCCCTCTGATCTAACTCACTCAGTGCATTCATTCGTTATCCTAGAGTCTAAGTTTGAAAACTAAAAGCATATTTGTTAATATGAATAGTTGGGGGAGGAAGAATTATAGAAAAGTTTAGCAGCTTCTTTGTATTTTCCTATAGAGATTGTTTTTATTTTTAACTTCTACCCTTCTCATCAGGAAAAAAGTTTTGGTTTTCTTACCGCATGCTCATAAAAACTCATGCATAAAGTGCTATAAATTAATGAGTTATTAAAAAAGGATAATTTTTATGTTTTCCTTCAGCAGTGACAAAACTTTTACCTTGAACTCTGTTAGCTATTTAATACTAATTAAGAAAAACTCAACCTGCTGCCTTTTTTTCTTAGATGAAAATGAGGACTTAAGGAAACTTGCCGAAAATGAAATAACTTCATGTGAAAAAGAAATAGCTCAATTAAAGCATCAGGTATGGCATTTGTGCAAAGAATAAAGCATTCTGCTGTTACTTCTATTTTATTAGAACTTTATAAAAGCAGGTCAAGAACTAATCAGCATGCTAGTATTTACAATACCTGGTTTTAAAGCAGAAAAAGCATACTCCCTGTAGCTCTGTTTTTATCATACTAAAAGGATTATAGAAGTCTGAAAGAAGGATGAATGTCACATTAATAGAATTTTCCAAGAAGGCCGCCATGAAGTGTTGATAAAGAGAGGTGAGGGTAGGGGTAGCCATGAGTAGAGGAGACTGTGGAGCAGTGGTAGGTGGAAGCAGGAATATTTCTTTATCTTTTTGTCTTTGACACTCTTAGAGTCCCAGCCTAGACTAGGCCCCTCAGGATTTTGAAAACAGAATTGCATTTATATCTAAGAGTGTTGGCTTTACATCTAGGAGAACTGCAGAAGAACATATTAAGTTAGATGAAAAATCGTGAAATTAGATCCATTGTTTGTTAATTCTGTAAAGCAGAACTTAAAGGTTTACAGCAGTTATCTCTGGAAATATAAGTCAAAGAAATGATAAAATGAGGACAGAGCTTGAAAGTGGGATGCTTAACTTAGAAATTCTCTCTCTTTACCTAAGTGTGGAACTTAGCAAAAATTAATTTTCCCACCACCTACTCTAGAAGAAAAGTTCCACAATAGACTGAAAAGTCTCAGGTAAGTTGCCTTCTACTCTGTAAACTTTGTGAGATAGAAGAATGAGTGGATTAACGGTTTCTGCTCGTTGGCTAGTAGTTCACAGGTGTAAATCGCGTCATGCTAGTTCAGGATGTGAATGGTCACATTCTGTTGGCACAGGGTAGAGCGATGGAAAAGCAGGAGAACAAAGATAGCTCCTGACCAACACAACATGGCGATGCTTCAGAACTCAGGGAGACTTGGGTTCAAGTTCTAGCCCTTCCACGTTCTAGTTGTAGGGTATTGGCCAACTAGGGTTAAACTTATTAGTTAAGTTAAACTTAGAGAAACTTAGTTTTCACATCTTAAGGTGGAGCTGTTAATAGTACCTGCCCAAGATATATTAAGGATTAAAATACATGAAGTCCTTAGCAGAGTGCCTCTCTATTAGAAAGAACCATTTTTATAAATGTTGGCAGCTTTTCTTTCTTAATTCACCTTATCTGAGAAATCTTAATTCTATGTGTGTGTGACTAATACACACTGAAGTGTGAAACATACAATTTTAATGGAAGGAAGACTGACTTAGGCACAAGGATCTGAGTCCCAGTAACTGACACTTGGCTTTTTAATTCATCATTGCACTCTGTTAATCTCATTTTCTTTGACTTGTAAAATGAGAGAATTGGACCAGATCATCTCTAAGGGCCTCTCCAGTTCCAAAATTGCAAGTGTCTCTTCCATATTAAAAAAGCTTAGAAAAAATACAAATGCAATGAGTGTTCTTTTTCCTGCTATAGTAGGCTATAAATCTCCAAGGATTGCTTCTGCTTGCTACACACAATACAGTGTCCTATTCACAGCAAGGACTTAATCATTAACCGAATAGAGAACTAATATAAATGAACACCAAAAAGAAAGAAACTTATAAATTTTAGCTGAACCTTACAGCATTCGTAATGTAGTTGTAACATTAATATTTTTGGAAGTTGTGCATTATATGGTCTAATTGGCAAGATGGTTGAATAGTAATCAGCAATATTAAGGTATTTGCTTAGAGAAACTTTAAGTAAGTTAAATATTTAAAATTGTATATCTAATCACTGAGCTCTTTCAAAAAGTTTTAAATCTTAATTATAGGAGGGGTGATATTTTTTATTTGCAGATTATCTTACTTTTGGTTCCCTCAGAAGAAACAGATAAAAATGATTTGATCCTGGAGGTAACTGCAGGAGTTGGGGGTCAGGAGGCAATGTTGTTTACCTCAGAGATATTTGATATGTATCAGCAGTATGCTGCATTTAAAAGATGGCATTTTGAAACCCTGGAATATTTTCCAAGTGAAATAGGTCAGTAAACTGTTTGGTTTGTTTTGAGAAAAGCGTAGATTTTATTTATTTATCTATGTGTATTTTAGGGAAAGGGTTGGAAAGACCATGATTAAGCTTTATAGTTTTTGTGTAAGGAGGATTAAGTAGTTTTATGTTTATCATTTACTTAAGAATTGTTGCTGTTCAGTTGCTAAGTCGTGTCCAACTGTTTGCGACCCCATGAATTGCAGCATGCCTGTCTTCCCTGACCTTCACTATCTCCCAGAGTTTGCGCAAACTTAATAATGTTGAATGCAGAAATAATACCAGTTTTGAATGTCCTATAAAATACTTGTCATTCAGTGGCCAATGGTCTTTTAAAAGTGGTCCTTCAGGGTGTTACTGAGTCAGTTTATTGATACCACAAATGCCTTATGTTTAATAATTATAAGCAATAAAGATACTAAAACTCTGAATATCATAGACTTGCTAAAGGCTTTCAGTTTCACAGTTAATATGTTTATATAAGTTTGTAGCTCCTTTAATTATATTTCAAGATGGTAGAAGTGATGGTCAGTTATTTATAACTGGCAGGAATAACAAAACCTCTTTCACCAATGTTTTCAAGGTGGCCTTAGACATGCATCTGCCAGCATTGGGGGTTCAGAAGCCTATAAGCACATGAAGTTTGAAGGAGGTGTGCACAGAGTGCAGAGAGTGCCCAAGACAGAGAAGCAAGGCCGCATCCACACCAGCACCATGACTGTAGCCATCTTAGCCCAGCCCAGCGAGGTGAGGCGCCATAGCCCCCACTCCTGGGAGTCCTAGCCCAGCACAGCGCCTTGCCCCCAAGTAACACTCACCTCACTGAACTGAGTATCTCCTTTTCTTATTTGACTTTCATCTTGTATTTGAACTGATTTTTCAAATATATTATCACAGACCGATAGGTATGATTTTAACATTAAATGGTAAGAATTAAGGATATATAAGTGAACTTAAGGGCTTCCCCAGTGGTTCAGTGGTAAAGAACCCACCTGCCAATGCTGGAGATGTGGGTTCAATTCCTGGGTTGGAAAGATCCCCTGGAGAAGGAAATGGCAACCCACTCCCGTATTCTTGCCTGGGAAATCCCATGGACAGAGGAGCCTGGAGGGGCTGCAGTCCATGGGGTTGCAAGTTGAACATGTTCAGTTCAGTTCAGTCGCTCAGTCCGACTCTTTGCAACCCATGGACTGCAGCATGCCAGGTTTCCCTGTCCATCACTAACTCCCGGAACTTACTCAGACTCATGTCCATTGAGTTGATGATGCCATCTAACCATCTCATCACCTGTCATCCCCTTCTCCTCCCGCCTTCCATCTTTCCCAGCATCAGAGTCTTTTCAAATGAGTCAGTTCTTTGCATCAGGTAGCCAAGGGATTGGAGCTTCAGCTTCAACATCAGTCCTTCCAATGAATATTCAGGACTGATTTCCTATAGGATTGACTGGTTGGATCTCCTTGCAGTCCAAGGGACTCTCAAGAGTCTTCTCCAATACCACAGTTCAAAAAAATGGTATCAATTCTTAAGCACTCAGCTTTCTTTATAGTTCAACTCTCAGAACCATACATGACTATTGGAAAAACCATAGCTTTGACTAGACGGACCTTTGGTGGCCAGGTAATGTCTCTGCTTTTTAATATGCTGTCTAGGTTGGTCATCGCTTTTCTACCAAGGAGCAAGCATCTTTTATTTTCATGGCTGCAGTCACCATCTGCAGTGATTTTGGAACCAAAAAAAAGGCTGTCACTGTTTCCATTTTTTCCCCATCTAATTTGTTATGAAGTGATGGGACTGGATGCCATGATGTTAGTTTTCTGAATGTTGAGTTTTAAGTCAACTTTTTCATTCTCCTCTTTCACTTTCATCAAGAGGCTCTTTAGTCCTTCTTCACTTTCTGCCATAACGGTGGTGTCATCTACATATCTGAGGTTATTGATACTTCTGGCAATCTTGATTCCAGCTTGTGTTTCATCCAGCCCAGCATTTCCCATGATGTATTCTGCATATAAGTTAAATAAGCAGGGTGACAGTATAGAGCCTTGACATACTCCTTTGCCCTATTTGGAACCAGTCTGTTGTTCCATGTCCAGTTCTAACTGTTGCTTCCTGACCTGCATATAGATTTCTCAGGAGGCAAGTCAGGTGGTCTGGTGTTCCCATCTCTTTAAGAATTTTCCAGTTTATTGTGATCCACACAGCCAAAGGCTTTGGCGTAGTCAATAAAGCAGAAGTAGATGTCTTTCTGGAACTCTCTTGCTTTTTTGATGACCCTCTGGATGTTGGCAGTTTGATCTCTGGTTCCTCTGCCTTTTCTAAATCCAGCTTGAACATCTGGAAGTTCATGGTTCACGTACTATTGAAGCCTGACTTGGAGGATTTTGAGCATTACTTTGCTAGCATGTGAGATGAGTGCAGTTGTGCGGTTATTTGAGTATTGTTTGGCATTGCCTATCTTTGGAATTGGAATGAAAACTGACCTTTTCATGTCCTGCTGCCACTGCTGCTTTTTCCAAATTTGCTGGCATGTTGAGTGCAGCACTTTCACAGCATCATCTTCCAGGATTTGAAACAGCTCAACTGGAATTCCATCACCTCCACTAGCTTTGTTCATAATGATGCTTCTGAAGGCCCACTTGACTTCACATTCCAGGATGTCTAGCTCTAGGTGAGTGATCACACCATCATGGTTATCTAGGTCATGTAGATCTTTTTTGTATAGTTCTTCTGTGTATTCTTGCCTCCTTATCTTAATATCTTCTGCTTCTGTTAGGTCCATACCATTTCTGTCCTTTATTGTGTCCATCTTTGCATAATTTGGTGACTAAACAACAAAGTCATATAATCTTGCATTGTCTATTTTTCTCCACTACTAAGCTTACAGCGGGTATTTTGAGACCATCTAAAGGAGAAACAATATTAAATAGAGTTTATGAGCTGCTTGCCTTTCTGGAGACTTGCCTTGTTCCCAGAATATCAATGGCAAATATCCTGTTTTAACAAAGGGTAACTACTTCACTGACTTCCCTGGTGGCTCAGATGGTAAAGTGTCTGTCTACAATGCGGGAGACCCAGGTTTGATCCCTGGGTTGGGAAGATCCCCTGGAGAAGGAAATGGCAATCCACTCCAGTACTATTGCCTAGAAAATCCCATAAACAGAGGAGCCTGGTAGGCTACAGTCTATGGGATTGCGAAGAGTCAGACAGGACTGAGCGACTTCACATTCATTCATTCAGCTACTTTACAGAATTGCTAGTTTATAATCCAATCATATTAAAATAGTAACACATCGCTACATTGTACACAATGAGTATACTTTATTTTCACCAGCAAATTCTCAGTCTATATATTTTTAAGTAGCTTAGTTGGGAAGTTATATTTTGCTTACATCATTTAAGCTGAAAAGTGATGGGAAATGTGTAACTTGTTTTTTAGAATGAAATAAGAAGCACATGAGAAGGAAGCTTGAGGGTTTCTGTTTATTACTTTTTAGAAAGTCTGTATTACTGTCTAATAGGGTACATGGAGTTCCTTTCTTTAGTCTAATTTTTTAGGAAATGAGGTGAGGAACAGGATAGTTAAGGGAGAGAGGAAAGCAGGATAAATGGCAAAAGCGACACCTTGATACTAGTCACTTTGGCTTAAGCATCTTGGAGATGGAGGTTTTCAGGAAAACATGGAGACTGAGGTCCATATATCTATCATCTCATTTAATTCTTCCTGGCAACAGTAAAGAGCTACACAGGGAGACCTGGAAGGCCTGTGAACGATAAGATGCCTGCTGCTATAGCTGTGGACATCTCAGAGTGGGTATCGTTCATGAAAGAGCTTTTTAAGTGCAGTGCTTTGGATGGTGACTGCCAGGACAGCATTATGCTGACATCAGATCCAGTGTATTTGTGAATTGAGTCTGTATCCTTGACTTCTTGGTATTTGCCATTTCCATCATCTCTGCTCTCTGCCTCTAAGTATGTTTAAATCCTCCTGTATTTAAAATGAAACAAAATAAAGCCTTCCTATAGTGTTTTACCGTCATTTTTTTTTCTCCGCTAAAGTCTTTTTGAACTCAGAAATCATTCTAGTGATTATATTCACATTTCTATTAATAGCTGAGATCTGCTATTGGTAAGAAGAGGGTAATTTACAGAGAAGCCTAGTTTTTGAGGATTAGGGAAGGTTTGTGTTTTTTTTGCATTGTATTTTGATACTTATCCACTGTGTGCATGCTAAGACACTTTAGTCCCCTTGTGACCCTATGGACTGTAGCCAATCAGGCTCCTCTGTCCATGGGATTCTCCAGGCAAGAATACTGGAGTGGGTTACCATTTCCTTCTCCAGGAGATCTTCCTGTCCCAGGGATTGAACCTGCATCTCTTACGTCTCCTGCACTAGCAGGTGGCTTCTTTACCACTACTGCCACCTGGTAAGCCCCACTCTTCCAATAAGAAATCTTTTAAAAAATGGTATCCTTCCAATTACTTTCTGTTCTTAAAATTAAACCTTCCAAATCTTGTATAAATATTGTCTATGACATGCATTTTTATAAATAATTCTCTTTGAACAGATCACACATGTAATTTTCAAAACTCCCAACTTTTCTCTTACGTATAGATTAACCTGGTGATTAATCCTAAGGATTTGAGGATTGATACTAAGCGAGCCAGTGGAGCCGGGGGGCAGCACGTGAACACCACAGACAGTGCTGTCCGAATCGTTCATCTCCCAACGGGTGCGTGGTTCCTCCTCCAACATAAAAATCAAACTCTGAGTGACTTTCCCTCTGAAACAGATCTTCAGTTACCAGCAACATAGAGGCTGCTAGGAACTGTTTATTTTCAACACTTGATTTTTCTAGATTCCTTAGCTGAAACTCTGTAGGGTAATTACAAAGGCAGGAAGAGGGAGAGATCCATGCCCAGGAAATTTCCACATTAGTGAGTATATCAATAATTTAAAATCCTCACAGTGAAGTAATATCATGGGTGATTCTTTATTAAAAAAATGCTCTACATCACCAGTTTTTAGTGTTTTTTAAGGGAGGAGGAAATGAATTCCTTTGAGAAAATGAAAACTTGGACCTTTTACCCAGAAACATGCTTATATGCAAAGTTTTGCATGTAATTTCAGGGGCTTCTTAGCATTAAGTCTATTTGCAGACATCTGGGGGTTCTGTCCTGATTATAGTGTTAGGCAGTAGAGCTTTAATTTTTCTTAAGTCTTTAGAATTGTGTTAGATAGAACTACATGTGTTTTTACAAGTATTGCTCCGGTGACTTACATGTGAAAAAGAGCACAGGGATAGGAAACCTCAATCTTCCTATAAATGATCTCAGGCGTAATTCCCATGGTTGGTCATGCTGATGGCAGTGCTTGGTTGATTTTTTTTTTTAATGAGAAAATTCTCATGTTAAACATTAAGATGATGTTTTACGTAACACCTAGTATATAAACAGGAATTTAAAAAGTGAACCTCAAAAGTATTCATAATGATTATCTCTGTAATAAGATTAACTTTTATAGTTCAGTTTGTATAATGAATAGTTATTACTTTTTTAAAAAAATTGTGGTGACTAGCTAAAAGTACCAGAAAATAATCCATATTAAATGACTAATGCTTGCTGTTCAGTATGTGTGCTTTCAGTATGTAAGTATTTTGAGCTAAAAGTCCAATTTTCAGTTTTCTAATAACTGTAAAGTTATCTGTTATGTGTATAGTATTCCTTATTTAATATTTAGAGTCCTATTTTTTCCCTTCATAAAAGAAGAAGAAAAAGGAGTATTCCTTGATAATACACATGAAGAAGATGTTTTTATTTAAACTCTTTTAATTCTTATAACACTATTCAGGTATTGTTTCTGAATGCCAACAAGAAAGATCTCAACTGAAAAATAAAGAGATGGCTATGAAAAAGTTACGTGCAAAACTGTACAGCCTGCAGCTAGAAGAAGAAACAAGTAAACGATACAATGCTAGAAAGATTCAGGTAAAACTGAATTTTTAAAATGCTTTGAAAGGATAAAAATAGTTTTAGATTACCCAGTTTTAATATGTCTTAAAATTATTTCATTGTATTTGTCAACGTATAATTCATGTCGTTCAACCAAAGGCTTGTTTTAATCTTATTACACATTTACACTGTTTTTTGTGTTCAAAGGTGTCTTTCTCAGACTTTTCAGCAAAGTTATCTTAAAAAGATATACCAAATTCCCGTTCATTTTGAATCCTTTCAAATTATGGAAGAAAGTTGGAAAGGAAACTGAACTCACCTTCTTCCTGTTTGGCAGTTGATTTTATAATAACAGAGCCCTTCTATTAACTCCTTTATTATGGAGAGTTGATCACTTTGTTATCACTGATGATAACCAGATTAATTCACAGAGATTATATATATTTAGCTACCACTTTCAGATATCAGTAGGTATTATCTGTATTTTATAAATGGGGAAACTAAAGTTTAAAGTTGAAATAAATTACTTGAAGTTATAAAGTAAACAATGGCAGAGAGGATTCAAAATTCAAGTACTAAGCTGTCTGACTTTTCAAGCCTATGTTCTTTTTTCTGTATCAAGTGCCCATGTTATTTGAGAATTCAAAATGTTTAAATTTTGGTTTTTAACATTGTGTTTCAAATTATAAACCAAGAGCTTAATCTCCAGGTAAATTAACTTTGTAGATTTAATTGCCCTGAGTTTAACTATCTTGTATCCTTTTTTTTTTTCTTTTAATATGTAGATTGGCACAAAAGGAAGGTCAGAGAAAATAAGAACATACAATTTTCCACAGAACCGGGTCACAGATCACAGAATAAACAAGTCACTTCATGATCTTGAAACTTTTATGCAAGGAGAGTACCTACTGGATGAACTTGTACAGTCATTGAAGGACTATGCTAATTATGAATCTTTAGTAGAAATTATTTCCAAAAAAGTTTAAGTTGATTTGTTATTAAAGACTTGTATAGCTTCTGAAAATTCTGTTATAGCAAATCAGGTTGTGTATATACAGTATTCTCTTGAAACACATGAGTTAACACAGTTGACAGTAACATTTTTAATAAACATAATTTATATACGTCTCTGAACGTATTAAGTGAAAAAACGTATAATCATGACTCTGGCTAAATATTTTGAACTCTTCCTTACAAGAAGTAGACGAAAGAGAATAGTCCTTTGTTTTATGTAAAGAATTTAATGAGTGATCAGAAATTTGGTTTAACTCTTAAGGGAAACTTCAAACATGCAATGATAAGACTGTCTTCAGAGGATGGAAGCCTGAGAGGGAAGGAAAGCCCAGGAACGTCTGCTTGAGGCTGCACAGCTGTCAAAGACCTCTTGGTGTTTAGAGCAACACCAATAAGTCATGTGCTTGATAAACAGACCCTCACAGTTCTCCCATGGTGTGTGTGCTCCTTCACTTCAAAAAGTATTAATAAATCCAACCCTAACTACAGAAAAGAAATAGGACATGTCAGTTATCCTGTAAAAAAGTGAGAGAAGCAGGAAATGCTGGCTCAAGAATATTCTGAAAACATAAACTCCAGGATGACAGTTACAAAGAGCTCTGCTGCTGCTGCTGCTAAGTCACTTCAGTCGTGTCCAACTCTGTGCGACCCCATAGATGGCAGCCCGCCAGGCTCCACCGTCCATGGGATTCTCCAGGCAAGAACACTGGAGTGCGTTGCCATTTCCTTCTCCAACACGTGAAAAATGAAAGTGAAGTCACACCTAAATAGATAATGAATAAATGTTAAATTTATGGTAGTCAGAACAAGTTAGGTAGGATTTCCAGAGAAGGAAAAGCAATTTCACTATTAAGGTTATATGATTTATATGTTAGAGAACTGGGATACATTTAGTTAACTCTCAGAATTGCACATTTTTCCATATTTGTTAAAATCAGTAGTTGTCTGAATTTTGATGGGCATACATATGACATTGATTCAAACCTACATTATTGTCAGGTAACTTTCCTCTTAAGTCAACATTTGTTAGCCAGGTTTCTTTTAGAGTTCCAGCATGTGCTAAATTTCAGATTAATTTTATGTTGGTAGCTTCTTACTGCTCTAAAAGGGAGGTGTAGAAAAACCATTAAAGACAGTTAAGAATTTATGCTAGCCAAAGGTTATCAAGTACATCAGAGAATTTTAATTTGAAGAATACCCCTCTCCCGTGGAATGTTCTGCTCATGAGAGGCATTCTGTTCTGCCTTCACAAGAACAGCTGATGAATGCCACTTTTAGTGACCTAAGCAACCAAGATTACGGCAAGACATGTTCCTTCAACAATATTCACTATGCACATTGCAAGCCTGGCTCTCCCGGATTTATCAGTTTCCCCTTGGGTCTTAGGTTTCCTTTTAGAATGAAAAGGACATGGCTGCAGGTTATTAAATATTATACCATACTATATAATATACAGTATATCAGTTCAGTTCAGTTCAGTCGCTCAGTCGTGTCCGACTGCGACCCCATGAATCGCAGCACGCCAGGCCTCCCTGTCCATCACCATCTCCCGGAGTTCACTCAGACTCACGTCCATCGAGTCCGTGATGCCATCCAGCCATCTCATCCTCGGTTGTCCCCTTCTCCTCCTGCCCCCAATCCCTCCCAGCATCAGAGTCTTTTCCAATGAGTCAACTCTTCGCATGAGGTGGCCAAAGTACTGGAGTTTCAGCTTTAGCATCAGTCCTTCCAAAGAAATCCCAGGGTTGATCTTCAGAATGGACTGGTTGGATCTCCTTGCAGTCCAAGGGACTCTCAAGAGTCTTCTCCAACACCACAGTTCGAAAGCATCAATTCTGCGGTGCTCAGCCTTCTTCACAGTCCAACTTTCACATCCATACACGACCACAGGAAAAACCATAGCCTTGACTAGAAGGACCTTAGTCGGCAAAGTAATGTCTCTGCTTCTGAATATACTATCCAGGTTGGTCATAACTTTTCTTCCAAGGAGTAAGCATCTTTTAATTTCATGGCTGCAGTCACCATCTGCAGTGATTTTGGAGCCCAAAAAAACAAAGTCTGACACTGTTTCCACTGTTTCCCCATCTATTTCCCATGAAGTGATGGGACCGGATGCCATGATCTTCGTTTTCTGAATGTTGAGCTTTAAGCCAACTTTTTCGCTCTCCTCCTTCACTTTCATCAAGAGGCTTTTTAGCTCCTCCTCACTTTCTGCCATAAGGGTGGTGTCATCAGCATATCTGAGGTTATTGATATTTCTCCCGGCAATCTTGATTCCAGCTTGTGTTTCTTCCAGTCCAGCGTTTCTCATGATGTACTCTGCATATAAGTTAAATAAGCAGGGAGACAATATACAGCCTTGACGTACTCCTTTTCCTATTTGGAACCAGTCTGTTGTTCCATGTCCAGTTCTAACTGTTGCTTCCTGACCTGCATACAGATTTCTCAAGAGGCAGGTTAGGTGGTCTGGTATTCCCATCTCTTTCAGAATTTTCCACAGTTTATTGTGATCCACACAGTCAAAGGCTTTGGCATAGTCAATAAAGCAGAAATAGATGTTTTTCTGGAACTCTCTTGCTTTTTCCATGATCCAGCGGATGTTGGCAATTTGATCTCTGGTTCCTCTGCCTGTTCTAAAACCAGCTTGAACATCAGGGAGTTCACGGTTCACATATTGCTGAAGCCTGGCTTGGAGAATTTTGAGCATTACTTTACTAGCGTGTGAGATGAGTGCAATTGTGCGGTAGTTTGAGCATTCTTTGGCATTGCCTTTCTTTGGAATTGGAATGAAAACTGACCTTTTCCAGTCCTGTGGCCACTGCTGAGTTTTCCAAATTTGCTGGCATATTGAGTGCAGCACTTTCACAGCATCATCTTCCAGGATTTGAAACAGCTCAACGGGAATTCCATCACCTCCACTAGCTTTGTTCTTAGTGATGCTTTCTAAGGCCCACTTGACTTCACATTCCAAGATGTCTGGCTCTAGATTAGTGATCACATCCTCATGATTATCTGGGTCGTGAAGATCTTTTCTGTACAGTTCTTCTGTGTATTCTTGTCACCTCTTCTTAATATCTTCTGCTTCTGTTAGGTCCATACCATTTCTATCCTTTATCGAGCCCATCTTTGCATGAAATGTTCCCTTGGTATCTCCAATTCTCTTGAAGAGATCTCTAGTCTTTCCCATTCTATACAGTATATAATAGACTTAATTTCTCTCAGTTATAGGGGAAAATTAGAAAAGTTGGATTGAGGGATTTCCTGGTGGTTCAGTGGTTAAGACTCCATGCTTCTGATACAGAGAGTGCAGGTTCTGTCCCTCTGGGGAACTAAGATCCCATATACCTCATGGCTCAGCCAAAAGAAAAAAGAAGCTGGATTGAGATTGTGAAGGGTCTTGAATTTTAGATTTTACTCTGGGAACAGGAGACAGCCAGTAATTTTCTTACTCTCTAATAAAAGAATATTCTCTAATATTCTCTGTCCCTCCCTCTCTGCCCCCAGGAGAAAAAGTATGAGAACTGTACTGATGAAGTTGGGAAAAGACCTTCCCATTAGAACATCTTATAGGTATGAAGTGAAGTCACTCAGTCATGTCCGACTCTTTGAGACCCCATGGACTGTAGCCTATCAGGCTCCTCCATCCATGGGATTTTCCAGGCAATAGTGGTGGAGTGTATTGCCATTTCCTTCTCCAGGGGACCTTCCCAACCCAGGAATCGAACCTGGGTCTCCCGCATTGCGGGCAGACGCTTTACTGTCTGAGCCACCAGGGAAGTTTATTGGTTAGAAGAAATCTTAATACTTTGGTAATTTTAACAATATAAACTTAAGATATGTACCATTATCACTGTGTATTATGAACACATATGAAGTAACTGACAAATTCTGGTCTGAATTGGCATTGGCTCCCACTTTACTCACTAATCTAAATCAGTTAATTCCTTCATAACCAAAAGCAATTTTTGGAACCCAGACAAAGATAAGACTAGAACAGCATAATTTTTTGCCAGAAGCCTACTGGACTCTACACCTAATACTTTTAAGGATCTTAGAATTAACCATTTTAGATCTAACTGCCTTTTAGATCTTAGTGCCATTGGGTTTTGAAGAGATGAGAATGAAGAAAATCACTTTGTTTATAAAGAGACAATGTGAGAGGGTTATTAAGACCTTTAAGGGTCTTAGAATTTAGTAGGTATTTGTACAAACTTTGCATCTACACAGCTACCTGAGTTACACAGTATGCGTTATCACTCACACCTGCCTTTGCTCTCCCTGCCCTCTCTGCCTAAAACACACACTCCCCAGACAGACTTCAAGGTCCACCTAAAGGGCATCTTAGCCCTAGGCCAAATTCACTACTCCGCGTTAGTATTCCACACAGTATGACAACATGGATGGTAAGGCAATAAATGCCCTGGTATACTTCTATCTCGGGTATGTATGCTTAACAAGGAAATGGGAAAGGGTGGGTCAGGGAATGAAATCTCTTATTAACCCTCTCACATTATCTTTATAAAAAATTTTTTTTCTTCATTCTTTTCAAGACCTAAATGGCACTAAGATACATAAAAGGCAGGCCTAAAGTGATTTATCTAGAAACCTGGTGTATTACTCAGAACCAAAACTGAACTTCATTACAAAATGGCCTACAACATCAGTTAATCAAAACTCGTGCAGTCACAATGGCAATTTTGAAGATGTGTAAACAGACTTGTTGTTCAGTCTCTACGTTGTGTCTTACTCTTTGTGACCCCGTGGACTGTAGCCCTGCCAGGCTCTCTGTCCAGACAAGAATACTGGAGTGGATTTCTGTTTCCTCCCCTAGGGGACTGTTCCAACCCAGAGACTGAACCACCCTATCCTGCACTGCAGGCAGATTCTTTGGGACTGAACCTCTGGGAAGCCAGGATGAGCAGATAATCACTGTCTAAAACGAAACTTGCCCTGTTCCTCTACAGCTTGTTTCCTGGGGTGTGATCTCAGTTTCTTCCCTGGCACGATCACCTTCCCTCTCAAGTTTAAACCGTACTTGTCTTCGATTCCTCTTCCTCAGTTCACCTCAGTCACTTGGTCATGTCCAACTCGCTGCGACCCCATGGTCACCAGGCCTCCCTGTCTATCGCCAAGTGCCGGAGTATACTCAAACTCATCTCCATTAAGTCAATGCCATCCAACCACTTCCTCCTCTGTCATCCCCTTCCACCTTCAATCTTTCCCAGCATCAGGGTCTTTTCCAATGAGTCAGCTCTTCACATCAGATGGCCAAAGTATTGGAATTTCAGCTTCAACATCAGCCCTTCCAATGAATATTCAGGACTGTTTTCCTTTAGGATGGACTGGTTGGATCTCCCTGCAGTCCAAGGGACTTTCAAGAGTCTCTTCGAACACCACAGTTCAGAAGCATCAATTCTTCGGCACTCAGCTTTCTTTATAGTCCAACTCTCACAACCATACATGACTACTGGAGAAACCATAGCTTTGACTCGACGGACCTTTGTTGGGAAAGTAATGTCACTGCTTTTTAATATGCTCTCTAGGTTGGTCATAACTTTTCTTCCAGGAGCGTCTTTTAATTTCTTGGCAAGTCTGTCAACTGTTTCCACTATTTCCCCATCTATTTGCCATAATGTGATGGGACCAGATGCCATGATCTTAGTTTTCTGAATGTTGAGTTTTAAGCCAAATTTTTCACTCTTCTTTCACTTTCTTCAAGAGGCTCTATAGTTCTTTGCTTTCTGCCCTAAGGGTGATGTCATCTGCATATCTGAGGTGATTGATATTTCTCCCAGCAATCTTGGTTCCATTTGTGCTTCATCCAGCCCAGCGTTTCTCATGATGTACTCTGCATATAAGTTAAATAAGCACAGTGATAATATACAGCCTTGACGTACGCCTTTCCGTTTGAAACCAGTCTGTTGTTCCAGTTCTAACTGTTGCTTCCTGACATGCATACAGATTTCTCAGGAGGAAGGTCAGGTGGTCTGGTATTCCCATTTCTTTCAGAATTTGCCAAAGTTTGTTGTGATCCAGAAAGTCAAAGGCATTGGCATAGTCAATAAAGCAGAAGTAGATGTTTTTCTGGAACTCTTGCTTTTTCGAGGATCCAATGAATGTTGACAATTTGATTTCTGGTTCCTTTGCCTCTTCTAAATCCAGCTAGAACATCTGGAAGTTCACACTTCTCGTATTGCTGAAGCCTGGCTTGGAGAATTTTGAGCATGACTTTACTAGCGTGTGAGATGAGTGCAATAGTGCAGTAGTTTGAGCATTCTTTGGCATTGCCTTTCTTTGGGATTGGAATGACAACTGACCTTTTCCAGTCCTGTGGCCACTGCTGAGTTTTCCAAATTTGCTGGCGTATTGAGTGCAGCACTTTCACAGCATCATCTTTCAGGATTTGAAATAGCTCAACTGGAATTCCATCACCTCCATTAGCTTTGTTCATAGTGATGCTTCCTAAGGCCCACTTGACTTCGCATTCCAGGATGTCTGGCTATAGGTTGGTGATCACACCATCATGATTATCTGGGTCATGAAGATCTTTTTTGTACAATTCTTCTGTGTAGTCTTGCCACTTCTTCTTAATCTCTTCTCCTTCTGTTAGGTCCATACCATTTCTTTCCTTTATTGTCCCCATCTTTACATGAAATGTTCTCTTGGTATCTCTAATTTTCTTAAAGGGATCTCTAAACTTTCCCATTCTATTGTTTTCCTCTATTTCTTTGCACTGATTGCTGAGGAAGGCTTTCTCATCTCTCCTTGCTAATTGGAAATCTGCATTCAAATGGTATATCTTTCCTTTCCTCCTTTGCCTTTTTACCTTCTCTTCTATTCACAGCTATTTGTAAGGCCTCCTCAGACAACCATTTTACCTCTTTGCATTTCTTTTCCTTGGGGATGGTATTGATCTCTGCCTCATGTACAATGTCAGGAACCTCTGTCCATAGTTCTTCAGGCACTCGGTCTATCAGATCTTATCCCTTGAATCTATTTGTCACTTCCACTGTATAATTGTAAGGGATTTGATTTAGGTCATAACTGAATAGTCTAGTGGTTTTCCCCACTTTGTTCAATTTGAGTCTGAATTTGGCAGTAAGGAGTTCAGGAGCCACAGTCAGCTCCCTATCTTGTTTTTGCTGACTGTATAGAGCTTCTCCTTCTTTGGCTGCAAAGAATATAATCAATTTGATTTTGAGATTGACCATCTGGTGATGTCCATGTGTAGAGTCTTCTCTTGTGTTGTTGGAAGAGGGTGTATGCTATGACCAGTGTGTTCTCTTGGCAAAACTCTATTAGCCTTTGCCCTGCCTCATTCTGTACTCCAAGGCCAAATTTGCCTGTTATTCCAGATATTTCTTGACTACCTACTTTTGCATTCCAGACCCCCCTAATGAAAAGGACATCTTTTTTGGATGTTAGTTCTAGAATGTCTTGTAGGTCTTCATAGAACCATTCAACTTCAGCTTCTTCAGCATCACTCAGCAGGGCATAGACTTGGATTACCATGATACAGCATGGTTCGCCTTGGAAACGAACAGAGGTCATTCTGTCGTTTTCGAGACTGCATCCATGTACTGTATTTTGGACTCTTTCGTTGACTTTGATGGCTACTCCATTTCTTCTAAGGTATTCTTGCCTACAGTAGTAGATATAATGGTCATCTAAGTTAAATTCACCCATTCCAGTCCATGTTAGTTCACTGATTCCTAAAATGTCGATGTTCACTCTTGTCATCTCCTGTTTGACCACTTCCAATTTGCCTTGATTCATGGACCTAACATTCAGGTTCCTATGCAATATTGCTCTTTACAGCATTGGACTTTACTTCCATCATCAGTCACATCCACAACTGGTTGTTCTTTTTACTTTGGCTCCGTCTCTTCATTCTTTCTGGAGTTATTTCTTCACTGAGCTCCAGTAGCATATTGGGCACCTACTGACCTGGGGGGTTCATCTTTCAGTGTCCTATCTTTTTGCCTTTTCATACTGTTCATGGGGTTCTCAAGGTAAGAATATTGAAGTGGACCTTGTTTTGTCAGACCTCTCCACCTTGATCCATCTGTCTTGGGTGGCCCTACAAGGCATGGCTCATAATTTAATTGAGTTAGGCAAGGCTATGGCCCATGATATCAGATTGGTTAGTTTCCTGTGATTGTGATTTTCAGTCTCTCTGCCCTCTGATGGAGAAGGTTAAGATGCTTATGGAAGCTTTCTGATGGGAGAGACTGACTGAGGAGGAAATTGGGTCTTGCTCTGATTGCGGGGCCATGTACAGTTCAGTTCAGTTCAGTCGCTCAGTCGTGTCTGACTCTTTGCGACCCCATGAATCACAGCAATCTAGGCCTCCCTGTCCATCACCAACTCCTAGAGTTAATTCAAACTCACGTCTATCAAGTCGGTGATGCCATCCAACCATCTCATCCTCTGTGGTTCCCTTCTCCTCCTGCCCCGAATCCCTGCCAGCATCAGAGTCTTTTCCAATGAGTCAACTCTTCTCATGAGGTGGCCAAAGTACTGGAGTTTCAGCTTTAGCATCATTCCTTCCAAAGAACACCCATGACTGATCTCCTTTAGAATGAACCGGTTGGATCTCCTTGCAGTCCAAGGGACTCTCAAGAGTCTTCTCCAAAAACACAGTTCAAAAGCATCAATTCTTCGGAGCTCAGTTTTCTTCACAGTCCATCTCTCACATCCATACATGACTACTGGAAAAACCATAGCCTTGACTAGACAGACCTTTGTTGGCAAAGTAATGTCTCTGCTTTTGAACATGTTATCTAAGTTGGTCATAACTTTCCTTCCAAGGAGTAAGCGTCTTTTAATTTCCTGGCTACAATCACCATCTGTATCTCTTCACAGCTGCTCCAGCAAAGTGCAGCCGCTGCTCCTTACCTTGGACGAGGGGTATCTCCTCTTGCCGCCCTTCCTGACCTTCAGCGTGGGATGGCTCCTCTAGGCCCTCCTGTGCTCGGCAGCCACCACTCCTTGGATGTGGGGTTGCTCCTCCTGGTCGCCGCCCTGGCCTCGGGTGCTACCCCTGGCCTCGGACGTGGGGTGGCTCCTCTCAGGTGCTGCCCCAGTGGAGAGATAAATATATATGGTGTATATATTTAAATTATTTAGAGTTTTATATACGCATGTTTTATAGGTTTCCTAGGTGATGCTAGAGGTAAAGAACCCACCCACCAGTGCAGGAGACGTAAGAGATGCAGGTTTGATCTCTGGATTAGGAAGATTCCCCTGGAGGAAGGCACAGCAACCCACTCCAGTATTCTCTCCCACGGACAGAGGAGCCTGGCAAGCTACAGTCCATAGGGTCGCAATTAGTCAGATACAACTGTAGTGACTTAGCCCAGACAAGCATACATATGTTTTATATAAATTAATATGGTCTCTCCCATTTACTTTCTTGCCAGAGGCATGCTATTTTATTAACTCCCTCACAGAGCTAGCTTTTGGGGTTTTTGATGCTATTTATTACTTCTTAGGTTTAAAATTTTTATGTTCGGCTTTTTCCTGTACTATTTCCTTCCTTCCCTTCACCTTTCTTCAAGGTTACGATATTGATCTGGGTTTTGTTTTTTGTTGTTGTTGTTGTTGTTGTTTTCATCTTGTTGAATTGAATGATGAAGTTATTCATATTAAATCATTTTCCTTTTTGAATATATATACTTAGGACAATTTATTTCCTTCAAAGGAAATTTTGCTGCTCCTAAAAAGATTTGACATATGTAGTGTTTTTTTATTGTTCAGTTCTTAATACTGCATAATTTACATCATGGGGATCTATGACTTATTTATGCATGCTCTTAAATATCCATACATTAGCTTTATTCTTTTCGCTTTTGTAGGCGAATTTTACTGCATTTTGGTAAGAATGTGTGATCAGCATTCTGCCGCATTCTCACAATTTTTTCAGCTCTGTCTTCCAGAAACATTGTCTAAGATTCAGTAAGCATATTTTCATGTCTTGGAATTCTGTTTACTCTTATCTCAGGTCTGCCTGGTTTCAAGATACTGCCCAATTTCTTCATTGAGGTATTTATTCTTTCTTTTATACTCACTTCAAACACAATTTTTCTGCAATGTTGGAGTGTTAATTTCTGGAAGAGGTGATTCTGGCATTTAGGAGATATGCTTCCTCCTGTCAAGCCCCACTTCCTGTCTCTGGTGTTGAAGGGGGTTCATCTTCCCCTGGGCTGTGTGTGTTCCCTGTGGGATCCAACAGGCTGGACTCTGGGAAATCCTGTCCCAGAGCTGTGAACATCATTCCCTCTAAGAACTTAGCACTGCAGTTCTCTCCAGAAGGCTGTTTTCAGATTAGCTCTTCAGCTCAGTGTGCTTATACCAGAAAGACAGAGAGAAAGAGAGATGGACAGAGAGAGGAAACAGACCCCATAGGTACCCATGCTGATATGCTTTTTTATTTATCTACCACCATGAGACGCAAGCAAAGACAAGACTTTCCTTTTTCTTTTCTGGTGCCCTCTCCTGGGCCAACAGGCAGGATGTGCTGAGAGAGGGGCCCCTCTGCTCCATGTGGCGCCATGGGTAGTCCCCTGCCCCAGTGCACACTGCAGCTCTGAGCCCAGAGGCCCCTGCCAGGAAGGGACACATCCACTCATCGGCCTCTTGCATGACTGAAAGTTCTCCCAGTCCCTCTGTTTTCTTTCCCTCAGCTCGAGTTTCTCCCTGCTGAGCAGGCACCCTGCCCTGGCCATCACCTTATCCTTTTTCCCTGCTCCTCCCTGTCGAGGTACAAACACTTACCTGCTTGGTCTCCTCTGCATCATCCGCAGCTGGTCCCCGTCTTCTAATTCCTCTTCCCCTGCAGACAGGACTCCACTCCACGCTGCCTGAGGAAGAATTACTCGATTCCAACACTCAGCTTCTTGCTGCAGGGACTTACCACCCAGGAGAAAACTCAAGCTCCTTAACAAGACAGAGGGGCCTCCCTGGTGGCTCAGTCGGTAAAGAGTCCACCTGCAATTCAGGAAACCTGGGTTTGATCCCTG
>SJYX01009567.1:833295-848669 GCA_006410675.1 Oreotragus oreotragus | reverse complement strand
TTTGATGGCATCACTGACTCAGTGGACATGTATTTGAGCAAATGCCAGGAGATAGAGAAGAACAGGGATGCCTGATGTGCTGCAGTTCATGTGTTTGCAAATAGTTGGACATGATTTAGCCACCAAACAACAACAGCAACAGCTTTATGAATGAGATCTTGGTTATTAATTTTTCTATATTGTTTACTGCTTTCTATTTCATTGGCTTTCAGTTTTTAAAATATTTCCTTTGGCTCTAATCTGCTCTGCTTTTTCTAGTTCAAGGTTGAAGGTGAGGTGAAGTCGCTCAGTCGTGTCCGACTCTTTGCGACCCCGTGGACTGTAACCTAGTAGGCTTCTCCGTCCATGGGATTCTCCAGGCAAGAATACTGGAGTGGGTTGCCATTTAAGCTGAAGTCATTCTTTTGATATCTTTCTTCTTTTCTATATGGTCATTTAGTATTAGAAGTTTTCACTGCAACCATTCCTTCTGTGTTATCCTAGGAAGTTTTGATATAGTGGTTTCTTCACTAGTATTTAGTTAAAAACCTTTTAAATTTGTACTCTGATTTCTTATTTAATCCATGGACTACTTAGAAGTGCCTGAGAAATTTCTGGAGATCATTATTTACTGAGTCCTAACTTAACTCCATGTGTTCCAAGAACATAAAACATGTGGCTTGGACCTTTTAAAAAATTTGAGACTTAAATTATGGCCCAGAATATAGTCTATTCTGTCTGTGAGTGAAAATAGAATGTTTCTGCTGTTTTTGAAGAAAATGTTCTATTAATGTCAATTAAAACAATTTGGTTGATGAATTTGTCCAAATTTTATATGCCCTTATTGATAATCAGTCTACTTATGTTCATTACTGAGAAAAGAACATTGAAGTTTCTAACTATAGTTGTGGATTTGTCTGTTTCTCCTTGCAGTTCTGTAAGTTTTTGAAGCTTTGTTTGGAAGTCCTTTTATTATGTGTGTAAACACTTTGGATTGTTAGGTTTTCATGTTGAAATGAAGTTCTTTATCCCTGGCAGTATTCTTCGTTCCAAAATCCATTTTAGCCTCTCCAGATTTCTTTTGAATAGTGTTAGCATGTTATGTTATGTTATTTATTTATGTTTTTGCATACTTTCAACCTGTGTTTTATATTTGAAGTTCTTTACTGGTTGGCAGCATATGTATTGGATCTTGCTTTTCTAATCAATCTGACAATCTCTGGTTTTTGTGTTTAGGCATTTATATTTATTTTTATTGTTTATATGAATAAACTGAAGGCTATCATCTATTTGTTTTCCTTTTATTTTCTTCCTATTTTCCTGTCTTATCTTGGATTAATTATTTTTATGGTTTCATTTTATTTCCTTTGTGGCTTCTTAACTCTCTTTGACTCTTTTAGTGGTTACTTTTTTTTTTTTTTACTTATCATAGTTTAACTTCAGTTGTTGTTCAGTCACTAAGTTGTGCCTGACTCTTCGTGATCCCGTGGACTGCAGCAGGCCAGGCTTCCCTGTCCCTCACCATCTCCTGGAGTTTGCCCAAGTTCACGTCCATTGAAGCAGTGATGTCAGCCAACCATCTCATTTTCTGCCTTCAATCTTTCCCAGCATCAGGGTCTTTTCCTATGAGTCAGTTGTAACTTCAAGTGATATATAATTCATAAAAAGTATATAGCCTTACAGTAATAAATTTGCATTTCTTCCTTTGTGATCTTTGTTTTGTTGCTATACATTTTACTTTCATACTTTTTATAAGCCCTGCATTAGGTTTCTAATATTTAATACTCAAGTCTGTCTTAAAGAGCTTTAAATAGTGAGAAAAATCTTACATATTTACCCATAGTTAACATTTTGTACTCTTTACTTTTTGTGTATATCTACATCTCCATTTAGTATAATTTTCCTTTGCTTGAATACATTTCTTTAATATTTCTTATAGTGTGATGATAAATTCTTTGCATTTGTGTGAGTAAGAAACTCCTTAGTGAAACTTCTTTTTACAAAAAATGTTTTCTCTGGGTGTAGGATTCTAAGTGAAGCTTTTTTTTTTTTCTTTCAGTGCTCCAAAAATATTACTCAGTTCTCTTATTACTTGAATTATTTTTTCAGTGAGAAATCTTTCATGCTATCTTAGTTCTTGTCTTTTACATTAAGTGAATTTAAGGTTTTATCTTTACTACTGGTTTTGTAGTTTTCTGCATTTTTCTTATATTTGGAATTCAGTGATATAGAAGAAGCTTATAGTGTTGATCAAATTTGGAAAATAGTCAGTCATTTTCCCTTCAAATATTTTTTTCTGTCCTGCCCTTTCAATGTCCTCTTTTTACCCCTGCTGCTGCTGCTGCTAAGTCACTTCAGTTGTGTCTGACTCTGTGTGACCCCATAGACGGCAGCCCAGATGATAAAATCTATTGTAGTTCGTACTATTTCATGAACCCCAAAATTCAGGGAGCAATCTCGGGGAGTCCTTTTTTACAAAGCAGCATTCCTTCGTTCATTTATTCACTTACAAATATTTATTGAGTGTTTAGAAAGTGACAGGATCTCAGTGAAGTTCTGGTTATTTTCACACTGAAGTAATGACTTTTGTTGAAAGTAACAGCGTGGACTTTGCACTAGTAAGAGCTGACTACTTACTGGGTCATCTTGAGTGAAAGTGAAAGTGAAGTCTCTCAGTCATGTCTGACTCTTTGTGACCCCATGAACTATATAGCCCACCAGGGGCCTCTGTCCATGGGATTTTCCAGGCAAGAGTATTGGAGTGGGTTGCCATTTCCTTCTCCAGGGGATCTTCCCAACCCAGGGATTGAACCCAGGTCCCCCACATTGCAGACAGGCACTTTACCGTCGGAGCCACAGGGAAGCCCCGGTCATCTTGAGTAAAAGTCAATTATTATTATTATCATTCCTATTTTTTGAGATGAGAAGACTAAAGCACAGAAACAGTGACTGGATGAAAATACTTCATACAACCATGCTCTGTATGTGAATACTATTACTACCTCAAGAATATCAGGAACTATTTCTGGTAGAGTAACATTTACATAATAGAACATTAAGTTCAGTTCAGTCACGCAGTCATGTCCGACTCTTTGTGACCCCATGGACTGCAGCACGCCAGGCTTCCCTGTCCATCACCAACTCATGAGCTTACTGAAACTCATGTCCATTGAGTTGGTGATGCCATCCAACCATCTCATCCTCTCTTGTCCCTTTCTCCTCCCGCCTTCAGTCCTTCCCAACATCAGTGAGTCAGTTCTTCGCATCAGGTGGCCAAAATACTGGAGCTTCAGCTTCAGCATACAATGCAATAAACCATACAATAAATGTGTATTAAGGTCTGCCTCGTCACAAGTGACCATGAGACCGTTTCCTAGTGTAGCTGTCCCCCGCCTCAATGTATGTCTTGGAAACATCATCAGAATCACAATGAAGCAGACAGATACGAAGTGTTTTGGCAGAAGGATGCTGAAAGTATGTCTGGAGTGTGTCAGAACGGGTGTGTTTATATATAAAGCGTTGTTTCAATGCATCTTGCAGGAAGCCCGCCTCATCTCTTAACCAGCCGCACTTCTGCAGTTGGTTTTGCTCCCAGGGCACAGTACTTCCTTTCAGATGCTCATTCTGAATGAACATGATGAGAATGCTTATTTCCTCCCGGATGTTGCTAACCAGCACAGCAAAAATAAATCAGAATATTTTGCTCACATTTTGTAATAATAGAAGTATAAATGATGATGGCTTATTTAGGAAGTTGCGCTCTTTGTACTTCACTCAAGTTAGCTTTTTACATATGATCTGTTTATTCAGTTCTTATTTATGAAAGTAGGTGTTACATACGAGTGTCATGGGTGATACAGAGATTCTGATTCTATTTGCACAAAATGTTACACTGTCCAGCCCTTTGGATGCAAGTATTTAAGGTCGGGTTTCTCCCTTTACTGGAGTCCCACACACAGCTGTGCTGTCTGTGCTGGTGCTATGGCAGCTGATTATCTAATAGCTCACTGAGAACGTTAAAGACGGTTTCTAGAAACTGCCTGCTCTGACAATGACACTCGGGTCTCCTTGCCTTTCTGCCAGCCAATCACATAGCTAAGAACTCAAGCAAACACATGCCACAACAAACAAACAAAACCCTTGATTTTAAAAAGTTGTTTTGAAAATACACAAGATTTCCAGGGCCTCCCTGGTGGTACCATGGATGAGAATCTGCCTGTTGATGCAGGGGACATGAGTTCAATCCCTGGTCCTGGAAGATCCACATGCCTTGGAGCAATTAAGCCTGAATGCCGCAACAAGTAAAGATTCCATGTGCTGCAAATGAGACACAACACAGCCAAAGAAACAAATAAATATTTTAAAAAAAAAAAAATTTTTTAAAGGCAGTCTCAGGAAACAATCACAGTGGCAAATTTCAATCTAACTTTGGGAAACATCCCAAGCAAGAGAGATTTGTGTCTCCCGCTTGCTCTACCTTCGCTTCAGCTTTTTTTTTTTTTTTTATTTTTCAGTTCAGTTCAGTTGCTCAGTCAGCACGCCAGGCCTCCCTGTGCATCACCAACTTCCGGAGTTCACTCAAACTCATGTCCATCAAGTCGGTGATGCCATCCAACCATCTCATCTTCGGTCGTCCCCTTCTCCTCCTGCCTCCAAATCCCCCCCAGCATCAGAGTCTTTTCCAATGAGTCAACTCTTCACATGAGGTGGCCAAAGTACTGGAGTTTCAGCTTTAGCATCAGTCCTTCCAATGAACACCCGGGGCTGATCTCCTTCAGAATGGACTGGTTGGATCTCCTTGCAGTCCAAGGGACTCTCAAGAGTCTTCTCCAACACCACAGTTCAAAAGCATCGATTCTTCGGCGCTCAGCTTTCTTCACAGTCCAACTTTCACATCCATACATGACCACAGGAAAAACCATAGCCTTGACTAGGCGGACCTTAGTCGGCAAAGTAATGTCTCTGCTTTTGAATATACTATCCAGGTTGGTCATAACTTTTCTTCCAAGGAGTAAGNGCTGATCTCCTTCAGAATGGACTGGTTGGATCTCCTTGCAGTCCAAGGGACTCTCAAGAGTCTTCTCCAACACCACAGTTCAAAAGCATCGATTCTTCGGCGCTCAGCTTTCTTCACAGTCCAACTCTCACAGCCACACATGACCACTGGAAAAACCATAGCCTTGACTCGATGGACCTTTGTTGACAAAGTAATGTCTCTGCTTTTGAATATGCTATCTAGGTTGGTCATAACTTTCCTCCCAAGGAGTAAGTGTCTTTTAATTTCATGGCTGCAATCACCATCTGCAGTGATTTTGGAGCCCCCCAAAATAAAGTCTGACCGTGTTTCCACTGTTTCCCCATCTATTTGCCATGAAGTGATGGGACCGGATGCCACAATCTTCGTTTTCTGAATGTTGAGCTTTAAGCCAACTTTTTCACTCTCCTCTTTCACTTTCATCAAGAGGCTTTTTAGTTCCTCTTCACTTTCTGCCATAAGGGTGGTGTCATCTGCATATCTGAGGTTATTTATGTTCTTAACGTTACATTTTAATTTTTATTTATTTATTTTTTGGCAGTGCCAAGAGTTATGAAGAATCTTGCTTCCCTGACTAGAGATGGAACTTGTACCCCCTGCAGTGGAAGCATGGATTCTTAACCACTGAACCACCAAGGAAATCCCCCCTCATTTCAAGTCTTAGTTCCAATTCTAAGTGTTTTCAGCAGTCTCTTTCCTGAACTATATCTTATTTATGCAAGTTTTTTCCCTACTTTGTATGTGAACCCAGCTATTTTCCCTGGACAAATAGATAAAAGACAAAAAGAGTCTACAGCCCCAACCTCTTTATAGAACATCAACCCAACTAGAGCAGGGACCTTCCTTTACTTGCTGCTGCTGCTGCTAAGTCACTTCAGTCGTGTCCGACTCTGTGTGACCCCATAGACGGCAGCCCACCAGGCCCCCCCGTCCCTGGGATTCTCCAAGCAAGAACACTGGAGTGGGTTGCCATTTCCTTCTCCAATGCATGAAAGAGAAAAGTGAAAGTGAAGTCGCTCAGTCTGTCTGACTGTTAGCGACCCCATGGACTGCAGCCCACCAGGCTCCTCCGTCCATTGGATTTTCCAGGCAAGAGTACTGGGGTGGAGTGCCATTGCCTTCCCCGTTCCTTTACTTAACAGGCTAGTTATGCAGAGCAGGCAGTCCTTGAACAGCTGTTGATGAGTTGATCCGAAGCAAATCCATTGTGTACTCCTCAGGGAGGGGAGGAAGGCAAGTCCGTTGCCAGCCC
This sequence comes from Oreotragus oreotragus, assembly GCA_006410675.1. Classification (NCBI taxonomy): domain Eukaryota; kingdom Metazoa; phylum Chordata; class Mammalia; order Artiodactyla; family Bovidae; genus Oreotragus; species Oreotragus oreotragus. The sequence goes on along the minus strand of SJYX01009567.1, from coordinate 842,403 downwards.
ACCATGGTCATGATGGGAAGACAGACACTTCCAAGCTGGCTCTTCAAGCCAACAAGATTGGCTGAGAACTGAGTGAATACAGTGAAATGGAAGGTACATGGATGCAATCAAATTATTACAAAGAAGAAACAGTCAAGGTCGCTTTAAAGACATGAAAAATAAGCATTTCTACGCCCTCCACAATCATGGGGATTGAACAGTTAGTATTCTTGCTCAACTTTTCTCTTCCGTGTAGATTTGTCTTTTTATGTGTATAGTTTTTGTTGTGATTTTCTTCATTTTTACCACCTTTGTTCCAGACGCCTGTCACCTTCAACATTTTGCTGCCTTGCTTGAATATTTCAAAGCAGACCTCAATTTTGAAACTCCTCTGTGGCACATTTTTATTTGAAAAGAATGTTTGATTTAGAAAATACAAAGCCAGTGCCCTACTTTCTGTGCGTCGGGGCTAAACAGGAAGTAGGCAACAAAACAGGTTACCTCCTGACTAGTGACTGAGACACTGACCACAACCGTTTGCTTGGCTGCCCTGCTAAGACTGGGAAAGTCCTTGGGCAAACAGAACAGGTTGGTCACACTGCCCTCAAGCCCACTATCAGAAAGACTCCCCCTAGAGTTCATGAAATGAGCTGAGATGATAAAATTAAAATGCTTGAATCACAAGGTTTATTGAATAAATTTATTTGTTTAAAGTATGTATTTATTTGTCTGTGCTGGGTCTTAGTTGTAGCATGTGGGATCTACTTCCTGGACCAAGGATCAAACCCGGGGACCACTGCATTGGGTGGTCCATTAGGCACTGGACCACCAGGGTAGTCCATGAATACATTTAAAACAGATGGGAGCGGGTGGAGGGAGGGGGATTCAGGATTGGGAACTCATATACACCCATAGCGGATTCATGTCAATGTATGGCAAAACCAATACGGTATTGTAAAGTAAAATAAAGTAAAAATAAAAGTAAAATAAAGTAAAATAAATAAATAAAACAGACGGGAATAAACAGAGGGTAAGACAGACTTCCCTAGTGGTCCAGGGAAGAGATTTCACTCTCCCAATTCAGGCACCCAGGTTCAATCCCTGGTCAGGGAACCAAGATCCCACATACCGCAACTAAGACCTAATGTGACCAAAATAAATAAATAAATATTGATGAAGGATGCTGTCACCATGAGGATAGGCTGAAAGTTGGGTGAAAGAGCCACAGCTCATTTTCTCTCTGTCTCCCTCTCTCATCTTCATTTCCTGCTGCCGGTATGATCACAAGGTCCAGGGCTGAGGGTGAACAAGGGCACTTAGCCTCTGGAGAAGGAAATGGCAACCCACTCCAGCATTCTTGCCTGGGAAATCTCATGGACAGAGGAGCCTGGTGGGCTACTGTCCACAGGGTTGCAAAAGAGCTGGACACGACTTAACCACTAAACAACAACAAGGGGACTCAGCAGGCTGAAGTTATCTGGAGCCAGCACATGCTTTCTCTTTCCAAGAGATGGAAGGATGGGTATCCTGGAACAACTGAAACTCACCAGTAACTTGCTGAGGAACTGCGATTTATCTGTGAGTTCGGCAGAGGTCACGTAGCACAAGGATGATACATGATCTGTGCTGTGTTCCTATTGTAGGTTTGACTGGTTCTTTCATTCTTTCCTGTCCACAAGTAGCACTCTGGTTTGTTCCATTCTTGTCTATGTTTATCAGACGTATGTGGCTTCCCTGGTGGCTCAGAAGGTAAAGAATCTGGCTTCCATAAAGGAGACCCGGTTTCAATCCCTGGGTCTGGAAGATCCCCTGGAGAAGGGAACGGCAACCCACTCCAGTATTCTGGCCTGGAGAATCCCATGGACAGAGGAGCCTGGTGGGCTACGGGGTCACACAGAGTCAGACCCAGCTGAAGCGACTAACACGTTCACTTTCATTTCATCAAACATATGCTCTGTGTAACTGAACAGATTTCTGACTTAGCACATTGGCTCTCTTTCCTCAACATGTTTTATGAGTTTCATCTGTTACTCTGCTTGTTTGTATCACTAGTTATTTTCAGGAGAATTGAAGATTCTCCAATAACATGGCACAATCACCCTATAGAAGTGACCGACCGTAGCTCCCATTTAAAGTTTAGGCCCAATATATACCAATTTGTTGCTGTTGCTGTTGCTGTTTAGTTAACAAGTCAGGTCCTACTCTTTGCTACTCCGTGGCCTATACCCCACCAGGCTCCTCTGTGCATTGCGTTTCCCAGGCAAGAATACTGGAAAGGGTAGCCATTTCCTCCTCCAGGGATCTTCCCAACCCAGGGACCAGAACCACGTCTCCTGCATTGGCAGGTGGGTTCTTTACCACGGAATCACCAATGGCATGCAAGGAAAAATATGTTTTAGGGAAAGAAGGGGATAGATCCAGTAGTTGTAAAGTTCTAGGACATACCAACATGACATGGAAGATGGCCTAGATTAGGCAGAAGAGAAAAGAAGCAGCTACAAGACTTAGTTGGGTAGAAGTAAGGGCCCTTGCACAGGGAATGAGGTAAGGGGAGGCTGGGTGATAAAAATGGGGCCAGAGGTTGTGAAGATCAATTGCACACAGCCATTCTCAAAAGCCAGTCCTAAATCCCAGAAGCACACAGGATCTTGCTAAAAATATTTTCCCATTCTGACTCATCCAATCAGAATCCCTGGAGAAAGAGCCTTGGAATATGCTTGCCAGGCACCTCTGGAGACTCTGATGTAGAAGGGTCCAGAAACCACTGAACTATATCAGATGATACACTGGATATACATTTTTTAACCATCTTTCTTTCTTAACTATTTAAACATTTCTAAATTTACTTTTACTGCGCTGGGTCTTCATTGGTGCGTGTGGGCTTTCTCTAGTTGCAGTGAGCGGGGGCTACTCTCCTGTGTGGCTCTCAGGCTTCTGTGGTTGCAGAACACACACTCTAGGCACAGAAGTTTCAGGAGCTGCAGTACTTGGGCTCAGCAGTTGTGGCATACGGGCTTAGTTGCTCTGCGGCATGTGGGATCTTCCCAGACCAGGGATCGAACCCATGTCCCCTGCATTGACAGGCAGTTTCTTATCCACTGTACTACCAGGGAAGTCCCTTAACCATCTTTCTTGCCACCAAGTGCTCATCAGCTGACTGCTAGGTAGCCCAGGATAGAATATCACCTAGTACTTTCATTCTTGGTGGCCGTGTGGTCATCTGGACGTGTGCTATTTCATTTAATGGCTGAGATATTGAAGCCCAGTAGTGAAGCACTCGGATGAATTTAACCTCTGGGGAAGAGTGTGGTGACACTATTCACATACCAATAATGTTGGATTTTCAGATTAATTAGATGACCATAGAGTTGCCAGGCTCCCAAGGAGTTGGACCTTGGACAAGAAAAATGGAAATAAAACTTGATGGTTATTTACAAGTTTCACTACTCTGTTTTCAACCAGACCTCACCAAAAAGAGGAAAAAGTAAAGACAGAGGAAACTTCAGGCACAATGATGAGAGCTTGCTGGGCCATCATGACCCGTGAGTTCGACCTTCCTGTCTCCATGCTCCAACTAACTGTCTCATGAAGCTCTAGTTGGCAGTAACTTGGCTTGGTTGTGAATGCTGTCCTTATATGGGCAAAGTCATTCAGAGGGCAAACGTGGACTTTCAAGGATCTGAGGGAACTGCCTTGTTAGAATGTTCCCATTATTTCCTCTTTTCATCTGTACATGCCCAACCACACACCCTGCTTCATCTTCTGCCACTGAGATTCCGATTCCTCTTTCCTTGGCCCGGAGATTCGCCACTTCCTCCAGACCTTACTTGTTTCTTTGCTTTTATCACATCTGTCCCTCATCCTAGTTCAGCCTGCTTCTGATCATGTGTTTCTTGGCATTCCCAAGCATTTCCACAAATGATGTAGTGTTTCTGCTGCATTAGAACCTTGAGGTTACAGGAGGAATTGAATTGAGGATGTTGATATTTTTCCAATACAATTACTCTTCAGTTCATGGGTCCAGTAACACCAGTGAATTTTAAAAGCTGAACAAGTTTTACAGATGCTCTGAAAAGTACTGTTTCCCCCTTGGGCCCAAATGACGTTTAGTCAGAAATGGAACACCAGCTTTGGTCAATATGCTAAGGTAATAATAACATGTAAGGAGGTGAGTTTGGTGCCACTTGTAAGTTATTCATCTTCCCACTTCCTTACCTACTGGGAAATCATAGAGTATATTCTGTTGTCAACTTGAAATGTTTTTAAATTATTCACTCTATCCTTTCTCATTGGGTCACATATCAGGAGTGAGGGGAAGGACTCAAATCAGACTCCTTAGGCTTGACTCTTAAAAACCACTACTGTACCATTTTTGACAAAACTGTAAACTTCTTTAAGCCTCATTTTTATCCTCTGTAAAATGAGCATAATATTAGTACTGACTTCATAGGGATGTTGTGATCACTGATTATTACAATCCATGGTAAGCACCTAACACAGTGTCTGGCTCATGATAAGTACTCAAGACACTTCAGTCACTAATACTTCTCCAAGTTTTGTTGATAAATATTCTGCCTCATAGCACAAAATTATCGTGAATTATAAAGGAATTTTTTTTGGTAAAAATGTGTTGTTATGAATATGATCACTGTGATAAGAGAAGACTAAAAACAGAATCAATGCACTGAATTAAACTATTCATGACTTGATACAATTTAGTCAAATATGTTCCTTATTTATGACTCTTATAGCCTTTTGATTCTGAAGGAGATCAACCCTGGGATTTCTTTGGAAGGAATGATGCTAACGCTGAAACTCCAGTACTTTGGCCACCTCATGCGAAGAGTTGACTCATTGGAAAAGACTCTGATGCTGGGAGGGATTGGGGGCAGGAGGAGAAGGGGACGACTGAGGATGAGATGGCTGGATGGCATCACTGACTTGATGGACATGAGTCTGAGTGAATTCTGGGAGATGGTGATGAACAGGGAGGCCTGGCATGCTGCGATTCACGGGGTCACAAAGAGTCAGACACGACTGTGCGACTGAACTGAACCTTAGCCTTTTGAACATCGGTTGTCATCATAGGTTGATCTTGCAGTGACTGCCCGGTGCCAAAAAACAGACTAAGTCATAATTATCCTGACAAAAGTTGCCACCTATGATCATGACAAAAGAATTTTGTAAGGTCTGCTAATTTTAATCTTCTGTTTTAAAAAAGGTGTCACAACAGCAAGTATTTGTTTGATACAAAACATCAAACTCTGATCCTATGTATACCAAATAATTCAGTGAGGAAAATGTCTTAATTTTAATAAAATGCACATGATAAAAGATTCAGGGTGAATAAGGATGTAAAAGCAGAAGGAAAATTTCCCTACCCCCGCCCGCCTCCTTTCCACTCCCAGAGGGAGTTAAGGCTGACAATTATTTGTTTATCTTTCTGAAAATGTTTTGTAACTTGTATTCCGGTATATATTCCGGAAGCTCTGTAGTTCAGCTTGGCCTCAGTGTTTGCCAAATTCTGCTGTTTGGCTTTACCTTTGGCCTGTGGAAGACTGAAGAGTAAAATGCCAACTTATTGTCGACCCTGACACGCTTGGTCTTCTGCTTGCACAATTATCAGCTACATGAGGGGGTCTGCGATTTCCCACCTTGAAGTCAAATCTAGCTTCTTTTCTGTTTTTGTAAATAACGTTTTTTAAATAAAGTTTTATTGCAACCCATGACAATCATTTGTTCAGATAATTATCTACAGCTACTTTCAAACTAGGAGGCATAGTTGAGTAGTTGCAATAGAAACTGGCCTGAGAAGCCTAAAATACTTCTTGTCTGGCCTTTTATGGAAAATGTTTGCCATCTCTGATTCAACTATCACCATAGCTAATCAGCATAAGACCATCTATCTACACAAGGTAAGTCTTTTCTAGTTCCCTGACCAGGGATCAAACCTGGGGCCCTTGCATCGGCTGCTCAGTCTTAGCCACTGGACCACCAGGGAAGCCCCTCGACACAAGTCATTGATTGGCATCATATGAACAATCACTTTTAAACATAGGAGTCATCTTAGATGTAATTTATTATTTTTGTTTGCTTATTTTTTTTCTTTTCTTTTTTTTTTTGGATGTAATTTAGAGAGAACCATCACCTCAAGTGTTTTATATGGAAATTCTTTCAGTTAAAGTTTATATTTATCATTGCAAAAGAAAAATATTGAAATAACTCGTGTACAGGCTGTTAGGATTGTGAATAAAAGCCATCATTTAGGATTTCAAATAGTTAAGTAAATGAAGCAATAGATCATCAGTGCAAATATTAAGACTGAGTTTGATAGCTTTAGGAAAGATTAAAAAGTCCTTTATGAGTCCACAAATGTTTATTTAAAAACTAAGTATTAACACAAGGGCAGCAATGGAGATTAGAGAGAATTAAAATTCTAGGAACTGTAAAGTTGTTTCCTATAGCTCAAATGATAGAGACTTCCATGTAGCTCAAATGGTAGAGAATCTGCCTGCAATGCGGGAGACCAGGATTTAATCCCTGGGTCAAGAAGATCCTCTGGAGAAGAGAATGGCAATTCACTCCAGTATTCTTGCCTGGAGAATCCCATCGACAGAGGAGCTTGGTGGGCTATAGTCTGTGGGGTTGCAAAAAGTTGGACATGACTGAGCAACTAACACACTACCACAGGTAGAGTTTGAAGTGAATGAGCAAAATATCCCTTAAGAATTTTAATTATTTGTCATTTAATTCCAACTGGGCCATGATCATTTCAAGGGAAAAAAAATCGTTTAGGAATTCCTTCACATCTTCTCAAAATGAATCAAATGGAGACGGTCAGCTTTGTTATCAGTTTAGACTTTCCAGAGAAGGAAAACTCCAGGACTTCCCTGGTGGTCCAGTGGCTGAGAATCTGCTGGCCAGTGCAGCGGACATAGTTCCACCCCTGGGCTGGGAACATCCTGCTTGCTATGGGGCAACTAAGCCAGCGAGCCACAAACACTGAAGTCTGAGAGCTCTAGGGCCTGTGCCGAGACGAAACCACCACGGTAAGAAGCCCATGCACCACAGTGAAGAGTAGCCCCCGCTCGCCACAGTGGAGAAAGCCCATGTACAACAGTGAAGACCCAGTGCAGCTCTAAATAAATAATTTTTTTAAAGAAGAAAAACTCCCAAATCACATATAACAATATATATGCACACTTAAGAAAGAGTGTATAGAAGTACACTTTCAGTGTACAGAAATACACTGTATCGAAATACAGAGGAAAAAGGAGGGGCCACACACTTTGTTCTCGTACTTCTAACTTCAAAAGGGTGGGCTCCGTGGATGAGCTCCCAGACCATTACGCTCAGGGAAGTGAGCCAGCCATGAAAGGACCAATACTGTAGTGTTTCATTTACATGAAGTCCCTAGAGCAGACAAATTCATACAAATGGGAAGGAGAATGGTGGTTGCCAGGAGCTGTGGGGAAAGAGGATTGGGATGTTAGTGTTTAATGGGTACAGAATTTCAGTTTTACAAGATGATAAAATTTCTGGAGATGGATGGGGGTGATGGTTGCACAACCATATGAATGTACTTAAGGCCACTGAACTGTATACTTATACAAATGGCTAAGCTAGTAAAGTTTATGTTATGTGTATTTTACTACATTTTATAAAGAGCCTATGAGACTACTTTGAGAAGACAGTCCTGTGTAGCTGAGTCTACTGCACTGAAAAACTTAAACCGAGCTTCTTGAAATAGTTCCTATTCATTGCCAGCCATTTTCATAACTGAAATTTTAAAAATTTGGAGACTTGACCAATCTATAAATCCTAGGTACAAAGTTCCTTCTAGAAAACATGTTTTTAAAAAATGACTTCCTGAATTGTATTCTGCTCCAATGAAAGAAAGGAAGGAAGGGAAGGGGGGAGGAAAGGAGTTCGCAGAATGAGAACAAAATTTTGGGCCCCTCCTTTTCCTCTGTATTTCTATACACTCTCTCATATCTATATCTATTTATCTATATATAGAGAGAGGGAAATACATATATCAGTTCAGTTCAGTTTAGTCACTCAGTCGTGTCCAACTCTTTGCGACCCCATGGACTGCAGCATGCCAGGCTTCCCTGTCCATCACCAACTCCCAGAACTTGTTCAAACTCATGTCCATAGAGTTGGTGATGCCATCCAACCATCTCATCCAGTCATCCCCTTCTCCTCTTGCCTTCAATCTTTCCCAGCATCAGGGTCTTTTCAAATGAGTCAGCTTTTCACATCAGGTGACCAAAGTATTAGTGCTTCAGCTTCAACATCAGTTCTTCCAATGAATATTCAGGACTGATTTCCTTTAGGATGGACTGGTTTGATCTCCTTGCAGTCCAAGAGACTCTCAAGAGTCTTCTCCAACTCCACAATTCAAAAGCATCAATTCTTCGGTGCTCAGCTTTCTTTGTAGTCCAACTCTCACATCCATACACGACTACTGGAAAAACCATAGCCTTGACTAGATGGACCTTTGTTGGCAAAGTAATACTTCTGCTTTTTAATATGCTGTCTGGGTTGGTCATAGCTTTTCTTTCAAGGAGCAAGCATTTTTTAATTTCATGGTTGCAGTCACCATCAGCAGTGATTTTGGAGCCCCCCAAAATAAAATCTCTCACTGCCGGAAGCCAGTGTGAGGAATCCCACCCATGACAAGGTCTTGAGGAAGGAAGCCTGACAAAACGCAAGGACGTGATCAGGCTTCAGGGGTTCCCCCTGGTATTTCCTCAGCATGTACCCCCCAAAACAAAAATCTGCCAGTCTTTGTACTCTGCTTTTCCGCTCTTCTGATATTCTCTGGAAAAAGTCAAATCAGGGCTTTAGTCTTCTGCATTTGAAAGGGATGTTTCAGTTAAACCCCTCTGATAGCTCTCTAGCTTGCCTAACAGGTTCCCCCAGACCTCTTACAGCTTGTGAATTGCTTGCAGCCCCTTAACCTCGAGAGGCACAAAGCTTAAAAACATCTTAAAGATACAAAGCCTTTTCTAAAGAGTTAAAGATTATATTGGTAGAGGGTTTTCACTGTTGACTCAATGACTGCTGCCAGGCCTCCATATTCTTTATCTTTTAGGCACCTGGGAGGATGTTAATCAATGTAAA
>SJYX01009567.1:773537-833109 GCA_006410675.1 Oreotragus oreotragus | reverse complement strand
AGCATCTTAAAGATACAGAGCCTTTTCTAAAGAGTTAAAAATTATATTGGTAGAGGGTTTTCACTGTTGACTCAGTGACTGCTGCCAGACCTCCATATTCTTTATCTTTTAGGCACCTGGGAAGATGTTAATCAATGTAATCAGGATGTAGAAAAATATCTATAGTAGTTTTGATGTTAGCAACACTAGACTTTTGAGTTAATTACTTTTCTTTTGTTATAAATCACTGTACTCCTTTTACTTGTTATGAGTTGCTGTATCTTTGCTATGTAAGAATGTAACTTTATTTAGTGCTTTCTGAGAGTGGCACCAGACTTTGGGAAGATCAACACAAATAAGTCTTCTGGTTGACAAACCCTTATCAGAAAAAAGGCTGTAAAATTTTAATTGGCCCTTTTGGCCAGAAGAAGATGTAAATCACCTACGACTTGTGTATACAACTAGGTATACAGAGAGAAAAGCAGAGAGAAAAGCCTGGTTTTGATAAGAGTCTGGGCTGCTAACGCTGCATAATTTTGTATTACCCATTGATCTCTATGTACAATCAAAAAGGTATAAAAGGCCTTCTGAACAATAGAGGCCAGGAACAGTCGCTGGACTGGTTTCCTCCGTGTCTCCTCTTTACTCTAATTTCAGGCTGAATTCCCATCTGGAGCGGGGCGGCTCACCAAGTCTACTTACTTGCCCTGGCTTTTAAGACCCACGCAAAAGGGAGCCTAAGGTGGGGCACCCTTTGATATTCAAGTGGGTACTGGTGGCCCAACATAGATGCTACAAGCTCCTTGTCTGGAACTTTACTGGCCTTCCCCGTAAGCCAAGTTATTCAGCCTTCTTTCTCCACTTAATTTTCCTATTATACTATTTCTTCCTAATCTAATCTTGTATTAATAAATAAATAAGTCTTTCCTCGCCAAGGCCGTCCCAGCTTCAAATTCCCTGGATCCACCGGGGCTGGACCCCGGCAGGATAGGCCATATGGATAGTTCCATGTTTAGTTTTTAAAGGAACCTCCATACGATTCTCCACAGTGACTTATCAGTTTACATTCCCACAAATAGTGCAAGAGGGTTCCCTTTTCTCCACACCCTCTCCAGCATTTATTATTTGTAGATTTTTTGATGATGGCCATTCTGACCAGTGTGAGGTGATACCTCATTGCAGTTTTGATTTGCTACTGATGAACCTATTTCCAAGGCAGGAATAGAGACACACACACAGAGAGTGGACATGTGGACACAGGGAGGGAAGGGAAGGGTGGGATGAACCGGGAGATTAGGGTTGACATCTACACATTACCATGTATAAAATAGACAGCTAGGGGAACCTATAAAGCACAGAAGCTCAGCTCAGTGCTCTGTGATGACCTAGATGGGAGGGATGGGGAGAGGGGGAGGGGAGTCCAGAAGGGAGGGGAAGTATGTATGCAAATAACTGATTCACTTCATTGTACAGCAGAAACTAACACAACATTATAAAGTAACTATATTCCATTTTTAAAAAAATTTTTTAAGTGAAAACAAACAAAAGGGCTATTTCTTGCTCTGCATGTTCCATTTTAATGAGGTATGCATGTGTGCTAAGTTTCTTCATTCATGTCCAACTCTTTGTGACCCCATGGGCTGCTAGAAACTAACACAACATTATAAAGTAACTATATTCCATTTTTAAAAAAATTTTTTAAGTGAAAACAAACAAAAGGGCTATTTCTTGCTCTGCATGTTCCATTTTAATGAGGTATGCATGTGTGCTAAGTTTCTTCATTCATGTCCAACTCTTTGTGACCCCATGGGCTGCAGCCTGCCAGGCTTCTCTGTCCATGGGATTCTCCAGGCAAGAATACTGGAGTGGGTTGCCATTTCCTCCTTCAGGGGATCTTGCTGACCTAGGGATCGAACCCATATCTCTTTTGTCCCTGCACTTGCAGGCGTGTTCTTTACCACCAGCACCACCTGTGAAGCTCTTTGGTGGGAAGGGGGGAACAATTATCTCCGCAGCAGAGAAACACCTTAATTTCAGATAGTAAAAGTCCAAGTCGATGTTAAGGAGAGTGTGACCACGCACGGGGCATGTCCCTGCAGTGTGTAGCACAAGAAGGGGGGAAATGCCATCTGCATTATATTATCCCCCAGGAAGTCCCTGAGGCTTGTGCTGCCCGGAGACCGGAAAAAGCACAAGGCCTGCTTGAGGGTAAGGTGTCCTTTGAGGTCAAACCTCTAATTGGAAGCAGCTAGAGGCAGAAACGGAGAAGGCAATGGCACCCAACTCCAGTACTCTTGCCTGGAAAATCCCATGGACAGAGGAGCCTGGTGGGCTGCAGTCCATGGAGTCGCTAAGAGTCGGACACGACTGAGCGACATCACTTTCACTTTTCACTTTCACGCATTGGAGAAGGAAATGGCAACCCACTCCAATGTTCTTGCCTGGAGAATCCCAGGGATGGGGGAGCCTGGTGGGCTGCCGTCTATGGGGTCGCACAGAGTCAGACATGACTGAAGCGACTTAGCAGCAGCAGCAGAGGCAGAAAGGATAATGGGGCCATGACTGCATGTGAAACTGGCCAACTAAGCCCAGTCAGGACAGAAGGGGAACAGACGCAGTTGAACTCTTTAATTCATTAACTTCTAATGGTAAGAGGGAAACAAATGTAAATGACTCTTATGCCTAGGTACATACAATATGAAAATGAAAATCCAAGACTCTTGAGATTTCTTCAGATTTATCACAGCATTCAAAATTTAATGTTCCTATAGAAGCATGTGCCTCTAAGGGAAATTGGAGCATGATCCTGGAGGCCCCCACTAGTGTGTGACCCCCATTTTACCCCAAGGGGTGCAGAGACAGAAACCAGTGGCTCTCTACATTACTTTTCAGTAAGCTCATGAACCTTATTCATTTTTATGGCTGACTTTGAGCCTTACTGGCGTAACTTGGTCAGAGAATTGTTATGCATCCTTGTCTTTGTGGCTTCCTGTTCCTTTTAGAAATACAACTCTAATTTTATCAGTAAAATCAGTTTTAAAAAAAAAAGAAAGAAAATCAACTGTCAGGCAAACTTTACAGAGCACATATATTCTCCACAACAATGACGGTGTCTCACATCCTCTGGGCCTCGCTGGGTGCCTGCCCCCTGTGGAAGCAGGGATCTTTCATCAACAGGCAGCATCCCTCTGAAGAGCTCTCTGTAGTGAACTCATGCAGTTCAGTTCAGTTCAGTCGCTCAGTCGTGTCCGACTCTTTGCGACCCCATGAATCGCAGCACACCAGGCCTCCCTGTCCATCCCCAACTCCTGGAGTTCACCCAGACTGACATCCATCGAGTCCGTGATGCCATCCAGCCATCTCATCCTCTGTCGTCCCCTTCTCCTCCTGCCCCCAATCCCTCCCAGCATCGGAGTCTTTTCCAATGAGTCAACTCTTCGCATGAGGTGGCCAAAGTACTGGAGTTTCAGCTTTAGCATCATTCCTTCCAAAGAAATCCCAGGGTTGATCTCCTTTAGAATGGACTGGTTGGATCTCCTTGCAGTCCAAGGGACTCTCAAGAGTCTTCTCCAACACCACAGTTCAAAAGCATCAACTCTTCGATGCCCAGCCTTCTTCACAGTCCAGCTCTCACATCCATACAAGTATTAAACCATTCATCTTCTTTATTGCCTGGGAGGAGGAATGAGAGGGGAAAGCCAATAAAAATCTAGTGAAATGCTTGGGGCAAATGATCCCTGGTTGGGCTTCCTTGGTGGCTCAGATGGTGAAGAATCTGCCTGCAGTGCAGGAGGCCAAGGTTCCATCCCTGGGTCGGGAAGATTCCCTGGAGAATCAAACAGCAACCCACTCCAGTATTCTTGCCTGGAGAATTTCATGGGCAGAGGAGTCTGACAGGAGTCAGAGGACTCTGACAGTTCATGGGGGTCACAAAGAGTCAGACACGACTGAGCAACTAACACTTGCTGCAAATATGGAGACGGGAGGTGAAGGCTGGACTCCGCTTTATCACACAAGAGCAACGATGTAAATGTTTAAGACTCAAGTACTTGGACTTCACTGGAATAGGCCCCTTCCTCGGCTTGATTATTACAATACTTTTCAAGGAGGTTCTATTTGGTGAGTCATTTGATTGTCTAAACACACTTTTCTTTCTTGTCAGGGCTTGATTCCAGCTGGGTCACTTGCCCACAGATCCAAGCCCACAGGATTCTGACGGCTTCATGGGTTGGGTGGTTTCTCTGGGCATGACTGGCTGTCTTGAGATCAGATTCCCGGACACGCTGGCGGAGGCTTTGTCTGGGAAAGGCACTGGCCCACACTGGCTCTGAACCGGTCTGGGGAGACAGGGGCCATGCGGGAATACAGCGGGTCAGGAACAGTGTGACAACTGGCTATCCTGAGGATGGAGGTCACCAAGCCAGAGAAGGAGTAGGAATGTGTCCACCCCACAAACATCTCTGGAATGTTCTGAGCCTCAGGAACTGTGGAAGGCTGAATGGGTGAAACCAGTAACTTCTGCTGCAGCACGAAGGTGCGGGTGATCCGGCAGCACGTGGTATGGCTTCAGTCATCTTCCTTCCGAGGGTCTCAGCCAGTGTTTGCGCTCAGCTCCCCGGGGCTATGGGGGCCCTGAGCTGGACCAGGACAGTCATCTTGGTGCCTTTCTGGCCTGCCAGCCCAGCTGACCCTCATCCTCTCTCTTACCCTTCTCCATTATGAGAATTCCTGTGTCCGGGGCTCATGGGGCTGGTCTTTCAGCCATGGGCAGGGTCTGGGTACCAGGTTCTGAGCCCTGCTGGCTTCTGGCCCATGACTCTGGCTGCATGAAGGCCACGTGAGTCAGGAACTCGAGAGAGGCCCAATTCCTCAGTTTGTGGCAGGTCACAGTGGGTTATCTGAGTCACGAGGGGACCATTGGTCATCTATGGGCCATGGCTACTGCCGGGTCCTGTGGAGACTGGCTTGGGTATCAGTTGAACTCAGACCTGGTTTACTATCAAGAGAGGATCAAAGGACCCAGTATATGAGAAAAGTTCTAACATCACCCAGCGGTCTAGGTACTGGTTCTTTAACAGGACAGTATTTTGGAAGCACTTGCAGAGATTGAAAAGACAACAGTGCCTGTGTCCCATGTAAGAATTCTGATGTCACTGGTAAGGGGTGAATGTACATTTTCTTTTGCTTTGTAGTAAATTACCAAACTTGGTGATTTACCAAATAGCAGACATTTATTTTCTAAGTTTCCATGGGTTAGGAGTTGGGACATGCTCCGGCTGGCCCCCTGCCCTAAGTCTCAACCAAGGTGCTGGCTGTGCTGTGTTCTCTCCTGGCAGAATTCACTTCCTTGTGGTTTTAGGGCTGATGGCTTCAGCTTTCCTGGCTGTCAGCTGGTCCCAGAGGCAACCCACAGTTCACAGACAGCACAGCTCTTCTCCCTCTTCAAGGCCTCCAGGAGAGAGCAAGAGCTGGGAAAGAGTCTTACTTAATCTTATTAGAGTAATATTATTGCAGGAGGGACACTTTGTCCCATAATATAACATCATTATAGGAGGGACATTTTGCCCCATAATGTAACCTCATCAAGGCAGAGACACCCACCACCTTTACCACTGCTCTTGGTTGGAAGCAAATCACAAGCTCCACCACTAATCTCAGGGAGGGTGTGACTGACTGTAACTGAGGGTGTAACACACCTCAGGTGTGTCTGCTGCATGCTATGATGAGGCCACTGGGACTCTTCAAAGCTCCCAAGAAAATTTTAACCTGGAGCAAAATCTGGGAGCCACTGGGAGTTGAAGAACCTTTAAGTTGCCTGATTCTAGAGGTGGTCTTTTCTCCTTCCTGCAGGCACTGCCCAAACCAGGCCCAGCTGCCAACTACAGATTCCTTCATCCTGGGATGCTCCAGAACATCTCGGGGGAGACATTGTTGGTGTGCGTGAATATATCTGTTGAAGTTTGGAAAGAAGGGTTGATTTACACAATTAAATTGGCAAATCATTGTAAAAAGCTGTCTATCTACATTCTTAACATTGTTAAGAAAAGCAACTTCCATTTAAATTGCATTTTGCATACAAATGAAAGAGAAGTACTGTAGACTGAATTGGTCCCTTCAAAATTCATATGTTGAAGACCTAATCCTCACTATGACTGCATTTGGAATAAAATCTTTAGCAGATAATCGGTGGTAGCAGATAATCGTGTCTGACTCTTTGCATCCCCATGGACTGTAGCCCGCCAGGTTCCTCTGTCCATGGGATTTTCCAGGCAAGAACACTGGAGTGGGTTGTCATTTCATTTTCCAGGGCATCTTCCTGACCCAGGGATTGATCCTGGGTCTCCTGCATTGGCAGGTGGATTCTTTACCACTAAGCCACCTGGGAAGCAGGAGATAATTAGGGTTAAATAAAGTCGTAAGTTCAGTTCAGTTCAGTCGCTCAGTCATGTCTGACTCTTTTCGACCCCATGAATCACAGCACCCCAGGCCTCCCTGTCTATCACCAACTCCCGGAGTTCACTCAAACTCATGTCCATCGAGTCGGTGATGCCATCCAGCCATCTCATCCTCTGTTGTCCCCTTCTCCTCCTGCCCCCAATCCCTCCCAGCATCAGGGTCTTTTCCAATGAGTCAACTCTTCGCATGAGGTGGTCAAAGTACTGGAGTTTCAGCTTTAGCATCATTCCTGCCAAAGAACACCCAGGACTGATCTCCTTCACAATGGACTGGTTGGATCTCCTTGCAGTCCAAGGGACTCTCAAGAGTCTTCTCCAACACCACTGTTCAAAAGCATCAATTCTTTGGCACTCAGCTTTCTTTATAGTCCAACTCTCACATCCATACATGACCACTAGAAAAACCATAGCCTTGACTAGACAGACCTTTGTTGGCAAAGTAATGTCTCTGCTTTTTAATATGCTATCTAGGTTGGTCATAACTTTCCTTCCAAGGAGTAAGCATCTTTTAATTTCATGGCTGCAATCACCATCTGCAGTGATTTTGGAGCCCCAAAAAATAAAGTCATAAGAGTAGGGCCCTAATCAGACAGGACTGTGGCCTTATAAGGAAAGAGAGCTAGATCTCCCTATCTCTGTTATGTGATGACACAGCAAGAAGGTAGCAACCTGCATAGTCAGGAAGAGGGCTCTCACCAGAACCCAACCATCCTGCACGCTGATCTAGGATTTATAGTCTCCAAAACTGTGAGAAACGTTTTTGCTGTTTAAGCTACTCAGTCTGGTATTTTCTTATGGCAGCCCTAGCTGACTAACACAAGAAGCAAACTAAGAAAAGTATTCCAGAATAAGAATTAGATGAAGGAAAGTAACATCATGGCCTTGGAATTGTGGGATATACTTTAAAAGCCAAAAAAATTTCAAAAGAAACACTTAACATTGGATTATCAGACTCTAAACAAGTCTGTGTTTTAAAGTGTCTGTTACCTACATAAATATAGTCCACTGATCTTTGACAAAGAGGCAAAGGCAATATAGTAGAGAAAAGACAACCTATTTAACAAATAGTGCTAGAAATAGTGGACATCCACATTCAAGAATATGAATGTATTCACAGATCTTGCACAAAAAACTAACACAAAGTAGATCATAGGCCTAAATATCAAGTGCAAACTGTGAAACTCCTAGTAGATAATAGGATAAAATCTAAATGACTTTGAATACGGCAATGACTTTTTAGATGTAGCACCAAAGTCTCAATTTATCAAAGAGATCATTCATCAGCTGGATTTAACTAAAAATAAAAACTTCTGCTCTGCAAAAGACAGTCATGCGAATGAGAAGACAAACCACAGACTGGGAAAAAATATTTGCAAAAGACGTGCATGTGTGCTAAATCACTTCAGTCGCATCCAACTCTTTTTGACCCTACGGACTATAGCCTGCCAGGCTCCTCTGTCCATGGGATTCTCCAGGAATGAATATTGGAGTGGGTTGCCATGCCCTCGTCCAGGGGATCTTCCCCACCCAAGGATCGAACCCACATCTCTTATATCTCCTGCATTGGCAGGCGGGTTCTTTACCATAGTGCCACATGGGAAGCCCTTGCAAAAGACACATCTGATAAAGAACTGTTATCCAAAATATACAAAGAACTCTTAAAACTTACCAATAAGAAAATAAACAACCCGATTTAAAACTAGGCAAACAACAACCTCACCGAAGAAGGTATATAGATGGCAGATAGCACGTGAAAAGATGCTCCCCATTATATGTCATTATGGAACTGCAAATTTAAACAATATAAGATACCATTACATACCTAACAGGATGGCCAGAATCCAGAATACAGACAACACCAAATGCTGGCCAGGATGTAGAGCAATAGGAACTCTCAATCACTGCTGGTGGGAATGCAAAATAGTGCAGCCATTTTGGAAGACTGGGGATTTCTTACAAAATTAAACATAATTTTATCAAGCGATCCAGAAATCCCACTCCTTTGTATTTGCCTAATGAGTTCAAAACTTTTGTCACACAAAAACTTGCATGTGATTTTTTTTTTATCACATGATGTTTATAGCAACTTCATTCATAATTGCCAAAACTTGGAAGCAGGCAAGAAGTCCTTCAGTAAGTGAATAGATAAATAAACTATGGTCCATTCAATCAGTGGAATATTCAGCGCTGAAAAGAAGTAAGTTATCAAGCCATAAAAAGACATGGAGGAAACTTCACGGCATATTACAAAGTGAAGGAAGTCGACCTGAAAAGGTTACGTATTGTTTAATTCCAACTATCTGGCATTCAGGAAAAGGCAAAACTATGGAGACAAAAGAATATCAGTAGTTGCCCGGGGTGGGGATAGGTAGAGTTAAATAGGGAGAACAGGGACAGTAAAACTACCACATGCGTATGTCATTAAACTTTTGTCTAAATCCATAGATTGAACAGCACTGAAAGTAAACCCTAATGCAAACTGTTCACACTGAGTGATAACAGTGTATCACTATAGGTTGTTGATGGTTACAAATGTACCATGTGGTGTAGAGTTTGACAGTGAGGCTGTGCTGTGTAGGGCAGGGGAGTGTAAGAATTCTCTGTAACTTCTCCTCAGTTTTGCTGTGAAGTCAAAACTGGTCTAAAAACAATGCCTAATGTTTAAAGTGTTCACTTAAAGAGTCTTTATTTTATTTTAAAATTTGATTGAAGTATTAGTTGATTTACAATGTGTTCATCTCTGCTGTACAGCAAAGTAATTCAGTTTTATAAATAAATAAATAAATATATATATATATATAGGCTTCCCTGGTGGCTCAGATGGTAAAGAATTTGCTCACAATATGGGAGACCTGGGTTTGATCCCTGGGTTGGAAGATCCCCTGGAGGAGGGCATGGCAACCCATGCCAGTATTCTTGCCTGGAGAATCCCCATAGACAGAGGGGACTGATGGGCTACAGTCCATGGGGGTCACAAAGAGTCAGACACAACCTAGTGACTAAGCACACACACACACATATATATACACTCTTTTTCATACTCTTTTCCATTATGGCTTATCACTGGATATTGAATATACTTCTCCGTGCTATACAGTGGGCTTCCCTGGTGGTTCAGATGGTAAAGAATCCACCTGCAATGCAGGAGACCACTATTTGATCTCTGCATCAGGAAGATCCCCTGGAGAAGGAAATGGCAGCCCACTCCAGTATTCTTACCTGGGAAATCCCATGGACAGAAGAGCCTGCAGGCTACAGTCCATGGGGTTGCACAGTTGGACACGGCTGAGAGGCTTTCACTTTCTGTGCTATACAGTAGGAACTTGTTTACCCATTCTCTATATAATAGTTTGCATCTGTTTATCCCAAACACCCAGTCCTTCTCTCCTACATCCCCCATCCCTCTTGGCAACCACAAGCCTGTTTCCTATGTCTGTGAGAGTGTTTCTGTTTGTGTTGTATTTTAGAGTCCACATATAAGATCATATGGTATTTGTCTCTCTCCTTCTGACTCCCTTTAGTATGATAACCTTTAGGTCCATCTAAATGGCAATGTTTCATTCTTTTTTATAACCAAATAATAATCCATCATATATATATATGATGGATTATTATTATATACATATATATGCTAAGTTGCTTCAGTCATGTCTGACTCCTTGCGACCCCATGGACTGTAGCCCGCAAGGCTCATCCATCCATAGGATTCCCCAGGCAAAGATCCTGGAGTGGGTTGCCATTTCCTACTCCAGAGGATCTTCCCTACCCAGAGATTGAAACTGTATCTCTTATACCTCCCGCATTGCCAGGCAGATTCTTTACCACTAGTGCCACCTGGGATACATCTTTATCCATTTGCCTGTCAATGGGCATTTAGGTCGTTTCCATGTCTTAGCTATTGTGAATAGTGCTGCTGTGAACACTGGGGTGCATGTTTCTTTTCAAATTACAGTCTTCTCTGGATACATGTCCAGGAGTGGGATTGAGGGATCATATGACAACTCTATTTTTAGTTTTTTTGAGAAAACTTCATACTGTTCTCCGTACTTGCAGTATCCATTTACGTTCCCGCTAACAATGTAGGATGTTTCTCTTTTCTCCACACCCTCTCCAGCTACTATTTATTATTTATAGGTGAAGAGCCTTTATTTTAAAAGTGAAAAGTCAGAGGGACAGAAATATGCCTAAATTGTAAATAACTGGCAATTGATCAGTTCCTGGAATTCATAAAGAAACTTTCATCAAGAGATACAAGAAAGAATCCATTTTAACCACAGAAAGACAGGCGAGAGAGGATCACCCACACAATTTCAGAAACCTGCAGAATGAAGAGAACAATGGGAACAGTCTTCTCAGCCCTCAGAGGAGCAAATATCACAGGAACAATCACCCTGGTGACAGAGTTAGAGGAACAAGACTGCCCTCTCTGGGGGCTACACAGGCTCTCCTGGGATGGCGGAGAAGTGAGGATGACTCAGCAGTTTCATTTCCTGGTGGGCTGAGGCTCATGGGAAATATGGAGCCCAGAGCACCATGGGAAACGGCTCTTTATATACTCAGGCAGGATCCCTTCCCTCCTTTCCCCACCTGTACCCACAGGAGGGTGGTACCAAGCTGGGTGAGAACTCCTTGAAGTGAAAGAGTGGGGCCTACAGACTAACAGTGTGGGGCTTGGAGTCTGCAGTGCCAGTGTGGTCCAGCGTGGCTTCAGGCCAGACAGGTTAGCTCAGGTGGGGGTGGTTCAGTCAGGCTCCTTCAGGTTTTATAAGATCCAGGTTCTGACAGATATCTCAGGTTCTGTCAGTTTCTGACAACTCTATCAGATTTCAAGAGGTTCTAACAAGTTCTGTCAGGTTCTGTTAGATTTGGTCAGGTTCTGACCAGCTCCCTCGGGTTCTGATATTCTCTCAGGTTCCAATAGGTCCCTTCAGGTTTTTTCAGGCTCTATCTGGTTCTGTTAGTTTCCCTCAGGTTTTCTCATTCTCTGGCAGGTTCTATTGGATTTGATGAGATCTGACAGGACCCTCAGGTTCTGACCGATTCTCTGGTTCTGTCAGGTTCTGACAGGTTCCATCAGGTTCTGTCAGATTTAGTCAGGTTCTGTCAGATAGGACAGATTTGGTCAGGTCTGACAGGATCCCTCAGGTTCTGACTGATCCTCTCAGATTCTGTCAGGTTCAGTCAGGTTTTGTCAGATTTGTTCAAGTTCTGACAGATTCCTTCAGGTGGTCACAGGTTCTAACATGTATTACCAGATTTGGTCAGGTTCTGACCAGCTCCCTCAGGTTCTGATATTCTCTCAGGTTCCAACACTTTCCTTCAGGTTTTGTCAGTCTCTGGCAGGTTTGGTAAGATCTGACAGGACCTTTAGGTTCTGACCGATTCTCTGGTTCTGTCAGGTTCTGACAGGTTCCATCAGGTTCTGTCAGATTTAGTCAGGTTCTGTCAGATTTAGTCAGGTTCTGTCAGATTGGACAGATTTGGTCAGGTCTGACAGGATCCCTAAAGTTCTGACTGATCCTCTCAGATTCTGTCAGGTTCAGTCAGGTTTTCTCAGATTTGTTCAAGTTCTGACAGATTCCCTCAGGTGGTCACAGGTTCTAACATGTATTATCAGATTTGGTCATCTTCTGACCAGCTCCCTCAGGTTCTGACTTTCTCTCAGGTTCCAACACTTTCCTTCAGGTTTTGTCAGTCTCTGGCAGGTTCTATCAGATTTGGTAAGATCTGACAGGACCCTCAGGTTCTGACCGATTCTCTGGTTCTGTCAGGTTCCCTCAGGTTCTGTCAGATTCAGTCAGATTTGGTCAGGTCTGACAGGATCCCTCAGGTTCGGACCAATTCTCTGTCGTGTTCTGACAGATTTCCTTAGGTTCTGATAGATTCCTTCAGGTTCTGACCAATTCTCTCAGATTCTGTCAGCTTCAATCAGGTTTTGTCAGATTTGGTCAGGATCTGACAGTTTCCCTCAGGTTTTCACAGATTCTTACAGGCTCTAACAGGTTTTGTCAGACTTGGTCAGGTTCTGTCACATTCGGTCAGATTTGTTCAGGTGCTCACAGTTTCCCTCAGTTTCTGACAGATTTTTAACAGATTCTCTCAGTGAGAATCTGTTAAAATCAATTCTATTTCTGTCGGGTCCTGACAGTTTCCTTTGGTTCTGACAGATTCTCTGAGGTTCTGACATGTTCTCTCAGGTTTTGTCAGATTTGGTGCAACTCTGACAGGACCCTAAGGTTTTGATTGATTCTCTCTGATTCTATCAGGTTCTGATCGGTTTCCTTAGGGTCTAATACTCTCTCAGGTTCTGAAAGTCTCCCTCAGGTTTTGCCAGATTCGGTCAGATTCTGACCGATTCTCTAGGGTTCTGACAGATTTGGTCAGATTCTGACAGGACCCTCGGAGTCTTTCTGGTTCTGTCAGGTCCTGAAAGGTTCCCTCAGGTTTTGTTAGCTGTGGTCGCGTTTTCCTCCCTGTGTGACTTGCTCCCACCTGCCTGCTGGGGGCGCCCTAACCTCACTGCTTTTCTTTGCAGCTCCCAGAGGACCGAGCCCTGGCATCAGCAGAAGTTAATTCCAGAGTTTCTTCCCTCCCAACCTCTACAGTTCCCTGTTGGATCGGGACACAGTTCATTCATCACCACCCCAAATTCTTCTCCTGGTGATCCTCATCTTTCTCCTCTCTGTTCTCTTGCCCCTCCTCCCTGACCCTTGCTCTTCACTGCGCCCCCTTCTGTAGACCAGACTGTCTAAAATCACAGCTAGTCCTGCTTCTGCTGCCTTTCAGGAGTCCGGCAGCTTGGCCATGTGCCCTCCAGTCAGCAAACGGTATGGGGCAGAGGGCATGTCCTATCTCCATGCATCCTGGATGTATCAGCTTCAACATGGCAGCCAGCTAAGGATCTGCTTTGCTTGTTACAAGGCTGCCTTTCTGGACCTTAAGCAGCAGCTAGAGTCAGAAGACTGGGAAGATGGAGATTGGGACCCTGAGCTTATGGATAACTCAGAGACAGGGTCTGAGCAAGGGTCATCCCCAGTGATGGGGCCAAACTGGGCACAGGGCCTATGGCAGCCTGCACAGGACGAGTCTGTGGGCTGGGGATTGGACACCCTGGCGTCAGGCCCTGTGGAGTCAGAAGACATGGACCTAGATGATCATTTTGTGCCCACTGAGCTGCAGCCTCAGGATGCAGCACCCCTGGGCCTGGATGCTGAAGATGCTGACTGGACCCAGGGCCTTCCCTGGAGATTTGGGGAAATCCCTACCTGTTCCCACTGGCCAAGTCCCTCTTTTCCATGGGAGGGGTTTTTCAAAGTGGACTTGCCTCCAGGAGAGCCCATGGTATTGGAGCTGGGCACCACCCAGGACATGGACCCTCTTAAGGCTGAAGCCTATTTACTGGACCTGCAGGTCCTCTCCCTAGTGGGCTGCTATGATGCTGTCTACCTCCAGAAGATGAAGCCAAGAAGGGTCCAAATGACCCCAGGCCAGTGTTGGAAACTGCTGCTGGATCCTGATGAGGTGTGGGTGGTAAGACTCCAAGATGCACCCCAGAAGCAGGAACTGCACCACTGGAAGCTAAGCATTCTGGAATCCTCCCTTCCAGGGCAGATTGAAGAGCTGGTCCCTGCGGATTCAGCCCTGCTTAAGAGGGGATTCACCATCCTTTCTTATTTACCCTGGGCCAAGAGGAAGTCTGAGGAGGGGGACTCAGCCTCTAGGCCACAGTCCTCCACCCAAGGAGGGGATGCCGGCACAAGTGGGCCCAGAGAGCCTGGGGAGAACCTGGCTGCTGTGGGAGCCTCGGCCCTGGGAGAGCTGCCACATTTCCAGCCCCTCAACCCAGGGTCCCAAAACTGAGGGACTGAGGTCCATGTGGTCACCATTGTCCTGGCTTCCCCAGAACATCAGAGGCTAGAAGGACTGACCACTCCACAGAAGCCAGGGTAGCCACTAGCAATGGATGGGGACTTGGGCCTGGGGAGGAAGAATGGTGAGCAGCCAGAAGTTAAGAAATGGGACCTACCATAGCCTAACAAGGAAGCAACACAAATATCAGTATTGAGGAGAGAAGCCAATTCTCATGGAGTTAGGAGCATGAAGCTGACAAGGATGTGCTGGTGTGAACAACTGCTATAGAATGTGGCATGAAGAGCAGGGTGCAGAGCTGTGCCTGTGACTTGTAGAGAAATGCCATGGGTGGGATACATACTCTCACTTTTGGGTGACAGGGTCACAGGGTGGTCTCTGGGTCGCCACAGGACTGCTCCAGAATGTCAAGCAGCACTGGATATTCTGGTCTGTAGTGAGAGAAGGCCCAGTTTTAAATGTTGGCCTTTTAATGCAGTTTAGTCCTTGTTTGTTTTTTTAATTTAATAAAGTATTAAGAGTTGTGCATCAAAGCCCTATCTTGACCCATCCTCAGCTAGTCCTTATTGTCTCAGGGTCCCGGTCAAGTCACCTTTACAGATTTAAGTCCCCTGGGAGCAGAGGACAGAGAAGAGAGCAGCATAGGCCAGATGAGGATTCTGGCCAGTTTTTTGGCTCATAGTGCTTATAGGTGTTTACCACATTATTTATAAACGACAAATACATACACACATGCTTAAAATAACAAAGGGCCATACTTTGAACAATGAGACTGTGTCAGCAAATGCAGATTTTAGTCAATCTAAATTTGTGACCCTGATATTTAAAAACAAACAAAAACTAGAGGTAGAACCATGCACAAAAATTGCTAATAATGTTCATGACACAGGGGAGGGAAATGGGAGACCGTGTTCATCAGCCTCTCCATGCTTTGCACAGACTTACAGGAGAAGGAAGTTTCGGAGGTCTTGTCAGCAGAGTGCTATGGGCCAGGAAGAAGCTCTTAACTGGCAACTTCTCTTCCTTATAAACAACCAATCTAGAGGGTTCCACAATCCTCCGCTGGGAGTCTTTGGTTGGCAGAGCCTCCAGTGATTCAAAGATGAGCTGACATTCATCAATGAATGAGGGACATTCAAAGATGTCCCTTTCAGTGAAAGATGCCAGTCTAAGGGTCCACTCTAGGGGTGGCAGTTGGGGAGTTGCTGCTATGTTAGGTATTAACATAGCAGTAAGGTCCTTTCATTGACATCTGGGAACAGTCTTTTTCTTTCATATCTTTCAGATGTGAATCTCCAGGCAGGTCTTGAAGACATCTGATGCTAATTAGATGGAGGGAAGGCACTGATACAGCAGCCACTCAAAATACTTCAACACGACCTCATAACTCTGTAGGCATTTATCGACTTGGAGTCTGTATTTGAACGTACATCTGGCTCTTCTTCCAAGTAAAGAGCATGGTCTTGCCTTCATCCCCTCCTTTCTCTGTCCCTCCAGGTTAAACAGCCCATTTATTCATGGATCCAGCAAACCCTTATTTGAGGCAGGCTATTTTTCTTAAATGACCCAGCTGCTTTGCAGTACTGCGTTGATGCTGAGGTCAGGAGGAGGCAGCCCTGAAATAGCACCCAAGCAAGAGCCCTAGCTCTTTGTCAAGAGGCTATAGCTAGTTGCTCAGCTCTTCTCATCTGAAAATGGGAAAAACATCAATTCACAAGGTAATGGTGAGGATGAAATAAGATCAGGTGTATCCTAAAAAAAATTAAACATATAATTTCCATGTGACCCAACAATTCTACTCCTGGGTATATACCCAAATAATTTAAAAACATATACCTGCATGCTTCTAGCAGTATTATTCACAATAGCCAGAAGGTGGAAACAGCTCAAAGTTCATCAGCTGACAAATGGATAAACATGTGATCTAGCCATACAGTGGGGTGTTACTATTGAGTCATAAAAAGAACGAGGCTTCCCTGTTGGCTCAGTGGTAAAGAATCCACCTGCCAATGCAGGAGACACAGATTCGATCCCTGGGTTGGGAAGATCCCCTAGAGAAGGAAATGGCTACTCACTCCAGTATTCTTGGAAATCCCATGGACAGAAGAACCTGGCGGCTACAGTCCACGGGGTTGCAAAAGAGTAGGACAGGACTGAAGCGACTAAAGCAAAACCAAAAAGGAGTGAAATTCTGAAGCTGCAACATGGATAAATCTTGAAAACTGTGATAAGTGAATGGAGTTGTCACAAAAGAGTTTGCATTGTCTAATTTCATTTCTGTGAAATATTCAGAATAGGCAAATCTGTGGAGACAATAGCAACGAATGGTTGCCAGAGACTGAGGGAAAAGGAGGAGGAAATAATTGTTTAGTGGGTATAGGGTCTCCTTCTGAGGTGACGAAAATATTCTGGAACTAGATGGAGGTGATAGTTGCACAACATTGTAAATGCACTACAAGCCACTGAATAGTTAACTACGTTATGTGAATTTCACTGCAATTAAAAAAAATCAAATGTAAAATATGCAGAACATTGGCCCAGAGTAGGGATAATTGTCCCTTCTCTTTTCAGAGGACCTGTGAAGCACAGTGCCAACAATCCACTCCCCCCACCCCCAGCCCCGCCATGCTGCTCCCAGGTGAATTAATCCACTCCCCATTAAAACAGCTACAGTCAGCTTTGGCCTTTAGTGGAAACTCTGGTCTTCCTGTCGTATACAATTACACGGTGATTTTCTCTCAAATTCAGAGCAGCAGCACAAATAATTATGCTTATTGCATTCACAGCCTGGGCGCCTGTGGAGGGATATTCCTGTCAGGTGTCCCAAATAGCATTAAAAGTAATTTGTCATTGATCAGCAGTTCAAATTTAACTGGATTCTGTATTTTATCAGTCGATGGTGTGCCGGCCCCAGAAGGTCAGACCTGGCATGTGTCTCTGTGAGGAACTAGGCCGAGAGCACTGGAAAGAGCATAGGACAGAGACACTGGGTCCAAAGGGAGGGGAGATGGCACAGGGCACGTGGCATCCCACTGTCTGTGGTGCAGGCCCCTTCCAGAAAAATCTGCTGCAGAGCTGGCAGCATTTCCGGCCCTGGGAAGGATTGCAGAGAGGGTTGGACAACGTACGCCATGGTTTTTCCAAACCACCCTGAGAGCAGCTGCTCAGCAGGTGAGGTGTGGGTAGGGATCTATGACCCCAGAGCTTCTGGTATTTCTGAGGGAAGCAGGAGACAGGACTGGCCAGATCTCCTTCTGTTTTGTGCAGGGAAGGAGCTTGATGGACACGATCAAGATGTGTGTCCATGTTGCTGACCACAACCAGGCCTGGGGCTCCTCCCGCCCCTGAGGACCTGTTTCGACCGAAGCCAACCCCTGCCCCTGGGGCCTGGGGCATCTATGTGTTGCAGGAGCCTCTGTTTCTGCGGTGGTCCGTGGTCTCCAGTGCCCAGACCCTGGGCCATTGGTGGAACACTGCAGGAAGGACAAAGTGTCTCCACAAATTGTCCTGCCACAGCAACGATTTCTGTGTTGGGGGCAACATGGGTGAAGCATGTGCTTTCAGGAAAGGGGTCCCTGTCCCAACCCACAGACAGAAATCTGCTAATGTTTCCAGGGCTTCTTTAGAAGTTTCTGTGTTAGGCACGGAAGACAACTAGGGACTGAGATTTTCCTACCCCAACCTCAGACACCCCCACACCAGCTGAGGGCTGGGCTAGTCACTGTTAGCACCTGAGGAGGTGACACAGGGTCCAGATGGTCCCGTGGGGGCCCTAGCATGGTGTGAAGGAGGCTTGCACCCCCTCCCCTGCAGTCTGACCCTCTGAAGACCCAGGCCTCGGGGCCTCTGGACCTTGTGCTGTGGCTGCTGATGGGCCACACCCTGACCTGCACAGGCCGCAGTAGCACAGGGCAGATGTCCAGGCACCCAGGACCTCACTGCACCAGGGGCTGGTTGACCACTCCTTGGCTTGAGCTGAGACTGTGGCCTGTTCCAGCTTTAATCTCTGTCTTCTGGGGGCTTCAGCCTTGTGCCTGGCAGGTCATACCACACGGACCCCTGTGATTTAGGAGAATCATTTCCTCTTGCCACGTCCTAGCAGTCCCACAGCACAGAGGCCCCTCCTCCAGGACGCCCTCCTGGACCAGCCCCCCTCTGTGGTTAGAGGGGATGTCTGTCTCTTCCACTCACTCGGCCAGGAGCCAAACACAGCCCAGATGCAGCTGCCCTTCTGTCTCGGGCAGCCATATGAAAGGTGATCGTGGCTCCTCTCCTCACTAGACCGAACATCTCTTAAAGGCAGGGACCGTGGCATCACCTTCATCTTCATTGCCATCATTGTCTTGACCACCAGTGGTTACTGAGAGCCACCAGCACTTATAAGCATGCTGCTGCTGCTAAGTCACTTCAGTCGTGTCCGACTCTGTGTGACCCCATAGACGGCAGCCCACCAGGCTCCCGCGTCCCTGGGATTCTCCAGGCAAGAATACTGGAGTGGGTTGCCATTTCCTTCTCCAGTGCATGAAAGAGAAAAGTGAAAGTGAAGTCGCTCAGGCATGTCCAACCCTCAGCAACCCCATGGACTGCAGCCTTCCAGGCTCCTCTGCCCTTGGCATTTTCCAGGCAAGAGTACTGGAGTGGGATGCCATTAAACTCCTTTAACTCTCTCAATACTCAGATGAAATAAGGTCTACTTTTAGTTGCATCTTACAGATGAGGAAACTGAGGCACAGAGAGATGGTAGTTCCCCTGAGGCCACGCAGCTGCCCAGGGAAGGCACCCAGATCCACAACAAGGCAGCTAGAGTCCAGACATCCTTGGCCATCTCCGTATCTAGTCCAGGGCTCTCTGCCTGACTCTGGTCAACATCTGGCTCTAGGAAAGGCCAGATTAGTTGGGGTGTGTCGCGTGGAGCACCACAGAGCCTTTCAGAGGGTGAGTGAGCTCATATCGATCAGGTTAAGAGAAAAAATAAAAGTGGAAAAAGATAGGTACAGTATGTTCCATTTACAAAAATGTTAAAGCACATTATGAATTGCACATGGAAAAGACAGGATCAAAAACAAAGTCTGGGAGTCACCAGGACAAAGTCAGGACAGCAGTGCCTCTAGGGAGAGAGGAGAATGGAACTTGGAGGGCTGGGGATGCATTCTTTCCTTAAACAACCACTGGAAGCAAAGATGGAAAAATACCATCACTTGAGCTAGATGGAGGCACCCAGGTGTGTGTTATGTACGGAGTGGAGGTTAAAATACTGCCACTGCTGATGCTGGTGCTGCTGCTGCTGATGGTGGTGATGGAGGTGGTGGTAAAGTTGATGGTGATGATGCTCCTGGAGATTTTTAAACCTAAACCTAAAGTCTATCTGAGTGTGCACTTAAATACTCCAGGAGAGACCTGTAGGAACAGGGACTCCCTATCTTGGATTCTACCTGCAGCAGAGGTGCCTCCATTAGTTTGGAGGCCCAGGCCCCCCACCCCACTGCTGTTTTCAGGGGTGGGGCTGAAGGCCCTCACAAAGGTGGGGCCCTGACCTTCTGGTTTCCCAAGGAGGCAGGAAGGAGCGTGATGACCATGCTGAGGGGAGCGGTGCCTCTGTACCCTGCTACCTGGACAGAATCAGGAGTTAGAGCCCACGGAGAATGTGAGGATGTGGCCTTGGCTGTTTCAGGACAGAACTGGAGGCCCTGGGGTTTCTATCCCATCTCCTGCACCAACTCCCATTTTGCCATCCCCAGAAGGGCTCTCGGGGCCTCTGCATCCAGCCTTTTCACTCAGCATACACAGTTTCATGGATTCTGAATTGGGGCCCTTTTCCACAGGCTACCCGGCCTGAGTGGCCCCCTGGAAACTGGGAGGCAGCAGCGCTGGACCTGCAGCGCCTCTCCTCTAGGCAAGAGGGCCACAGGGCCCCCCTAGGGGCCCCAGTGTCAACAGTGAGAGAGACAGTGTTGTGTGTACTTGACATTTCTCCTCCCTCTCCCTGCATCCAGCTTTCCCGAACCTGAATATTTACAGTTGGGTCCTCTCTGAACTCTCATGCACTTCAGTCACCTGGATTGCTCAAATGCCGGAGGCTCTCTGCTAGTCTATAGGGGCCCGCCTCCAGCTGGAGACCTGGACAGGTTTTAATTGATTTGATTGCAATCCTCATCCCTCCAGCTGGGTCTCAGATCTTGAGTATTTGAGACAAGGATTGGGGAAATTGTTTCTGAAATTGAAATCAAGTAACAACATTAGCAGTGGCATCAAGGGAAGAATCTCCTAGAAAACACAGTTAGCTACTGACTGCAGAAGGGCCCTGGGCTGGGGGAGGGACAGCCAAGCAGATGTGTCCCTTCTGGGACCTCCTTCTGGGACAGGGGCCCCCCACTGGGCCCCAGACAGTCTCTGTCAGTGACTGGTGAGGCTATGTGGGCCATTTCTGCCCAACTCTGGACTCCTTCCACTCTTTGCTCTCCTGCAAGGAGCTGGCCTAGACTCTTACAGGTGCACTGAGGCCTGTTTTCCCTCCACCCTCAGTCCTACTTCCTCTCCTTTCTCTTTCCAAGACAATTTTTTAGGGGCTGGGGGGGATAGGACAGTGACAAGACATACCTCTGACAAGTCTGTGATCAGGCTGGGTAGGCACCTGTGAAGAGACCCCATGAAGCCAGATTCAGCCTATGGCATCTCATTTTCCACCTAATTTAGTAATCCATTTGGAAAAGAGTTCTTGCAGAAAAATGATCATTTCAAAATATAATGAACCCATTATATGAAGAGCAAAGCTTTAAAGTCACATTTGTGGAAAGTGGGAGCTTTATGATTATGATTTATGATTTAATGGTCCATAAAATGAATCAGAGACAGGCTCAGTTGTGCAACTCTTTGTGACCCCATAGACTGTAACTTGCCAGGCTCCTCTGTCCAGGGAATTCGCCAGGCAAGAATACTGGAGTGGGTAGCCATTCCCTTCTCCAGGACATCTTCCCGACCCAGGGATCAAACCTGGGTCTCCTGCATTGCAGGCAGATCTCTTACCATCTGAGCCACCAGGGCAGCCCCGTTACATGCAGAGCAAAGCTTTAAAGTCACATTTGTGGAAAGTGGGAGCTTTATGATTATGATTTCATGGTCCACAAAGTGAATCAGAGACAGGCAAAGTTTAGTTTGCAAAGAACACAGATCTTAGGGATGTGGTCCACTAACCCGAGGACAGCAGCACCAGCTCCCTGCAGGATCCTGGCCCTCTCTCCTCAAGCCCCAAGCCCCAGCCACTGGAGCCTCTCAGGTTCAGGCTAAGGACACAGTGCAATTGAGGAAGAGTTTCAGATAATCTCCCTGAAGATGTCCCTTGAGAGGACATATCAGCCACCAGCACCTTCAGGTCTCACAATATTTCCCTCTCCTTCCATTGGCTCCTGTCATTCACACTCAGGACAGCCCAGCCCCTCCACTACTGTCCATGGGGTCCGTCTAACATGCACGCTGGATGGGTGTCTGTCCTTCCCTTGTGGTGCAAACAGAGAGGAGGCCATGGGCTGTGTGGCCTGTGGCTCTGCAGGACGTCATGACCGGGAGATGGGCCCAAGGCTGATCTGAGATGGGCAGGGAGCTGACCAACACCTAAACAGATGCTGTCCTTGATCATCCATATTTCCCAGCCAGCAGCTGTGAGGGCCTATGTCAAGCCAGGCTGCTCAGTGACCCCAGTAGCTAACCCTGGCGGTGTTCCTGGAAGCTTCTCTCTGTGACCTGGGCATGCCCTTGGTCACAGGGTGTTTGGACCAAAGGCAGCAGATGAGCCTGAACACCATGAGGCCGACCAGCCTGATGAGAGGAAGACCTGCCTATGAGTAGCAGTGGGTTGACTCAGGCACACCCCCATGGCAGGGGCCTCCAGGCTCAGGGTCAGTGAGGGGTGGAGAGCAGTGCTCGGAGGGCCCCAGGGCCCCTGAAAATGGAGTCATCTGGAAAAGATCTGATAACTAAGGACAGTTAGGATTTTTCAAAGAAATAAAGGAAGGACCATGATGCATAAAAGGAACAGAAAATTATAAATCAAAATATTCATAGCAGCACTAGTCACCATCACCAAAAGAATCCATCACGGATGAAGGGAAAACAAAGTGGTTTACCTTCAACCAGAAGATACTCTCCAGTCTTCTGAATACTTCACTCAGTCTTCACAGAATACTCTTCAGTCTTGAAAAGGCTGGAAGCTCTGACCCTTGCTACAGGAAGGAAGCCCGAAGACATCATAGTAAGTGAAAGAAGCCAGATACGAAGGGACAAATGTATGGTCCCACTCACAGGGGGTCCTTAGAGAAGTGGGATCCACGGAGACCAAGGGAGAATGGTGGTTGTCAGGGGCTGGGGGAATGGGATGTGGAGTTGTCTAATGGGGACTATAAAAGGTTTTGGAAATAGTGACGAGTGCACATTATGCATGTCTTTAATGACCCTGGGTCCTGGCCTCGCATGGGTCTCTCAGAACCACCCTCCACCCACTGCGGGCCCCCCTACCCCAGGTGCAGAGGAGGGTCCAGGGCTTGACTGACAATCTGAATCCGAGTCTGAGGCTCAGTGCCTGGAAAACTGAGGGGTGGTGGAGTGCAGAGGGCGAAGGGAAGCAGAGACACTCCGCGGTGGGGCGAGCCAGGCTGACTGCGCTTCACCCCACGGATGCGTCTGGAGTCCCAGCTGCGCCGTGATCTGCCCTCTCGCTTTGCCACCCCCCGCTCCCGCCCCTGCTGCCCTCCCCTCCCCGGGCCTCCGTGGCTCCCCCCACTGCAGCGCATCTTCGCCCCCTCTCCAGCCGCCCCCCTCCCCTGGGTTATTAATATCCGGGCCGGGCGCAGGGCCGCCGCGCATTCCCAGCTGGCAGCCGGGCAGGTGGCGCCGGCGACAGGGGCCTGGGCGCGGAGCGCGGCTCTCCGGGCGAGACCGGCGGGCGGGCTCCCCTCCACCACGCGCCCCTGGGAGCCCCCACGTCCTCTGCGCGCCCCTGCCGGGTAGAGCCCTCGGAAAGGTTCCCGTGCCGCGCCGAGTGTTTGGAGACGCTTAGCGACTAAGCGCCCGTCCAGAGCACGACCCCAGGGGGCTCGGCGCCCACACCTGACAGCCCGGTGACGGAGGTGGGCGCAGGCAGTGCGACGGTGCGGGGCGGGAGAAGGGGCCGGGACCCTCCCGGGGGCGGGGCGCCCTCCCCGCTGGCCCGCACAATCCCCGGCAGGACCGCTCGGCCACGAGGCCCTCCCAGCGGACCCCCGGGAGACGCGCGGCGCCTCGGAGGGTGGCGAGGGTGAGGTGTGCGCGGTGGGCTCGGCGGCTGTTTCGCGTCCCTCCTGGGAGGTCCTCCGTCGGGTTCGCGGCAGTCCCTGCAGGAGGGCTCTGGAACCCGGACCCACTGGGGGCTGCGGCCGCGGAGGGCGCCTCGGGCCGGTAGGAAGGACCCCAGCTCCCCTCGTCAGACCCGAGGCTGAGCCAAGTCCCACGGCCAGGGGGCCTAGGACAGCGTCTCTGCACCCAGCTTGCCCTTCTGCACCGAGCGTTCAGTTGGACGCCCCGAGTTTACCCATGTTAGTGCGAACGCTGTACCTGTAGAGGGAAAAAACCGGAACCAGTTTTATCCGGCCACATTATCCCTGGATGTGGGGAGATTGGGCGAAAAGGGGCCTCTCCTCTCATTCAAGTATTCAAGTTTTAGATCTTTTTTTTTTCTGAGGGTAATTTTCACACTGTAAGCACGGGTCATGAGTGTACAACTCCAGGAGTTTTTACATGTCCGTAGTCGCTAAGTCTTGTCTGTCTCTTTGGGACCCCATGGAATGCATAGCCCACCAGACTCCTCTGTCCAAGGGGAGAATACTGGAGTGAGTTGCCATGCCCTCCTTCAGGGGATTTTCCCAACCCAGGGCTCATACCAGGCCTCCCGCATTGCAGGCGGATTCTTTACCTTCTGAGCCACCAGAACACCTGTGTAACCAGCGCCTCATGAGGACGTAGCAAAAGTCCATTCCCCGGAGTGCTCTCTGGTGCCCCCTACCAGTTGACACCCTCTTCAACCGCTCCGAGGTTTTGCCTTTTCCCCAGCTTCATTCAGGTAAAGGGAATTACACAGTGTGTACTCTTTGTGAGTGGTTTCTGTTTCACAACCCCCCTCCCCCCCAACTCAACAGAGCATATTTGAGTTTCATCAAGTTGTTCGATAATTTCATTTTCTTCATCGCCTTGGAGCATTTTTGTGGGTGGGGAGGGGGTCACAGTTTCTTTATCCACACTACTATTCATGGACGTTGGGTGGTTTCCAGCTTCTGACTGCTATGAACGTTCTCACTCTTGCTCTTTGCGGCCATTTGCACTAATTTTTCTTGGCATAAACCAAGAAAGTAGAATTGCTGGATGAGAGGACAGACGTGTGTCCAGCTTTACTGAGGGTGCCAGATTGCGCGCCACAGGAGGCTGCACTGTTCTTGTCCTCTACTAGCAGTGCAGGAGTTCATTTCCTTCATGTCCTCCCAGCAGTTTTACGAATTTCCTGTTGAAATGTTGTCTTTTTTTCTTCTTCTTTCGGTTGAGTCATTGGCCTTCACTGATTTGTAGTTCTTTCACGTATTTTGATTACTAGTTCTTTGCCTGATGTGTGTCTTCTGATAATCTTTTCCCAGTTCATGGTTTACATCTTTTACTCTTTCAGTGAAGTTCTTAATTTTCATGAAATCCAATTGGTGGGTCTTTTACTGCAAGTATTTTTTGCCTTTTTTTTTTTTTGAGAAATCTTCATTTACCCACAGTCGTGCAGATATTCTCCTATATTTCTTCCAGAGATTGATTAAGTAATTGATTTAATCTATTACATACAGGCACACAGTCCACCTTGAATTGTTTTCTTGTGTGGTAGGAGATAGGAATCAGGTTTATTTCACCCATGTGAATAAAGGAAGATTATGAGGGCTTTCCCCTCTTTATCTAACATATTTTCCTATTTGAACTTTAAAGTCAGCAGATATTACTTTTGCAATCTGAACAAAATATTTTTTTAAAAAACATACAGGAGATCTATATGGGGAGGAAGACACAGGGGTCAGCCTGGCTTCCCTGCCCTTCACGGATCAGGAAGTGAGAAGGCTTAGTGAGCACTCCTGGTTCATCCAGGAGTGAACCATCCTGGTTCATGCCTGCTGTGCTCTGATTTTCAGGAAAGGCCATCAAGCTGAGAGGCCTTTGAACTTGCATTGTGGCCCATAGTGGGAATGCTGCTGGGGCATGCATGGGGGGCAACTGGTCTAGGTGGTTCTCTGGTCCCCCTGGATAGCTGGGGAACTGAGGCAGGGTGTTAGAGTTCTGCACGGAGAGTCCCCAAGGGGGCGTCACAGTTGGTGAGCACTGTCCCTCTGCAGGCCTCCCCAGCCTGGTGGGAACTGTGGCTTCTTATATGGACTCTTGGGAGTGGGAAGGGGTGCCTGACCTGCATCTTTAATGAGCATCCTCTCCCACAGGACAAGCTTATTGCCCACAGATGCCCCCTCTCTACCTAAAGGAGCAGCAGGCCCCAGCCCAAAGCCCAGTGTGAGGTGGCAGAGATGGCGCTGAGCCCAGAGCCATCGAGCAGGTTCCCGGTGCCGGCTACAATGGGCAGCGCCATGCCCGAGCTGCCTGGTGCCCCCAATGCGTCCCTCAACAGCTCGTTGGCTAGCCCGACGGAGCCCAACTCCCTGGAGGACCTGGTGGCCACGAGCACTATTGGGGTGGTGCTCTCGGCCATGGGCGTGGTGGGCATGGCAGGCAACGTGTACACGCTGACGGTCATGTGCCGCTTCCTGCATGCCTCTGCCTCCATGTATGTCTACGTCATCAACTTGGCGCTGGCGGACCTCCTCTACCTGCTCAGCATCCCCTTCATAGTAGCTACCTACGTTACCAAGAGGTGGCACTTCGGCGACGTGGGCTGCCGCGTCCTCTTCAGCCTGGACTTCCTGACCATGCACGCCAGCATCTTCACCCTGACCCTCATGAGCAGGGAACGCTATGCCGCCGTGGTGAGGCCCCTGGACACAGTGCAGCGTTCCAAGGGCTACCGCAAGATCCTGGCACTGGGCACATGGCTGCTGGCACTGCTGCTGGCACTGCCCATGATGCTGGCCATCCGGCTGGTCCGCAGGGGCCACAAGAGCCTCTGCCTGCCAGCCTGGGGCCAGCGCACCCACCGGGCCTACCTGACGCTGCTCTTCGGGACCAGCATCGTGGGGCCCGGCGTGGTCATCGGGCTGCTCTACGTCCGCCTGGCCCGGGCCTACTGGTTGTCACAGCGGGCCTCCTTCACGCAGACGCGGCGGCTGCCCAACCCCAGGGTGCTCTATCTCATCCTGGGCATTGTGCTGCTCTTCTGGGCCTGCTTCCTACCCTTCTGGCTGTGGCAGCTCCTTGCCCAGTACCGCGGGGGCCCACCGCTCGCTCCCCGCTCCGCCCGCATTGTCAACTACCTGACCACCTGCCTCACCTATGGCAACAGCTGTGTGAACCCCTTCCTCTACACGCTGCTCACCAAGAACTACCGTGACTACCGCCAACGCTCGCTCCACAGCAGGGGCACCGGTGGGCCTGTGGGTGTCTGCAGCTTCCCGCAGGGCCATACCCGCTGCCAGCGCGGCTCGGGTCGCTCCGTGTCCTCCAGCAGCCAGCAGGCCACTGAGACCATCGCACTGTCCCAGGCGGTCCCCGGGAGTCTCTGCGTCTGAGTATCCCCAGCCTCCCTGTGGGCCCTAGGGGTAGGCCGTGGGGAGTGGCCCCTGGAGCCCAGGTCCCTCCTGGACCACCCTCCCCACTGTCTGCCGCCCTTCCCCAGTCCTCTTCCAGAAAGCTCCTGGCTATCCCTCACCCCTCACTCACTTCAGCTCCATCAGAGCAGCTACTTTCCTCATAATGCCCAGAAGTGCTCCCTACCCTGTCCATCTGTGAGGGTCTGCAGGAGGCTCGGGCCCAGGGCCAGCTGCTGAAGACCGCGGTGAGTGGAGCCTTCACTGGCCCCCTGCAGACGTGAGTGCATACCTGATGCACGACAGGGTACACTGTGGCAGGTGACACCATGTCGCCACACAAGCTGCCCGCGTGGGACCCTCCTCCTGGCACAAGCACGGCCCCGGTGGCACCCATTTCTCCCAACTGCCATGTGGTTCCATCCCTCACAGCTTCAGCACCTGGAACAATAAACGCTGAGCTCCCTGAGCCTTGTCTGCCACAGCAGTGTGGGTGGGGTGTCAAGGGAGACAGGACCCCCAGGACGTCCTCCTGCACTTGGAGGAACCCATCTGCCTGACCAGGGAGGGGACACGTCTGGCCATTCGGCCTTCCTGACATGGTGGGTGGGTGCCATCCAGCCTGAGCCAGGCCCTGGTGTGGGGCCTGAGACCCTGGGGCGAGTGAGGCGGGGAGCCACCAGCCTCAGCCTGCTCAGGGAGGATGGGTGGCTGGGACATCACTCCAGGGCAGGAACTTGGAGCCCAAACTAAAACCATGAGCCGGAATTACTCTCCCATTTGCAGCCCACCTGCCTCTCCCTCCCCAGACCTTGGGGGGATGGGGAGGAGTGGATCATATACAACGCATGTAGGGGATTATCTCATGCCTCCTGTGTACAGTATCCCAGTTGGACCTCCTATGGACAGCAAGACCACCAGGCCCTGCCCACAGAGAGCCCACCCACAGGGAAAGGTTTTGGACCTACCCCAACCCCTATCCCACTCTCCAGCGACCAGTTCACTCCACACTGTGCCCCTAATTCACATCCCACATCTGGGCCCCAGCCATGGCTGCACACACATCAGACTCAAGGCCTTGATTGGATCCTAATGTGTGGGCAAGTGGAGATCTGGCCCCTAAGTATGGAGTGTGAGGCTACTGGCCCCACTTGGGACCCCCAATGTTTTGGGAAGAAAACAGCCCAAAGTCTGTACCTTGATCAAGGCCCCATGTCTCTGTTTCCTGAATCCTGATTCCAGGATGCACCCAGAAGGCCCCCAAAAGAGACCCTCCCCTACCCCGAGTGTCCCCACAATCCCCACTCATCTGCACATGTGAAGGTGTTCTTTGCACTATTTCTTGGCATGATACTGAAGAACTTACGTTTTTGGCCCCAAGTTTAAGACGTGGGCTCCTAGGTGGGCCGGCTGAGCTTCTACTGCCAGGCCTGGGACAGCTGCGGGGGCTGTCTTCCCACCTCCCACTTAGAAGTGCCCTCACCCTCCTGCCAGCCTCTGGGGAGCCTCATGATAACACCCTGAGTGTTTCAGAGTGCTTAAAAATGTCCAGCAGGCTCTCACACTTATGTACTCACGCACACAGCCACGTGGAGACTCCTACTGGCCTACTACGGCTTGGCCAACCTCCCTGGACCCGCTGCCCACAGTCCCTCCCTCTCCCCTCACCACAGGCCCCCAGGACCCACCAATCAGGGACCGGTGATTTATGCAGGGCTAGTCTGGCTCAAGACCCACAGTCATCAGCCCATCAGGCACGGTGCCTGGCCCTTGGCAAGCTGGAGAGCAGAGAGCCCTGGGGTGAGGGGCCAACCGGGGTGAGCTTGTGTGTGGCTAGAACAGGGCTCTAGAATAACAGGTCAGGGCTCCTGTTCAAATGCCACAGCTTTATAGGGAGAGCTTCACACCATAAAACTCATCCACTGAAAGTACAAGTAATGATTTTCAGTGAAAGGACAGAGTCATGTAACCAACATCCCAGTTCATTCTCGGGGCATCTGTCAGGCCGGGTGTGCGTGCTCAGCCACATCGGACTCTTTGTGACCCCATTGGACTGTAGAGCCCGCCAGGCTCCTCTGTCCTGCCAGGCAGGGAGCTCCAGAGAAATCAACCAATAGGACAGACGTATAAATATTAAAAGGCTCTTTAAAGGAATTGGCGTAGTGATTAAGGGACTGGCATGTCTGGGATCCATTGGCGGGTGGGGCAGCAGGCTGGCAGGCTGGCAACTCAGGGAGAAGACGCTGCAGCCTTGGGGCAGAATTCCTTCTTTCCCAGAAACCTCCGTTTTTGCTGGAAGACCTTTAAGCGCCTGGAGGAGCCCCACCCACCATGTTCCGGGAACAGACACCCTTCTGTAGTGTGGGCAGAGCTGAATGTGCCCCCGTGGATGAACACGTGTTGGCTGTGGGCGTTTGAGGTGCCTCCACCTTTTCCCTAAACGAACAGGGCCACCGCGACCACCCGTGTGGCCACGTGTCTGCCACCCCTCCAGCCGCCCTGCGTGAGGGCTCCCGGTCTCCTGGCTTCTCCATCCTGCCCACCCTGCCCTCGCTGTGGGCAGGCACCGTTTTATGATGAAAGAGCAGCTGTTCTGGGTAAACTCGGATTCGAAACAGGTGGCTCTGTGATGGCGACCGTCTCTCAGAGTCACGTGTCTGCAGGGCTGGGGCCCTAGGCCTTGCTCAATGGGTGGTGGCAGGCTGGTGGGGGCAGGGGCACCCCCCTTCCCATCCGCATCACCTTGGCTTCCAACAGGAGTGAGTCCAGGCTTCCTTACCTCNCAGAATGGACTGGTTGGATCTCCTTGCAGTCCAAGGGACTCTCAAGAGTCTTCTCCAACACCACAGTTCAAAAGCATCAATTCTTCGGCGCTCAGCCTTCTTCACAGTCCAACTCTCACATCCATACATGACCACAGGAAAAACCATAGCCTTGACTAGGCGGACCTTAGTCGGCAAAGTAATTTCTCTGCTTTTGAATATGCTATCTAGGTTGGTCATAACTTTTCTTCCAAGGAGTAAGCGTCTTTTAATTTCATGGCTGTAGTCACCATCTGCAGTGATTTTGGAGCCCCCCAAAATAAAGTCTGACACTGTTTCCCCATCTATTTCCCATGAAGTGATGATAGCTATTAATTAATAGCAGGTCTATCAGTCTACAGGAAAGTTATGCAATAACAATAATGAATATAGTACTTAACATGTGCCAGGCACTATCCTAAGTACCCTTATATATTTAGTCATTTACTTCTTCCAACAAATTTAGGAGGTGGGTTCTATCATATCCTTTTTACAGATGAGGAAACAGGCACAAGTCGTATGGCTGGTATGTGGCAAAGTCATGATTTAAACCCAGAGAGTGTGGTCCTGAATCTGTGTTCTTTTCTGCTATGCCACAGTTGGATAGTTACTGAAGAGCAAGAAGAGAAATTCTTGCCTTTTCAATAAGCAACAGTTCACAAATCTCTGAGTATATTAAAATGAAATTTTTACCTAACTTTACAATGTGAAAAATTTAAAAATACACAGAACCAGCAAACTCCTTGAGTTTCATGAATGGTCCCAAACAAAGAAAATGCATTATGGGGTAAACTCAGGAAGTATTCTCTCTTATGGAAACTAGTAACAGCCCATGTCCTGTATTCCCAGTATCTCTTCACTACCATGGAAGACTTAGTAATGGAGCTGTGTGAACTTTTTTTTTTTTTTAGAGAAAGGGAATTAGGTCAAAGGTGAAACTTATCATCCCTGGAACTAGCTGAGAATCTTGACCCTCTTCAGATTCTTCTTAGGTCACCCTGAACCAAAGGTGTTAAGAATATAATTGGTACTTTAATTTTAATCCTCGTCCCGATCTAAAGTACCAGTATTCGTCTAATCACTCAAGGTTTCTCAAGTCTATAAGAAAAATGAGGAAAATTTTAAAGTGACAGACTTCGTGGACTCTTATATGACCACTGAATAAACCCTCTCATCTATTAAAACAATGAGTAGAAAAGAGTTCAGAGTTGATTCATAAAAAAGACAGGAAACATCGTGAGTGTAGGTAAGGATATTACAAAGTTTGCAAATGAAACCAAATCTCCAAAACATGATGATTTTGCTAAACTATTACTAATAACTCAGGAGAGAAAGCAACACATCCCCGTGTGAATTCTTTTTCATTCCCCCCTCCCCCATTCAGAGGTCCATTCATCAGCTGCAGCCTCAAACAAGGTGGTAGAAGAATTTTTAGAACAATAATTGAAAAGTTAGACAAAGATTTAAATGGTCAGGACACAAATACATAAAAAGCATGCTTATAATGTAATGTTTCTTTAACTTGAAAAACAAGACTATTCGCTCAGTTGTATCTGACTCTTTGCAACCCCGTGGACTGTAGCCCACCAGGCTCCTCCATCCATGGGATTCTCCAGGCAAGTAGAGAAATTAAGGAAACAATTCCATTCACCATTGCAACAAAAAGAATAAAATACTTAGGAATGAATCTACCTAAAGAAGTAAAAGACCTATATATGTGAAAGTGAAATCACTCAGTTGTGTCCAACTCTTTGTCAACCCCATGCACCAGGCTCCTCTGTCCATGGGATTCTCCAGGCAAGAGTACAAAAGTGGGTTGCCATTTTAAAACACTGATGAAAGAAATCAAAGATAACACAAATAGATGGAGAAATATATCATGTTCATGGATTGGAAGAATCAATATAGTGAAAATGAGTATACTACCCAAAGCAATCCATAGATTCAATGCAATTCCTATCAAGCTACCAACGGTATTTTTCAGAGAACTAGAACAAACAATTTCACAATTTGTATGGAAATACAAAAAACCTTGAATAGCCAAAGCAATCTTGAGAAAGAAGACTGGAACTGGAGGAATCAACCTGCCTGACTTCAGTCTATACCACAAAGCTACAGTCATCAAGTCAGTATGGTACTGGCACAAAGACAAAAATCTAGATCAGTGGAACAAAATAGAAAGCCCAGGGATAAATTCATGCACCTATGGACACCTTATCTTTGACAAAGGAGGCAAGAATATACAATAGAGAAAAGACAATCTCTTTAACAAGTGGTGCTGGGAAAACTGGTCAACCACCTGTAAAAGAATGAAACTAGAACACTTTCTAACACTATACACAAAAATAAACTTAAAATGTATTAAAGATCTAAATGTCATACCAGAAACTATAAAACTACTAGAGGAAAACATAGGCAAAACACTCTCTGACATAAATCATAGCAGGATCCTCTATGACCCGCCCCCAGAGTAATGGAAATAAAACCAAAAATAAATAAATCTGATCTAATTAAACTTAAAAGCTTTTGCACAATGAAGGAAACTATAAGCAAGGTGAAAAGACAGCCTTCAGGATGGGAGAAAATAATAGCAAATGAAGCAACTGACAAAGAATTAATCTCAAAAATATACAAGCAACTCCTGCAGCTCAGTTTCAGAAAAACAAGCTACCCAATCAAAAATGGGCCAAAGAACTAAACAGACATTTCTCCAAAGAAAACATACAGATGGCTAACAAACACATGAAAAGATGCTCAACATCACAAGAAATGCAAATCAAACCCACAATGAGGTGCCATCTCATGCTGGTCAGAATGGCTGCTATCAAAAAATCTACAAACAATAAAAGCTGGAGAGGATGCGGAGAAAAAGGAACCTTCTTACACTGTTGGTGGGAGCACAAACTAGTACAGTCACTATGGAGTAAGAAATGCAAATCAAACCCACAATGAGGTGCCATCTCATGCTGGTCAGAATGGCTGCTATCAAAAAATCTACAAACAATAAAAGCTGGAGAGGATGCGGAGAAAAAGGAACCTTCTTACACTGTTGGTGGGAGCACAAACTAGTACAGTCACTATGGAGGACAGTGTGGAGATTCCTTTAAAAACTAGAAATAGAACTGCCATACGACCCAGCAATCCCACTGCTAGGCATACACACTGAGGAAACCAGAATTGAAAGAGACACATTTACCCCAATGTTCATTGCAGCACTGTTTACAATAGCCAGGACATGGAAGCAACCTAGATGTCCATTGGCTGTAGGAGGCAGGGGCATCCAGGAGCCTAGTGGTGGAGGCGCGGGTGATGGATTTACCAGGTGCAGGCACATTCCTGCCCCGCAGGCCGGACAGCTTCCAAGAGGCTCAGCCTTGGCCGGGATTTGGTTGCTGACCCACGGTCTTTTTCAGACCCAGGAGAGTGGCCTGTCCCAGTCCACAAATTTGTGCCCTGAGTCTCTCCCTCCAGTCTCCCGTGGGTCCCCGGGGTGGGAGGTGGAGAGAGCCCAGCTCTTGCACCAGCACGCGGAGCGCTCAAGTCACTGGGCTGCATGCCCAAGACTGCCACACTTGATGTAAATTTCTCATCAACAAAGAAACACATACAGTCCAAAGTTTCCGCTAGTCCTGATTTTTTCAGGAACTCATTCTTTGGGAATCAGATTGCACCTACAACCAATAGACATCGCTGTTTACCTGCCCAGGGAGCTCTCTCTGCTTTTGTAGACCATCTTTATCAAATGGAGTTCGGGGGTGGGCAGTACCAGTGACAGTGGCCTGCCTGATAGGGTGGCCCAGCCAATTTGTAGAGATCTGAACTCTGACCTGATTCCACACCTGAACACACCCACCTGAAGGGCCAGGCTTGGGGGGCAGGATGCTGGGGCTCCTTTCCATCCTGGAGAATGCCCTCGGCTCACAGGCACCTCCACTTACATACCCACCAGGCAAGAGAGAGGAGGGAGCTCAGCCAGCAGAAGGTGGGAGCCCCCATCCCAGGCAGGGGGTGGGGATGGCCAGAGTCTAGCCTGGGCCCTATACACCCACAGACCACCAAACTGGGAATCTGAGAGGCCCAGGGCCACCTGCAGGAGCAGGTTTTTCCATTGGAATTCCAGACAGATGACGCTCTGAGCAGGAAGACCGAGAGGCTGCCAACAGCCAGCAGCCAAGAGCACCAGACTCCTGCCTTTCCCAGTCTGGCCGAGGGCCCAACCCCACGCAGGGGGTGGGGTGGGGGGTTCTCCTGGGCCCAAGTGAGGAGAGCCCCATCCCCTGAGCTGCCCAGGGTGGGCCCCCAGGCGGGATGGCTCTGTCCTGCCACCTTTCCCCTCCTGGAGCTGTAGAGACAGAGGCCTGGTGGGCCTGAGTGCTGAGCGGGATCAGAGCCAGGAGGCAGCTGGGTGTTCCGCGGCCCAGGAACTCCAGTCCACCCCCTCTGCCCTTCCTCCATGCGCAAATTCCCCAGCCCCCCAGGAGGGCCCCTCAGCGAGCTCACATTGGGTCATCTTTTTTTTTTTTTACAAAATTCTCTTTATTCCCACTTCACAGCTGAGGAACCAGGCCATGCGGGACCCACAAGGAGCCAGGAGCACCCATCCTCAGCTCAGTGGGTCTATTCCCCTTTGCCCTTCATGGCCTGAGGCACCCCGCAGTGTGATTGAAAGCCCAGAGCCTGATCTCAACCCAAAACTGTGTGTCAGTGTGAAATGCCGAGGCTGCCTGGGCATCAGAGTTGGCTGCCCCGCGCCAAGATTCTTCCGCAGGGCCACGACGAGTCGAGGCCAGGCCTGGGGCCTGATGGGGGATGGGGAACCTCCATTTCTGCCCTTGGTCTCCCAATGTTCCCCACTCCTCCCCCTATCCTGCATCCTCCCCAAGCCGCAGCAGCTGGGCAGAGCTAGGATGGACCATGTGTGCCCCATGATACACCCCGCTGGGCAGTGGGCAGCTGAAGCCCAGGAGACGTGGCCAGGAGGTGGTCCTGGTGCGTGAATGATTACAGGGACGGCGGAGGTGCTGAAGGAGTAACGTGAGCCCACGTGCCCACATGTGACGGATATGGGAGGGCTGCCTGAGCTGATAGTGAAGTTGGGGCGCCAGCTGGGGTCTCTTGGGCAGGACCTGAACCTGGCTGTGGGGTCCGGATCCCCCTCTGAGCGGTCTATGCCTGAAGCCCAGCCCCAGGGGGCAAGACCTGGATGCAAGGCCTCAGCGAGGGTTCCGAGGAGCTGGTGGCATGGAGGGCAGGGGGTCCCTAGGAAACAGTGACCCACCCTCACCCTGCACTGTCCTCAGAGACACAGGCAAAGGGGAACACGTGATAGGGCCCACACGGGGTCTCCTTGATAAGACGGCTCATTATGTCAACCTCGCAAACAAAGACTAAATCACAGTCATCCGTGAGACTGACCCAATTGCCCAAACAGCATCCTGTTATCTCACTGGCACCTATCTTCTCAAAGCTGCGAGATCGCCAGATTCCAGACCTCCAGCTACGTGACCATCCCTTCAGAGAATTTTTCACTGGTGGGGTATAAGAAGGACTCTATCAGAAGGAGAGAACACTGGTTCTCCTTAAGAGCCAGTCACCCTCTCTTTTCCCTCTAGTAAATTTCCTTTTCTTGCCTGACTACCCTGCGCACTCTTTTTCTCTGCACTCACCTTACAACACCCACTGCTCGGCCCCTACTCCCTGCCACATCCCCCTCACCCCACAAACCTTGCTAGTGCCTCGGAGTCCCTACAGGGCAGGGAGAGGGGCAGGTTTGGCTACATGGGGCGGGCAGTGAGGGCATTGAGGGGCCAGGGACTCTGGGAGCGGGCAGCAGGTATAAGCACATGGCCCGCTTTTCCCTGGGAAGGAGGTCTTGGTCC
This sequence comes from Oreotragus oreotragus, assembly GCA_006410675.1. Taxonomy (NCBI): domain Eukaryota; kingdom Metazoa; phylum Chordata; class Mammalia; order Artiodactyla; family Bovidae; genus Oreotragus; species Oreotragus oreotragus. Next base: position 797,386 of record SJYX01009567.1, on the reverse strand, counting down.
AGGAGCCATCTTGGGTGTGCAGAGATCCTGGACAGCGTCTACCCACCTCCCCTTCCTCTCCTCTCCCTCTCCCTCCTCCTCCCTGCTCACCAGAATTTTTCAGGAATGAGGCCCTTCCTGAGTACCCCCCAGCTGTCTGTTCTTTATCAAGGGGAATGAGAGGAGATGAGTAAGTGCCCCCCATGTCTAGGAAACCCAGGGACAGTTGGCAGGGACAAGGGGCTCAAGCTGCGCACCTGGCCAGGTGTGTGGCCACAGCAAGATTCCAAGCCCCCACCTTCTGGGTCCACTGGGGTGGAGGGTAGTAGCCATGACTCCCAAGCTGCAGGTGGGAGTGGTGTCCCTGATGGCCTCAGGAAGGGGCGCCGACCTGCACCCCCAGCTCCACTGGGATCTGCTTGGCCTCAAAGGTGCTGAGATGGAAGGAACATCAAGGTGGGGCCACAGATCTGCAGGAGACAGAGCACAGCCATCCACCCTGGTCCAGACCCTTCCCACTACTCTGCAGGGCACGGTGTGCTGGCCAGCAGGGGGGGTTCAGACCCCCAGGGGTGAACAGTTACAGAGGGGTAACTAGGGGGCGGGGGGTGCTGGGATGGTAGACACCTGGAGGGTCTCTTCCGGGGAGGAATGGGGACACTACACTTCTCCTGAAACTCAAGATCAAGATAAGAAACTGGTATTTACATGTCAGTGCGTCCGAGGAGACACCGAGATGGGTTGGATGTGGACTGAGGATGGCTCCCTCTTCCCTGAGGCCACCAGAGTCTCCAGCCTGGAGTTTGACTGATGTCTGGTTCACCGGTGTTCTCCCCTGCTTGGCCTCAATCTGCTATTCCATCTCATCTGCTTTACTGCCTGGTAATTTGTCGATGTGTCTCAGATTGTACACATGCTAGGGCATAAAATCTTGCTGCCCCCACCTGCTGCCCATCCCCCTCCACCCCAGCCCCTCCTTTCCAGGCTGAGCACTGCCAGGGCCCAGAGTTTGGGGTGAGGCTTGGTTTCTGGAAGATGCTGCGTCCCTGGGGACTCACATCTCTAGTCTTAGGTCCTTGGCTGCCTAGTCTCAGGGACGAGCAGAAGTGTCCCCACACCCCTCCTCCCTGTGAAAACCTCTAGAAGGTGTGGGAGGCCCTGAGATGCTGTGACTTCAGAAGGCAAATGAGCCAGTACCCAGTGGGCAGGGCAGAGATGCCACCAGTTAGGGGGCTGGCAGTGGGGACCACTTCCCTAGACGGCATAAGGAAACCCTCAGCACAAGCCCATAAGGCCCACCAGGGCCCCACAGTGCAAGCCCACAAGGTGCCTGGGAGTTGGTGCTTCCTGGGGGCTGAGGGCTGGTGGGGACTGGGCGGCTTGGTCCCATTCTCGAGTGAAGACCGTGTTAGAGACGGGAAAAGGGAAGCAAAGTGGCTCCGGGATTAGAAGATCCGGACTGGGAACCAGCATGGACCCCAAGGCCCTTCAAGGCGCTTCCGGTTGTAACTCGAGGGGGAACAGACAGACTGGTGTTTTGCTCTGGGTCAGCCCTGAGATGGGGTGGACAGCTGTGGAGATTTCTGTAAATCCCCCATCCCTCCAGTAACAGCCCTGTGGCCCCTGCAACAACCCCCTGAAGCCACCAGCCCCTGCTCTGTGGCCCCTGCCCACGGGCCTCACACAAATCATGGGGATGGCATAGCCACGTCCTTCCTGCTTGCTCATGCTGATGCCTGGTCCTGCCATCTGTTGCTGCTGAGCACCTTCCAAGCCTCCCCAAACCCCAAGACCCTCCTCCTCCCAAGCTGCCCTGAGGCCCGGGCACCACTGCGCTGGACAAGGCATCAGCTGCACCTGCCCACCTGGTAAGAAGGCAGAGGCCTGGCACAGCGGAGGTGCCAGGCTGTGAGCGCCAAAGCCAACCTCAAGGTGGACACAAGTGACCCCACCCTCCCTGCTCTGGCCGAGCCCAACTCTCGCACAATTGGTGGGGCCACACCTGCTCTGGACGCCCTCCCTGGCACACTGCGGCCACTTCTGCAATCTCTTGCCCTTTTCTCCTGTGCAGGGCAGGAAAGGTAACTTGCAGCCTGAGGGAGGAAGGCCAGCTCATGTCCCATTCCACTGGGTCAGCTCCTGACCTGATGTTTCAGCTTCAACTCTCAGGGAGGCTCAGCCGTGTTTAGGCCTGGCCCTGGTGGCTGGCTCGTCAGCAGAGCCGGAGCGGCAAGCCCCTCTTTCCAGCAGTGGGACCAATGCTCACTTTCTTTGATTCAGATGCTAAACACTTTTTAATAGGAAATAAGTCACTCAGCAGAGGGTATGTCAGGACCCCCACTTCTCCCTGGAACAGACCACGTCCACCCTCGGTCAGGACCTCCCCGCAGGACTGGGGAGTTCACGAGGCCCCAGGTGAGCACTGCTGGGGGCTACCCAGCACGTGCACATACATCTCCAGGGCTTATACACTTTTTCTTTAAATGAAGGACATTCTTGTTTTCACCCAAATCTTTATTTCTTTGTCCAAGAACTTCTGTGATGGGTATGAATAGGATAAGTAGCAAAGACTGTCAATGAAAACCAGTATCTTAGTTATTTCTAAAACACTTCAACCACAACTAAACCATCAGATCCACGCCTGCCCCACTACCACCGCCCTGAGATGTAGCAAGTGGCCTTGTGGGCCATGGAACACCCAGGGATGTCTGCCCATCCTCAAATTGAGGGTACAGCGTCACTCAGATAACTCAAAAGTTACAGAACAAAGAGAGGCCCGCACTGGGCTTTCCTATCAGAGTTCAGAGCATCCCATTCTGAGACCAGAGCAACCAACCTCTGAAAAGCCAAGATGGGAGAAACCAGAGGACAACCCAGATGGGAGGAGATAGCTTTTCCTGCACAGACTGAGGACGGTGGTCCAACCTAGAGACAGTGTGTCCAAGCATTGCGACCCTAAGGTCACCCCGGTCTGCCACCGAGCCTGGCCTTCATCCTTCCCAGATCTGCCCAAAGTCCTTTAGAAATAGGAACCACAATCCAGGCTTCTGTGGGGATGGAGGACCCACCTCTCCACAACCTGTCGTCATGATCCAGAGCGGAGCACACGTCTTCGTCTGCACGTGGAAGCTAGGACCCACAGTGCTGAGACATACACATCATCACCCGCCGGCAGGAGGGACTCCCAGCAGATGGAGGTGCAGACCCAAGGGCCCCAGCTTCCAGACTCTCACTGAAGCCTTACGGGCCTCACAAGGGCTCATCCCAGGGTCCAGAAACTCTGCCCCTGTCTGTAGGAGCCTGATGGCTACAGAGCTTGGGGAACCCATGGGGCTGTGGTGGCCAAGAGTGCAGCCTTCTCTAACATAGGGGGCAAGTGTCCACAGTGGGTGGGCGGAGGAGAAGGTGCTGTGGTTCCTTCCGGGTCAGGGTGCCCAGGACAGTCCTGCCCCCACAGCCACTTCCAGGGCTCTCTCAAGGTGGGTGGAGCAGGATGACTAACTCTTCTCCCAGCAGGTACCCAAACCCCAGGCCAGATGCTTTGTGGGGCAGCCCTGAAACTTTGTCCAACCCTGGCAGAAGCTAACTGATGAACACGACCCTCCCCCTGGGCTGTGCTGCCTAGGCTTCCCCCACGGCTGGTCTATTTACCATTCCTGGCTCCCCTGACCATTACTTTTACATAAAAGGTATGGATGGCTCTGAGACGAGGAGGGGGTTGTAAAGACCTGAACTTGTGCAGACAGACCCTCAGTTGGACAGGAGGTCCCGGGTGAGCTGAGGATAGCCACATTGGGAACACACTCCAGGCTTGTGTCAGGGACCCTGGCCAGTGATGGAGCAGAGCCCAGCCTGGCATGAACACAGTTTCAGGGTGACTCTCAGGGACCGGCAGCATTGGGGTGCTCTGCACAGAGCTACCAGAATATCAGATACTCACCTCCACCCAGAATGCAGCACCGTCAGCCCTCCCAGCCCCACGACTGCTGCCCCTGGAGCCGCCTGCCCCCCAGAACCTTCTCCAAGGTGTCATTATCCTGATTCTGCTCCCCCGAGTGGAGGCTGCTGGCCCCACGTGGCTTCGTCTGCACCTAACCCGGCCTCAGTGGCCAGGCAATGACCCTCTGTCTGCTGACAAATGGGGACTCCACCCCGGGCACAGGACCCCTTCCTGAGGAGGGAGGGAGTGGCTGCCCTGCCAGCTCCCAGGCCCCACGTCAGCACCACACAGTCAACACTGATCCATGTGACAGGAAGCTGGTCCCCTCCATTTGCTCACGGTTGAAAAATGATCAAACATTAGCAAATCAAAATTTGGGATGATTCATAAGGCACCTTGTTCAGTGGAAATGGTAGAAATGAGTTGAGTGGGAGGGAAGGGGTGCATGTCCAGCATGGCTGCTCCCGGGCAGGGCTGCTGGGCGGGCCGCCTGGGGCTACGTGAGCGTTGGGTCCGAGATGCCGTGGTCGGGGTTGCAGGTGAAGGCAATGGTGATGGCATAGCGGGTGCCCCAGTGGACCTTCTCCACCCGATGCAGGTTCTCAGACCCGGAGGTGAAGAAGGATACCCGACCTGGGAGAGGGGAGAACAAAGCATGACCTCGAGGTCACACACATAGCCGGGCCCCAGAGGACCTGCATTCAGGCCAACTCAGGGACACAAGGAACCTGTGGGCTGGAGAAACCACTGATGCAGGAAGGCGGGGCTTGGAGTCAAACCTGCAGGATGAAGGATGCCCCAGTCCTGGGCACAGCCTCTCTGTGGATCAGCCTAGAATTGCAGTGAGGCCCTGCCACCCACCCCAGGGGCCCCTACCAGCCAAGTGACCTTCCCAGGCTCACCTGAGGATCTTATTTCTAATCACACATGGAACAAAACCAAACCCTGGAGGATGATGACAATGTTTTAACAGAGAATTAGGAAAAACAGGTCAAGGCAAACACCCAGCACCTATAGCTCCCTCCCAGGGCAGCTAAAGACAGGACACAGGAGGGGGCTTCTGAAGGTCCTGGAGTGGGCAGGTCCTCCAGCCATCTGTGTTCAGAGAACCCAGTGTCTGCTACTGCTGCTGCTAAGTCACTTCAGTCGTGTCCGACTCTGTGTGACCCCATAGATGGCAGCCCACCAGGCTCCCCCATCCCTGGGATTCTCCAGGCAAGAATACTGGAGTGGGTTGCCATTTCCTTCTCCAATGCATGAAAGAGAAAAGTGAAAGTGAAGTCGCTCAGTCTGTCCGACTGTTAGCGACCCCATGGACTGCAGCCCACCAGGCTACTCCGTCCATTGGATTTTCCAGGCAAGAGTACTGGGGTGGGGTGCCATTGCCTTCCCCGAACCCAGTGTCTATGTGCTCCAATATTTAACTGGCCTCACATATACCACTGTAGATTTTTTTTTTTAGGACAAATGGAGTTGACCCTAATGGAGTCATTAGGGAGGAGCCCTGGGATCCCACAGATGCCATGTTCCTACCACATGGCCCAGCACCAAATGTTCCATGACGGGGGCTTCCCTGGTGATCCAGTGGTTAGAAATCCACCCTGCAATGTAGGAGACATGGGTTCAATCCCTGGTAAGGGAACTAAGATCTCACCTGAAATTAAGCCTGCAGGCCGCAATGAAAGATCCCACATGCCACTAATAAGACCAGATGCAGCCAAATAAACAAACAAATTAATTAATTAAAAAATTTTTTTTCCATGACAACTTCATTTCCCTTCAAAGGTCACCGCCAGGAACTTGACTGCTAAATCTTTGAAAGAGGAGAAAAGTCTACCCCAGAGTCCACTGTTTTCTGGTTGTAAACCAAAGAACTGTGCTCTGCCTGAAAATAGCAGAACAAAAGAAAACATGTAACACAGAGAAGCCTCTGCATGGGGCCTGGGGACACCCGGAACTCAGACCCTCCTCTGGACCAGCCAGGCTGCCCCTGACCTGAAGGAAACATTCTTTCCCAGAGCAATCTGGAGTCACACCACTTCCTGAGGCCCAAGTTGTTAAAGGGCATTTTGTTCTTGGTTTCTCTAGTTTCAATCACACCTGAGACATCAGACAAGCAGCCAGGCCAGTCTGCACAGTGGGCTCAATGGCCTCCTTGCCCATCCACGCCATCTGTGCACCCCCACCCCTGCACACACGGTGATCAAATATCACTGGCTTGCAGCAAGAGTTGGGGGTCTCTAGGGGCCCCCAGTGTGTCTGCACACTTTGCAAACAGAGGCACCAAAGAACAGAGAAGAAAAGACTGAGGAAAAATCAATCTCCTCATGGCCTGTGGGACATCAGGAAACCGTCCACCCCTCAGGTTGGACCTTTGGAGGGAAGAGAAGCTCATATTGGTGCAGAAAAAGGTGATTTGAAGAAATAATGACCAACACTTTCCCTATTGTGATGAAAACTTTGACTTTTAACCCAATAAGCCTGTCAGGATAAATACTTCAAGTGGGATAAATACAAATTCACACTGAGGCACCTCACAGTCAAACTGATGAAACCAGAGTCTAGAGAGCAGCTGGCAGGTGGAGAGCAAAGAGGCAGCTACTACAGGGAAGGGACAGGGGAGAGGGCAACAAGGGAGCCAGAGGAAAAGGAGATAGCTTTTTCGAAAAAGAAAAAACCCACCAATCCAGGATTTCACCTCCAGTGAAAATATCCTTTAGAAAAAAAGCTGAAATAAGAATATTTTCAGAAAATCATCACCAGAAGACCAGCACACCATGAAATGCTGAGGCAGAAGAGGAATGTACCTGTTGGAACTTGGATGCACAGGAGGGAATGGAGGGGGCTGGAAAGTGAATAGGTGGGAAAACTGAAAACACTTGGCATATTTCCCTGTTAGTTTTCACAGGAGATAATCAACTGTAAACTCAGCATCCCAGGAAAGGCCACAGTCAAGCACCCCAGAGTCCACCTGTGAGTTCTACCTGCTCTTGGCTCCACCGTCTTGTTGGCCCCCTCCTCCATGAACACAAACCGCCCCCCACCGAAGTCGTCCAGGTAGTCGGAAAGGTACAGTAGCGACGTGTAGTCAAAGGAACCATAGGTCACCTGTGGGCAAAGCATGAGGGTACGTCACCATCTGTTTGTGGGAGGGCTTGGTTCTCAGGGAAGGACAGAACCCAGGCCTCACACTGCCCTCCCAATGGCAGAAAACCCTCTGCTGAGCACCAGCCTGCCAAGGCGCAAGGCCTTGTCACCTTCTGGGAATTCAGGACTGCACTGTCTGTGGAGCTGGACTTTGTACATAGACCTGGGCTCCCTCCACATTCCCCACCAAGACCCCATTTGGGGTTCCTTATCTGGTATCAGGGCACCAAACAAACATCAGGGTGACTTAAACCTGAGAACAGCTCAGGGCAGTGCCCTTGAGTTGCTTCAGCAGTGAACCTCACATCCACTGAGCTGCACAGAACCTAAAAGAGACCGGGATGGGGGGTGTCCAGTAGCCTCACCCTCTCCTACCCACTCAGCTCAGATACTGCAAAGGAACCACCCCAAACTCATGTGAGCACAGTGATCTGGGGAGGAGGCACGTTCCAGCAGGTGGCAGGGATGGCAGAGGCTGGTGGGGCCTGAGCTGTCCTGAGTCGGAGGCTGGAGAGCTTCACAGCTAGGAGCAGATGCTTCACTCCTGGAGTCCCCTCATGGGAGGACATCTTTTTGCCACATCCATGCATGAGTGACCCCTTGGCTATGACAACCAGCCAGGTCCTGTACACCCTGTCGCAAGACCTCCTAGCTCTAACACATCTGAGGCCACCGTGCTCATCACTATTGACTTGCTTTCTCTGCCTGAAGAATATCTTCCTTATCTTTCTTCCTTCAAAGTGGATCAAGGAACCAGGCTACCTTCAGTGTTGTCTCTCCTAAACCCACCCTTCCCACTATGCGGAGGGTTGCTCTTTCTTCACGCGGGGAAATTCTCCCAGACTCCATCCCAAACTCCCTTCCCCATTTGCTCCGTGAACCTGTCTGTCCTCCGCACATGTTGTCTTTGCCCTCAACCCCATAGAACCTTGTTTTCCCCTCTGCAATGTCTATGATGATCTTACACTGAAGGTCTCAGCCCTGGTTCCCTAATGAGATAATGCATCTACAGAATGATTATTCAATGAGGCAATGGATGCTAAACCTGTGAGGTGAGAGTGATCAGGAAGCTTGATCATGAATGGATGAGTTTGAACCCAGTGATCAATCGTAAGCCCGTGGGAGCACCCGGGGTGACGCCCAAACTTCTAGCCTGAGTCCCCTCGAACCCCCTGAGCTACACTGGCTCAGATGAGCCACTGGCCACATACAGCTGCTTCACTTTTTAAGTGAAGCAGCTTGATTAAATACTGGGTTCCTCAGTCTTACTAACCACAGGGAAGTGCTCCTTCCTCCGTCAAGCTCAGACAGTCGAGATTAAATAAACACACCAATGTCTGACCGAATTTCAGGCAGAAGCCCAATCTGCAAGCTTCTGCCCAAACCCTTGGCTTATTTTTCACTTCATTTCCTTTGTTCCAGCATCAAGCAATGCAGAGATTATCTGGGTCACGTGAGCACAATCACAGCTGGGGTGACCGCCAACCGCCCTCAGACATTTCTGTGGCCAACTCTCCCCTGGTGCCATGCTGGGCGTGCTGGCCGAACAGGTCAGGGTGGGGCTGAGGGGCAGGCAGGAGGGGGCTTCGGTTGTGGCTGGTGAAGACCATTGATAGATTAGGTGTCACCGTGTCTAGGGAACAACAGGAGGTCAAAGAAGAGGGATCCACAGAATCCAGAGTGGTCAAGAGATCTCCTCCCCACAAAAAGGGGGAATAGGGGGCCTCCTGGGCAGGGTGGGACGCATGTCCAAGGGGAGACCACCCAACAGAGAGGCTGAATCAAGGCCAGGTCAGATGACATTTGATGAAGCTCACGGCTCAGTCAGAGACAGCTCTGCATCTGGGAACAAGTAGCAAAGGATGGTCCCCACCAGGCCCTCCCTGTTCCGTAACATGTGTTTCACCATCTTCTCTCACCTCACCACACGAGAAACAAGTCCTATTTCCTTGACAGCATCACCAGAGAGGAAACATCTAAAACCCCAACTATGTGAACAGACAGCACTTCAGTGGACAAGCCCCGGGTGCATTCACCTTGTCCACGTGCGCATGCCAGTATTCGTCATGAGCCGTCCGGGCCTCCGTGCTGTTGATCCGGGAAAAGAAGGTGGGCTTTGTCAGGTGCAGCGAAGACGCACTGATGCCAAACGCCTGGGCGATCGCCAGCTGGACCTTCTGCCGCACGTCCCTGCCGAGAGGACACACGTGTCACTCAGAGCAGCTGGAAGAGGATTCTCCACGGGTCCATGGGACCCATATCAAACTATACCACAAAAAGACGTGAACTGGAGAAGGAGGAAAGGTGAGCAGATACACACGTGGGTTCACACACATGTGACAGGGTATCATGTGCAAAACCAGAAACCTGAGTGCCAGTTCTCTGCAGGACTCACCCCAGCACTCCCATGCCCCTACTACCTTCCCCATCTCTGACCCGGTCATTCCCTCCCTCACCGGTACAACTGGAAGTCCTCTTCTGAGAAGATAGTTTGTATTTTATCCCCAAAGTATCTGTGAAAAGAATAAGGAGTATTAACAAATGAGACATTTTATTAATGTTTCCTTATTTCCTTTGGGTCTTCCCTGGTGGCTCAGATGATAAAGAATCTGCCTGTCATGCAGGAGACTCAGGTTCAGTCCCTGGGTTGGGAAGATCCCCTGGAGAAGAGAATGGCTACCCACTCCAGTACTCTTGGCCTGGAGAATTCAATGGACAGAGGAGCCTGGTTACGGTCCATGGGGTTGCAAAGAGTCAGACATGACTGAGCGACTAACACATTTCCTTTAAATTCAGTCTTTCCTCCAGGTAACCAGCAAGTCCTTGAGAATCAGCTAGTCCTTATCTTGCAGCTGCTCTTTCTGCACTAACCATGTGAGAAAAGGGAAGGGGGTGGGAGGGCGGTACCTGGCAGGTGAAACTGTTAGTTGCTCAGTTATGTCCAATGCTCAGTGACCCCATGGACTGTAGCCCATCAGGCTTCTCTGTCCATGAGATTCTCCAGGCAAGAATACTGGAGTGAGGAGCCATTTCTTTCTCCAGGGGATCTTCCCAACTCAGGGATCGAACCCAGGTCTCCTGCATTCCAGGCAGATTCTTTACCATCTGAGCCACCAGGTGGGGTGACATTTATTAAGGTTGGGAGATCTCTTGCTTCTCCTGGACCTCAGGAGGCAGCTCTTAGGAGCATAGCCTGCTGCTCGCCTCTCCCTCCAACCTTATTCCTCGGCCCCTTCCAGACTAGACTGTTTCCTAAAGCAAGGTGAGTGAGTACCCAGCCCCTTGGAAGAGTTTAATCTCCCAGTCCTCACTTGGCCACAGCCTGATGGCAAATGTTGAGGTTTTCCCCAAGACTTGAAGCCCTTCTGATCCATGCACACAAGCCTCACTCAGGTGTCCCCAGATAAAAAATGGGCAGACCCTCTCACCCCAGGTTCTCACCTGTACAGGTTTACAAAGTGCTTCCCAACAGACAAGGCCCCTGAGTGCAGGTCCAGGATGGACGCCTGGAAAAGATGTTGGCAGAGTGGCGTGAGGGCTGCCTGGCAGGTGAGCGAGCTCTAAAAGCCATCAACGTTAAACACAAATTCCCGAGGTGTATCCTTGCACACACAGGTCAGGGCGACAATGCACACAGGCTGGGTTTCAAGACATTTGGACAAAGGTGTGTGAGGTGTTCATTAGTTTCTAGAACAGGAGGCCCTGGAGTCACGCAGGTACACTCACTTTCGGCCTGGCTCCTTTCACTGAGTATCACCTCCCTGTGACTAACTCACCTGGAGACGGACATGTGGGCTGCTCCTAGTTCGGGGCTGTTGCAAATAAGGCAGCTCTGACACTGGCGGACAACGTTTTTACCATGGGAGATGCTCTCGTTCTCCTGGGTAAATGCCCAGGAGCGGAACTGCTGGGTCATCACTCTGTAATGAACCACCAGTGTTTCCGACCCCTGCCCATCCTGCCTCCAGAAGGCCTTCTCCGGGTCTTAAAAAAGGGGAGGGGGCATGAGCATGGACCACCTCTACCCTGTTTGGGCGTCTTTTCTCACTGATGCAACGACCATCCCAGGCGGTTTGTTTGAACACAATCTGGGCTTAAAACATGTTAACTGCCCTTAAAGATATCAAACCTGGATGATTCACTGCAAGACAACTTTTCACGTAAATGCTGAGCAGAGAGTAAAAGATGAGTCCACACACGAATAGGTTTTAATAAATATTCCCCTTGAACTGAATAAAAATAAAAGGAGAAGCTTCATTTTCAGAACTCAAGAGGAAAGAGTCTGCAGAATAAAAGTCATAGAGATAATGACTGAACTATCCAGAGGAGAGCAGATGTTTCCCCAGGACCCACACAATGGGTGAAAAGATCCCCACTGGGACCACATGCATGGACTCTCAAGGCTACCCAGGAAGCGGATGAGTTACAGAGCTGCACTGGCCTGTCTGAGTTCCCTGTGGTTGCTGTAAATGGCAGGCTTAAAACAGCAGGAATTCATTGTCTTAAGGTCTGGAGGCCAGAAGGCTGAGATCAAGGTGTCAGCAGGGTCCCACTCCTTCCGAAGGCACCAGGGGAGAATTCTTCCTTGAATCTTTGGTTTTCTGGTGGCACCAGGGGTCGCTTAGTTTGTGGCATATCACTCCACTTCTGCTACATCTTCACATGGCCTCTTCTTCAGTCTCAAACCTCCCTCCGCCTTCCTCTTACAAGGACTCTTGTCATTGGATCTAGGGCTACCTTGATAATCCAGGATGATCTCATCTTGAGACCCTTACCCTTTTCCCAGATAAGGTCCCATCACAGTTCTGGGTGGATGCATTTTTCAGGGGCCACTGCTGGACCCCCTGTAGTCTCACTCAGGGGACAACAGTCCGTACACTGCATCTGTGGGGGCCTGAACATCCTATACCCGCATTTCCCCTCGAAGGGAGAGCAGAAAAAGGGGTAAGAAGAAAACTGAGGCAGGAACGACAGACAACTCACCCCTCCATCGGATCCTCCCAGGGACAACCCCTTCTCGGCTATGCTGTAGGGGAAGATCTTAAGTCAGAATTCAGTTAACAGCATCATCTATGATACCTCTAGACACATACCAATCACACAGCTAACACAATATTAATGGATTGCTTAATGTTTATGACAGAATCACATGTTTAGACCAAAGGACTTGACTCTCAAGTTGAGTAAATGTGAGTATTTTGTCACCATCTCATTAACATCCTATGACAGTTTGGGGACAAGTGGGCTTACTGTCCATCTTTAGTTCAGAGACCTAGTGCTGAATTGAATGGGTTGCTCTGGGCTGGAAAGTCTCTCTCCTGTCATCACAGGCTGGGAGGCAGACTTGTGATCACCAGCTCAGGAGGCAGAGGCCATGTGGTACCCCAGGCTGGACCTCACAGGACCACCCATGTCAGTGAAGACACAGGGGCTTCTGGTGCCTCTGACAGATGCTTCAAGGCCACCCCGGAAACTGATTAGGGGCTGGATCCAGCCCTCACACCAGTGACCAGCACCCCCTACCCAACTGGCTCCTATAAGGTTATCTAGAAACAGGAGGAGAGTCCCCCCTTGGGACTCAGCTCAACACACCGACCAGACACTGCTCCACTAGGCACATGCTTGTGTCTGAACTCCATGTTGGAAAAATCAAAGCATCAAGATCTGCTTCTAAAAGACAAGGAAGAATCCAATGCCAACTACTTACAAGTAAGACCTCCTGCCAGGTCACGAGTTATGGGGAGCTGGTGGGAGGGCTAATCCCAATCAGTTTTGGAGAGGAGATTGAAATATTGTCTAGCAACTGCCTGTGCTGGGTAAACCTGCTGTCTCTAGGCAAGTGTCCGTTGGGCCCCTCAATGGCTGATGGGAGAGCATCCCCCCCACCTCCCCAACAGACCAAAACAGAGCATCCCTGCTGCCCCTGGAGAGGGCCTGGGCCTCCAGAAGGTTCCATCAGCAACCACATCACTGAGGGCAACAGCCTTTCCTCCTGGAAATCAGAAAAGCCCATCTTGGCCTTGGAAGTATGCAGGGGAATTCTTAGGGAATTCTAAATGAATCTCTTGAAATCATCCTTTTAGTAGTAATTCTCTGCTCCCCGACCCAGCCTCACCCTCCCACTTGTTCAGGACCGAAGCTCAGAGATGCGTGTACCTGCGAATCCTTCGGGCTTCGTCCCTGGTGATGACGGCATCGCTGATGCCCCGGCCACACTTCCTCGGGGAGCAGCCTAGAAAGAGTCAAGTCAGGATGACACACAGCTGCCACTGAACCCCAAAAACATAGTAGCATGCCGTTGTCAAGGACTCACATGTGGGCCCCCCTTCTCAGGGACAGCAGAATTTTGTGGGATGGGGCCTTGCCTTTCACAGGATTAGGGGGCCAGGTTTGGAAATTACAGGCCACATGGTCAGAGTGAATTTCAGATAAGCAATGATGACTTTACAGTACATGCACGTCCTCTACATCAAATTTCACTGTGAAATTTCCCATACAAATTTCACTGTGTTCCTGGCAGCCCCACGCCAGGCAGGCCACTCTGGAAGCACCAGGCACTCTGCCCAGAGGAGGCATCCATGACATTCTTGAACCTGACCACAGATCACTGACCTGACCACAGATCCAGACCTGTTGGCAAGTCCCTCCTGGATGACCAAAGCTGTGTCTGCAATTGTAGCTGCTATCCTTTTGCAGAGCTGCTCTAATGTGCTCCCCACCCACTGCCCCCTGCCTCCCTCTGTCCTGCAGCCTGGACTGAGCTGCTTAGAGGGAGAAGGCTGTGGGAGCTTGGATGGGGATGGGGCCAGAATTGGGGTGAAAGTAGTCAGGGTTGGATGGATGGGACCATGGTTGGGGTGAAAGAGGCAAAGTGAGATCAGGGTCAGGGTGGACAGGATCAGGGCCAGGGGGGACACGGCCAGGGTCAGCACGACAGGCCCAGAGATAAAGTGGCCAGGGTCAGGGTGGACAGGGCCAGGGTCAGATGGATGGGCCCAGGATGAGGCAGAGCACCAGAGATGGACGAGCTCAGCAAGTGCCTTGTGTCTTGGCACAAAGGGCAGGCTGGCTGTCTCGAGCTGGGTGGACCATAGGATATGTGGCCAATGGAACACTCTCAGGACACGCGGGGCTGGCTGACCTTTAGCTTTCATCCTCCTTCCCCTCTTCCTGCCTGGAACGTGCCTGGAGGTGTCCTGGGACCACATAAACCGCACGCTGAGTGGGAGAGCTGGGGGCTCAGCACAAAGGGCTCACAGGGAGCCAGGCTGACCTGGGGTGACTTTCTCTGGGTGGATAAACTTCTACTTGGGGGTCATTAGGGAAGGGGTGCCTCAGTTCCATGGAGCTAAATATAACCCTACTGATACAAGGTCTGTGTTCTATTAAAACACAAAAATGCTTTTTATATGGGTTACTTCCTAAAGGTCGATGACAGAGGCAAAAACGATGATAACCAAACAGCAGCTTGGGGAGTAATATCATACAGACAAATACATTTAAAGACAAAAGAATTATGAGAGGGGAAGAGACTGATAATAGGAACCTTTCACCAGAAAGGTGCAGGGGCAACAGAAGCACCACGTGACATCAGCTCAAACACGTGAGGCAGCCAGCAGGCCCACCACTGAGGTGGAGGCCCCACCTCGCAGCCCCTGATGACTGAACAAGGGAGGATGTCCAAGAAGACAGTTTGCCCAGAGGAGCGTAGACTAAGCAGACACTCAGAGCTTCACAACAACTATTCAAAACCAGACATTTTTTCACGTGTACATACAACATTCACAAAAACACATTAGCCCAACAGGAAAGTTGGTTCTGTACCATACAGGTTATGGTCTCCAGCTACTGGGCAATTAGAGAGAACTCAAACCCCATCAATCTTGAAACCTTAAAATCCAGCAGGACACAACACGCTGAGTATCAATGAGCGTTAAGAGTATCCTTTGGGCGAGAAAGTGAGTTGTGAGTGGTCGGTGATATCCATGCATGTACACAGTTGCACAGGACACAAGCACACAGATGTGCCTCCCAGACACACAAGTCCGGGGCAGGCAGAGCCCCTGTCAGCTATGGGAGGGGAGAAGGGTGAGAGAGGGGGAGTCCAGAGACTCTGATGCTGTGTTTTTCTGGTAAAATATATATAAAACCCCAAAGTTACCATTTTAGCCAGTTCAGGGGCATTAACTACATTCACATTGTTGTGTGACCATCACCACCATCATCCCCCAAACTTTCTCACCTTCCCATCTCCATCTACACCAACTCCTCCTCTGCCTCATTCCAACTGTTTTTAATGTTGATAAATTCTTAAAGGGGTAGGAGAAATAATGGCTCAGCGATAAAGAATCCGCCTGCAATGCAGGAGCTGCAGGAGACACAGGTTTGATTCCCGGGTAGGAAAGATTCCCTGGAGGAGGGTATGGCAACCCACTCCAGTATTCTTGCCTGGAGAATCCCATGGACAGAGGNATGGCTCAGCGATAAAGAATCCGCCTGCAATGCAGGAGCTGCAGGAGACACAGGTTTGATTCCCGGGTAGGAAAGATTCCCTGGAGGAGGGTATGGCAACCCACTCCAGTATTCTTGCCTGGAGAATCCCATGGACAGAGGAGCCCGCTGGGCCTACAGTCCACAGGGTCGCAAACAGTCCGACACAGCTGAAGTGACTTAGCACAGGAAAAATATACTTTGTCAAAAGCTGGGACTTTATAGGGAAAAAGCTCACCAAGACAGAGAGAGCATGCCCACAACAGAACCTGTCCACTCCTGACCCCCGAGGGGAAAGGGAACCTCAGTTCCTCGGCATGTCCACCTCTGCCAAGAAGCCCACACACCTCCCTTCACTTTAACCCAACTTGTGCGCATCACAACAGTGCCCCTTGGTGGAAGGACTCAGCAATCTTTTTCTTGGTTCAAGTTCAAAGCATTGCTCTGAACAGAAAATGCCTTTTCTCAGTTCAGCTTGCTCATTGATATCGTCCCAATTCTGTTACATCCTTCCAGGCAAACCACCTCTTCCACTAGATGGAATCCACACTGAGGTGGGGGGCACCTCAGTAAAACAATGGCCCCCACAGCCTGGGCAGTGAAGCCTGGGCCTGTCCCTGCACAGGTGGGGCCTGAAACACTCACACTCTCCGGAACAGGTGTGAGCTGACCAACGTGGGGGCAGGGGGGCGAGGGAGGGGGGAGGAAGGCCACCTGCCCCGCCCCCACCCCACACTACTTTCAACCTGATTCCCACCAACTCATCGAAGTAAAAACAAACGCATTTCGAACACACTGAATTCCATGTTAACATGCTGTTCTTTCCCTAATCGCCTTGGCACCGCGTACCTTCAAACCTTCGGTGACTATCATAGTCCTCAGAGCAGGGCACCTCGATGAACCTGCCTGGCAGGATCTCGCTGCGGTGAGCTAGGACCTCAGTGATGCCATCATCACCCCCTAGGCTGCCCCAGAACAGGCAGGCGGCGAGCGCAGTGCAGGACCCCAGGACAGCGACTCTCAACCACTTCTTGCGCACATCCCGGGGCGCCCGGATACTCTTGGTGCTGAGAACAGAAAACAGCTGTGGTCACCCAAAGGCAGCTGCGCGTGCCGAAAACGCAGACCACAATGACCAGAGACCCACCCACACTTAGTGACAGCCTCAAACGGTTCCCACACTGGTCATCATCAGAGCTACTCTCCATCAATCCAGAGGCACTTGCCAGCATACGAGGACATGGTAGGGAATGTGCCCCTCGCCCCATATGACCAGACAGGGCTCACTACACCCCCGAGGACAAGATGAACTGCCAGTCGCAGTCCCTCCCAGCCGGGCCATGTCCGTGGAGAACCATCTGGGAGATCCTGACAGAGCCTGTGACATCAATCACATTGCCTGCATCCAAAAATGACTGATACAACCCCATGCGTTGGCTCTAGGGTGCACACTCACACACAATGTGAACTAAGGTTGTGAAAGTCGCTCAGTCATGTCCATCTCTTTCAACCCCATAGACTATACAGTCCATGGAATTCTCCAGGCCACAATACTGGAGTGAGTAGCCTTTCCCTTCTCCAGGGGGTTTTCCCAACACAGGGATTGAATGCAAGTCTCCTACACTGCAGGCGGATTCTTTACCAGCTGAGCTACCAGGGTGAACTAAGGTAAACATGAACAAAACTCATTTCACTGAAACCACCAGCCAGCCAGGAAGAGAATGCAAGTACAACAGAAATGATTCAACACTAAGACACTTTCTGTACCACCGGGGTTAACTGTTGGATTCGCACCGCCTATGCAGAATTTGCAGGCATCTGTGTGTGTGTGTGTGTGTGTGCATGTACATGTGTATCTATGTGTGTCTAGACACACACTCACATGTGTGTCTGTGTACATGTGTATGTGTTTTCTCATATGTGTAACTGAGCAGTCGTGTACTCTATTAACTGAGAAAAATGTGTAGGGCTTGAAGGACTGGCAGAAATAAGAAAAGCAATCCATTCTTCCAGGAGGTGCACCTCGTGTCTTCAAGTATATGATTAATTCCTGAAAAGCAGGGAGTTTGCCTTCTATTTTTATATGTCCCTCCACATTTCAAATTGCTATATATATAAAATCACACAGGCTTCCCTGCTGGCACAGAGGGTAAAGAATCCGCCTGCAGTGGAGGAGACCAGGGTTTGATCCCTGGGTTGGGAAGATCCCCTGGAGATGGGATGGCTACCCACTCCAGTGTTCTTGCCTGGAGAATTCCATAGACAGAAAAGCCTGGAGGGTACAGTACATGGGGTTGCAAAGAGTCGGAGATGACTGAGCGACTAACACTTTCACACTTTTACTTTCTAACACACAAATTCCGATTAAATAAGTCTCAAGGTGGGCACAGCTGAGTCAGACCATATTGGGTGGATACATGGTCATTTTAAACAGGGAGCATAGATACCCAGGTCACAAAGACCCCCATCCTCACCCCTAGAACTGCTGTCTAGCCTCTAGCCCACCTGGTCTCCTCTAACTAGACAAGGGTGGGCCCCTAACTCCAGTGGGGCCAAAACTTCTCTTCCCCAATAGGGCAGGGAGACTGCCAGCCCATCTCAGCAGCAGGGGCTGAAATCCTACTGTGGGCACAAAGCTGTTGACACCTTCGCCTGGGACACCCCGGGTGCTGAGACAGAAAGGGACAGAGAGGGAGGTAGACACAAGAGGGGAAAAAACAGCCTCCTGGGCCAGATTTGGAAGCAAGACTTCCCTGAGGTATCCTCAAAATAAGCACCCCTGTTCAGGGTAAGCTGGACCAAATGCACACTGAGAATCTTGCCAAAACAGAAGTGGATTTGAAGCAAGGTCCATGGCCCATGGGGCAAGCACGACGAGAAGGTAATTTATCCTGAAGTGAATACACTCCGGCTCTGAAAGCTTTAGGCAGAATCGAAGGCTACCTGATGAGATCATTTATTCATTCATCGGGTCACCCAACGGAGAACCATATCGTGCACGGCCCTGAGAAAAGCACACGGAGACGAGACGATGGGGACCTCTGAGTCCCAGTCCATGTGCGTAGTCTCTGTACAAAGCCCTCGGTACACACTGGGGGGAGGTCAAGGGTTTCCCGATCCGCAGCTCCGCCCAGCCCCGCCCAACCCCTTCCTGCGCGGTCCGGGNGATCCAACCAGTCCATTCTGAAGGAGATCAACCCTGGGATTTCTTTGGAAGGAATGATGCTAAAGCTGAAACTCCAGTACTTTGGCCACCTCATGAGAAGAGTTGACTCATTGGAAAAGACTCTGATGCTGGGAGGGATTGGGGGCAGGAGGAGAAGGGGACGACCGAGGATGAGATGGCTGGATGGCATCACGGACTCGATGGACGTGAGTCTGAGTGAACTCCGGGAGATGCTGATGGATAGGGAGGCCTGGCGTGCTGCGATTCATGGGGTCGCAAAGAGTCGGACACGACTGAGCAACTGAACTGAACTGAACTGATAGGTAGTCAACACGATTATCAGTGGTGAGGCCTACATTAGAAAAATTACCACTTAGAAGGTGGAACATATAAGAGGGGGAAGAATGAGAAGATATGGTTGTATGGGAAAGATAAGCCATCTCAAATATTACATAGGAACTTTTTTCTTATGTGGAAAGATCAGAATTGTATAAAAGTATAATGACCATTAAGTAGAATAGTCAAATTTTAAAGCTAGGAAGAAAGTTGCTAATCTTTCAATCTGGATCTCTGTCCCTGTGGTATACTATTTGATGGCAATGACTTGATATCTAGACAGCTATGGCTTAGAATCACATGTTACTAGCAGTTTAACTAATGCAAGTTACTTATCATCTCTAAATCTCATTTTTTTAATATGTAAATCAGAGACAGTAATAACAAATACATCTTACCTAGCTTCTGTACAGGGGTGGGTGGGTGAGATAATACATTTGAAATGTTGAGCAAAGTACTGCTACATAGTGTCCCATTTTAGTGGTAAGGAAGCTGAGTTTTAGGGAGATTAATTAACTTTCTTAATTAGTAACTCTAGGGAAATTACAATGGATGAAATCTTGTTCAGGCTTCAGAAGCAGGAGAGGAGGCCTCTGACCTTGCTTCTGACCTGCTTGGACACTGCCCTGATTCCATGCCTGCCCATACGCACAGCTAGTTAGGTGGCACTCCAGATAAGAAAAGGAGTGAGTCTTAGAATTCTTGAGCCCTGGAGGTCTGGCCAACCTTGCCTGGAGTTTAACAAAACCCCATGACTCACAAGAAAAAGCAAAGAGCAGTGTACAAATGTTAAAGTAAAAGTGGAGCTGCGTTTTTGCATGTACACTGATGATGATATCAGTGTGCAGTTTAGGATTATAAGCTAGCACCGCCCCCAGACTGCAATTTGAAGTCTCACCCGTGGAGCGGACGCACTGCATGGGACCTTTTCCCCACTGAGGCTACAGACTGTTGTTACTGGAGACTTCCCGCATGCTGCTCAAGGCTGGACGCGGACTGGCCCAATTTGGTGATGTATGTGCTGTTACCCTTCTCTACTCTTTTCTTTTAAAGACTGTATATTGAAATTAAGTTAAATAATCCTCTATTAAATATTGGAATTGCATGTAACAAGTGGTTTATTTTGTTCATGAATACTTTGAATCTTAAACAAAAGTAAAACTTTTGGCAAAACATAAATTATCACTGTGAGCAAGATTTGTGAAACAAAACGCCACTCTAATAGGAAAGAGGCTAAAATTAATGAAGTTTTCATTCCCAAATGGGAAGATTTCCCTTAGTGCTCATTAACTACTGAATAGGGCCTCCCCACTGGATTATGTGAAAATTGGGACTCTGAATTAAAGCACGCCGAACATTTTGAAGTGATCGTATGCTTGGGGTGTGCATCAATTTAGAAAGGACAAGAATGTGTCTCTTATTCTACTGTAAGTACATGAAACCAAAAATTAAAATTGTCTGAAGAGAAGTCACAATTGCAGAAATAATTATGTGATTTGCTAAGACAACTGTCCATGTCAAAATCATATTTTAGCTGACCTAGTCTCCAGATTTCAGTTGGCAGCTGAAAAACCTGCCATAAAATTTATGTAAGCTAAATATCAAAACTGGCACAGTGAGGTTAACATAAAAGAAAGTTCATCTGGTAATACCTAAAGCAGGGGTAGACTGGTACCCTGATGCTTGGGATGGGAGATTAATCCTTCCAAAATTCAGGGATCCACCCAGACTATAAAGTTTTGGGAAATATAAAGGGCTAAAGAACATACAAATGTAAAGGGCAATTGGTTTCTGGCAACAGCATATTCCATATTTGGGCCAGATATTGAACCCACTTTACAAAGTAACTTGCTATGAAGAAACTTTTAAGGAAAGAAAATGTAAATGAGAGAAGAGGTGTAGGAATAATTATGCTTATGCTTTATGAATTTCTACCTAAAATAGTTTCTCCAGGTTTTGACGATCTGTATTTCTAGAGTTGTACTAAATTAAGTTAAATGATGGAAATTTAAATAATTAAGCCATTTTCAAATAAAATAAGATGCTGAAACAATAATTACTAAACACTGGCTTTTTTTTTTTTTTAACAGAGAAACAAAACACTTAGAACTATTACTGGATATGTTTGGTATCATCCTGAGATATTCTTTATAAGAAAGCAAAAAAGTTTTAGAAATTATCACTGGTATTTATGTTCACCAATCAGAGGAATGGTAATATAAAGGACAGTTTGCAGTTGCTTAAGGAAAGTAGATGTGTGTTTTCAGTAAATAAGTCATGAGGAATGGAATTACATTTTATTAAGGCACAAGAAAGTAGATCTGACTTACATGTGTCTGTTTCTGAATGGGAAAATAAAGTGATGAATATAGAGTGATAAGAAAGGTTTGTGAAAAGTGGGTCCTGAGAAAAGAGTTCTATGCATGGTACAAGTTTTCTGGGGCTGTTGAACTGCCTTTGACAATAGATATTAACTTTCTTTACCTCTTAAGTGATATGTTCTATATTAGCTTCTTAAATCTTTATTGTTACTTTGTCTAAATGAATAGCATTGTTTCATGGTGACCTATGATCTCATCTGACAGTGTTCTAAACCCTTTGACTCATTTTGACAGAATTTTCTAAAATCAAATTCCAATGAACTTCTTTTGACAGCTAGTTAACTTTGTGGTGCCTCAGAGATCCCTTGAACCATCCCAAAGAAAGATATTAAACTAATTAGGTTCATTTGGTATGCTAAAGTCACATGGGAAATACTGTCCAATAAGTCATAAATCTTCTCAATAAGGTTATATTGCATGGTAAATGTTACTAATACAGATATTCTAGAAATTATATAGAATTCATAAAGTTCTGATAAGTCCTGGTAAAATGTTGTCAGTCATAATTCTAGTTATTACATTAAACTGTTACATGTCACCTCAGTGACCAAGTTACTTTGTCACATGGATGTAATCAGGCTTTAAATGTACCTTCTTAAGCCTTTGTTATCAGCAGCTATAGTTTCACTCTGATGCCTTTGCAAAAAAAAAAAAATTACTATCACCTCTTCAAAATTTACAGAAAGGACCTTCTAAATCTAAGATAATTAAGATTACCTAGATAAACAAATTTTGTTATTAACAATAAGCTGGTATCTGACTGGAATTAGCTTTTCTCTCTGGGTTAAGAGAACAGTTTTCCTGATACTCTTTGACAAAAGTTGAAGCAAGATCCTGTATGACCTACCTCCTAGAGTAATGGAAATAAAAGCAAAAGTAAACAAAAGGGACCTAGTTAAACTTAAAAGCTTTTGCACAGCAAAGGAAACCATAAACAAGATGAAAAGACAACCCCCAGAATGGTATATGATACTTCAAAATGAAGAAACTGACAAAGAATTAATCTCCAAAATATACAAGCAGCTCATGCAGCTCAATATCAGAAAAATAAACAACCAAATTAAAAACACAGGTAGAAGACCTAAACAGACCTTTCCCCAAAGAAGACATATAGATGGCCAATAAACACATGAAAAAATGCCCAACATCACTATCAGAGAAATGCAAATAAAAATAACAATAAGATATCACCTCACACCAGTCAGAATGGCCATCATCAAAAAATCTACAAGCAATAAATGCTGGAGAGGATGTGGAGAAAAGGGAACCATCTTGCACAGTTGGTGGGAATGTAAACTGACACAGCCACTGTGGAGAACAGTGTGGAGATTTCTTTACAAACTAAGAATAAAGTTACCATGATGAAATGAAGTGAAGTGTTAGTCACCCAGTCATGTCTGACTCTTTGTAAACCCTTGGACTATATTCTGCCAGGCTCCTCTGTCCATGGGATTTCCCAAGTAGGAATACTAGAGTGGGTAGCCATTCCCTTCTCCAAGGGATCTTCCCGACCTAGGGATCCAATCTGGGTCTCTCTTGCATTGCAGACAGATTCCTTAACATCAGAGCCATCAGGTAAGTCTAAAGCTACCATCAGTTCAGTTCAGTCCCTCAGTTGTGTCCGACTCTGCAACCCCATGAATCACAGCATGCAGGGCTCCCTGTCCATCACCAACTCCCGGAGTTCACTCAGACCCACGTCCATCAAGTTGGTGATGCCATCCAGCCATCTCATCCTCTGTTGTCCCCTTCTCCTCCTGCCCCCAATCCCTCCTAGCATCAGAGTCTTTTCCAATGAGTCAGCTCTTCGCATGAGGTGGCCAAATTACTGGAGTTTCAGCTTTAGCATCATTCCTTCCAAAGAAATCCCAGGGTTGATCTTCTTCAGAATGGACTGGTTGGAACTTCTTGCAGTCCAAGGGACTCTCAAGAGTCTTCTCCAACACCACAGTTCAAAAGCATCGATTCTTCGGTGCTCAGCCTTCTTCACAGTCCAACTCTCACATCCATACATGACCCCAGGGAAAACCATAGCCTTGCCTAGACGGACCTTTGTTGGTAACGTAATGTCTCTGCTTTTGAATATGCTACCTACGTTGGTCATAACTTTTCTTCCAAGGAGTAAGCGTCTTTTAATTTCATGGCTGCAATCACCATCTGCAGTGATTTTGGAGCCCCCCAAAATAAAGTCTGACATTGTTTCCACTGTTTTCCCATCTATTTCCCATGAAGTGATGGGACCGGATGCCATGATCTTCGTTTTCTGAATGTCTAGCTTTAAGCCAACTTTTTCGCTCTCCTCCTTCACTTTCATCAAGAGGCTTTTTAGCTCCTCCTCACTTTCTGCCATAAGGGTGGTGTCATCAGCATATCTGAGGTTATTGATATTTCTCCCGGCAATCTTGATTCC
>SJYX01009567.1:726034-772368 GCA_006410675.1 Oreotragus oreotragus | reverse complement strand
TGCCTTTTCTAAAACCAGCTTGAACATCAGGAAGTTCATGGTTCACGTATTGCTGAAGCCTGCCTTGGAGAATTTTGAGCATTACTTTACTAGCATGTGACATTAATGCAATTGTACGGTAGTTTGAGCATTCTTTGGCATTGCCTTTCTTTGAGATTGGAATGAAAACTGACCTTTTCCAGTCTTGTGGCCACTGCTGAGTTTTCCAAATTTGCTGGCATATTGAGTGCAGCACTTACACAGCATCATCTTTCAGGATTTGAAATAGCTCCACTGGATTTCCATCACCTCCACTAGCTTTGTTCGTAGTGATGCTTTCTAAGGCCCACTTGACTTCACATTCCAGGATGTCTGGCTGTAGATGAGTGATCACACCTTCGTGATTATCTGGGTCGTGAAGATATTTTTTGTACCATATGACCCATCAATGTCACTACTGGACATATAGCTTGAAGAAAAACAGAATTAAAAAAGACATCTATACCCCAGTGTTCATTGCAGCACTATTTACAATAGCCAGTACACGGAAGCAACCTAGATGCCCCTCAACAAATGAATGGATAAATAAGTTGTGGTACATACATACAATGGAATATTACTCAGCATAAAAAGGAACAGATTTGAGTTAGTTCTAGTGAGGGAGATGGACCTAGAGCCTGTTTTACAGAGTGAAATAAGTCAGAAGAGAAAAACAAATGTCATATATACACACATGTATTTGAAATGTAGAAAAATGGTACTGATGAACTTATTTGCAGGGCAGGGAAAGAGACACAGACAGAGAGAACAGACTTGTGGACACAGTAGGGAAAGGAGAGGGTGGGAAGAATTGAGAGAGTGGTATTAAAACATATACATGTCCATTTGTAAAATAGCCAGCTAGTGAGAAGTTGCTGTGCAAAACAGGGAGCTCAGCCTGGTGCCCTGTGTGTGTGGACGGGGTGGGAGGCATGTGAGGGAAGTTCAAGGGGGAGGGGACGTGTGTATGCTTATGGCTGTTGCACATATTGTTCGGCAGAAACCAAGACAACATTGTAAAGCAATTATCCTTCACATTAAAAAAAGAGAGAGAGAGAGAACAGTGTTCTTGCAATGTGGCTATTGATAATAGACAACGTGAATTTCTTTGCCTTTAAGTTATTTATATTTGTTTTTCAAATCTTTTGTTACTTTGGTAAATACTATTTCACAATGATCTATGAAGATTGTGACATAGATAAAGCTCATTCTCCTTCTACAAAAATTAAGCACTCATTGTCAGACTTTTGCTACCCTGATGTCCTTAGAATATGGCAACAGTCTACTCCTAAATCAAGGAATTTAAAATGGATAAACAATAGCTGTAAATCAAACAGTTGGAGCCTTATCTGGTAGTTCAGTGGTAAAGAATCTGCCTGCCAAAAGAGGAGACACGGGCTTGATCTCTGATTCGGGAAGACCCCATGCGCCGTGGAGCAACTAAGCTTGTGTGCCACAACAACTGAGCTTGTGCCCAGGAGCCACAGTTGCTGAGCCCACAAGCCACAGCTACTAAAGCCGGTGCACCTAGGGCCCACGCTCCATAACAAGAGAAGCCACCGCGATGAGAGGCCTGCTGAGCACTGCAGCTGGAGAGCAGTCCCCACTCACTGCAACTGGAAAAGATCCAGAGCAGCAACAAAGAGCCAGCGCAGCCAAACGTAAAAACAAATAATCAAATTATAAAAGACAAAACGGGAGGTGCTATGGGAAATCCAAGACAGTCGCTTGTGTTTTCCTGGCTCCTTCAAAACCTTCATTTTTTACTTTATAAAACCTTCCCTGACTGCAGGGTTAATGCCCCACCTCCTACCCCCGCTTCACACAATTATATATTTTACTGAATATTAAATTCTAGCTTTACTAACTGAAATTTATGTTGACCAAGACTCACTTCTCAGATAGTTACTGACTGTTATGTTTTATTGCTAAAAAGTTTAATTGAGTTATTCTAAAGCTTATCTCAGCAATCTATCTTTGGATGAAGATCAGATACCCCAAGAACTATAGCCAGGGGACATAAAATTACATGTATTTATCAATGAACTATATGCTAATTGAAGCTTAAGGCATAAACAGCATGGCAAATGAGTGCCTTTGGGCTTCTGGAGTAGGAAATTTCCAGAGACTGGGAGAAATTACATTACCTTTGAAAAAAGCTATTGGTTTATTATTGGGCTTTGATTGGTATGGAACAATTGACTATAGATCATACTGTAATATTAAGACATCAAGTGCCAATCATGCAATGGGTACAAAGTTTACCCCAAACGCACAGTGTTGGGTAAGTTCAGGAGTCCAGCATAATAAAATGGAAATGGTATATTTATGAGCAAGCCATATCTGTGCCATATGAGGTCACTGCCTTGAAGGAAGAGATTTCTGAAATTCCTATTGAAGGCCATGAGCAAGAGGCTATAGTTACACATGAGAACTGAGCTGCCTGTAAAATGGGAAAGCCCTTTGACTCTTTAACTGCACAAGAAAATCAGCACACATGATTCACTGATGGATCAGCTAAATATATAGGATTCACTTGCTTTTGGAAAGTGGTGGCATATAACTCAGTCACTACTAAATTGCTGACATATGCTGAGGAGGGTAAAAGTAGCCAATTTGCCTAGTTATATGCTGTTCATTAGGTAGAACAAGATAATTTAACTGAATTCTGTATATACACAGATTTTTTATCAGTAGCCAATGGATCGGCCACCTTGCTTCCCCTATGGGTAAAAATTAACTGGCAAATTCACTCTGAAGAGTATGGAAAAAGGAATTATGTTCTGATGTTTGGGAAATTGTTTAAACTACTAATGTTTCAGTCTTTCACGTTGATGCTCACAGTGTTCCAAATTTTATGGAACAATGGTATATCTCTATTATAGATGAACAAACCTAAATCCAAGCAGTAGAAGTCTATTCAGACTCCAGAGAGTTAAACACTTTGACTTTGTGGGCACACCAATAATGTGGCCATCTGAGAGAAAAGCAACATGCAGGTAGGCTCAGGATCAAGATTTCCTTAACTATAGGTCTCATTAAATCTGTTTCTTTACAATATCTAATTTGTCAACATAGTAAGCTTGGAAGCGTTCCACAATTCAGTTCAATTCAGTTCAGTTCAGTCGCTTAGTCGTGTCTGACTCTTTGCGACCCCATGAATCACAGCACGCCAGGCCTCCCTGTCCATCACCAACTCCCGGAGTTCACTCAGACTCACGTCCATCGAGTCCGTGATGCCATCCAGCCATCTCATCCTCGGTCGTCCCCTTCTTCTCCTGCCCCCAATCCCTCCCAGCATCAAAGTCTTTTCCAATGAGTCAACTCTTCGCATGAGGTGGCCAAAGTACTGGAGTTTCATTGGCATGTGGCAAGCTGCCTGGGAAAATATGGGAAATTGACTATATTAGTCCATTAATTCTGACATAAAGGATGCCAATAAGTGTGTACTCCTGTGGACACCTATTCTCAATATTTAGTGGCTATTCTTTTTGGGAAAGCCAATCAGACTATAACTATTAAAACATTGGTGATAATTAATCTATATTATGCTATTGCACTTCAAATTCAGAGTGACAATGGGTGACATTTTAAAGGTAAATTTATATAAAAATTTGCCCAGGAACATAATATACAATGGGTCTTTCATATTCTTTATCATTCTCAAACTTCAGTTTGACTGACAGAATGAATGGTATGCTTAAACAACAATTAATTAAACTTGGAGATGGCTCTTATAAGAACTGGAGGACTAACTTAAATATGGGGCTTCCCAGGTGGCGCTTGTGATAAAGAACCCACTTGCCAATGCAGAAGATGCAAGAGACGTGGGTTCAATCCCAGGGTCAGAAAGATACCCTGGAGAAGGGCAAGGCAACCCAATCCAGTATTCTTGCCTGGAGAATCCCATGAACAGAGGAGCCTGGTGGGCTATGATGGTTAGGGTTGCAAAGAGTCGGATGCAACTGAAGTGACTTAGCATGCACACACACACAACTTAAATAATGCTCTCAATATTTTAAATAATAAACCTATAGGAGAATCAGAAACGCCTTTGATGAGAATGAGTATTTCAAACTTACCAGCTCATAAAATAGACTTCCATCCTGAAACAATTGAGTACTGGAAAATTAGCCCATGAGTTTTTATTCTCGTGAATAGATTATTCTTGGAAGCCTGGCTATAATGCAGCTTGTCTTTCATGCCTCAATCTTCAAGGATGTGCTACAATTAAAGGAAAATATGAAGAAAGCTATTGGTGAATCTTCAGCTGGAGAAAGCTGAGCTGGACCAGAACTCAGGATAACTTCATCTACCCAAAAGACTTTAAAGTCTTTTCTTAACTTTACTTTTCCATAGGCAAAATGTATCTGTCTGCTAGATTATACCAGAAAAGGCAATGGTACCCCACTCCAGTACTCTTGCCTGGAGAATCCCATGGACGGAGGAGCCTGGAAGGCTGTGGTCCATGGGGTTGCTGGGGGTTGGACACGACTGAGCTACTTCACTTTCACTTTTCACTTTCATGCATTGGAGAAGGCAATGGCAACCCACTCCAGTGTTCTTGCCTGGAGAATCCCAGGGACGGGGGAGCCTGGTGGGCTGCCGTCTCTGGGGTCGCACAGAGTCGGACACGACTGGTGACTTAGCAGCAGCAGCAGCTAGATTTCACAGCTCTCGTAAAGATACAGCTCAAGCCTTGAACACAAGTATTATGTGACAATTTCCTGTGTCACTGTAATCGTTGCAACAACTTACTGATAGACTATGACAAGGGTAATGAGAGACGACTATGTGGACCAACTTCTTGCACTTGGGGAACTCCACTTATTGGAGAACCCATCAACAATTGTGAATGAATTTTTCCCTAAAACCTATGATATGTTTTTTGAAATAGCCCCTGAATTAGTATGTATTGTAACTGATGATGTAAACACTACATCTATATATCTGTTGCTGCTGCTGCTGCTGCTAAGTCGCTTCAGTCGTGTCCAACTCTGTGTGACCCCAGAGACGACCCCTAGGGAGCCCACCAGGCTCCCCCATCCCTGGGATTCTCTAGGCAAGAACACTGGAGTGGGTTGCCATTGCCTTCTCCAATGCATGAAAGTGAAAAGTCAAAGTGAAGTCGCTCAGTCATGTCTGACTCTTCGCGACCCCATGGACTGCAGCCTACCAGGCTCCTCCATCCATGGGATTTTCCAGGTTAGGAAGCCCTTTCCAGATGTCTAACATGTGTTGATCATTTATATTGGAAGGGAACCATCTATTATTTTCTCTCCATGAAAATTCAGGTGTTATTGACTCAAATGTCCACGTCACTGATTCAATGGCCATGAGTTTGAGCAAGCTCCAGGAGTTTGGCATGCTGCAGTCCATGGGGTCACAAAGAGTCAGACACAACTGAGCGACTGAACTGAACTGAACTGACTCAAATGCTATTTCCTACTTTATCTGTTGCTAATATTAGGTTTTCCTTAGCACCCTATGTAAGATTTTGCAAAGAACTAAAGTATTACAAAATTTCATAGAAAGAAGGAATCGTTCCTTGATAGAACATTCGGTTGTTACTGCTATTACAGCCAATAAGTTAATTGAAACAGGAGTTAATGTACAAAATCTTACTTCTAATTAATGGTGAAACTTTTTCTTTACAACATCCCCTACCACTCAGAAATGGTTTTCTATATTGTTTAACCCCTTGCTTGTTTCTTTAATTATCTTGTTTCTGTTGGGCTGTTTGGAATTGTTATTTGACCTACAGAATTAACGAGACTGCTCATGTTATATTGCCTTATTCTTATGTTCTTCAGCCTCAACAATCCTGTGGCTGACTGTTAGGAAAATTAAAATGGAGGAAGTCTTGTTCAGGTTTCAGAAGCAGAAGAGCAGTCTACTGATCTTGCTTCTGATCTCCTTGGACACTGCCCAGATTCCATGCCTGCCCACAAGCACAGCTAGTCAGGTGGCACTTTAGATAAGAAAGGGAGTGGGTCTTGGAATTCTTGAGCCCCTGGAGGTCTGGCCAACCATGCCTGGAGTTTAACGAAATCCTATGACTCACAAGATAAAACAAACAACCCTGTAAAAATGTTAAAGTAAAACCAGAGCTGCATTTTTGCATGCACAGTGATGATGATATCAGTTTGAGGCATAGGATTATAAGTGGGAACCCCCAAAACTGCAATTTGAAGTCACCCATGGAGCGGATGCACTGCATTAGACCTTTTCCCAACTGGGATCCAGACTGCTGTTCCTTGGGAATTCCCAGCATATGCTGTTCAAGTCTGGATGTTGACTGACCCAATTTGGTGATGCACATGTTGTTACACTCCATTGTGTCTATTTCATTTTTCTTTTAATGGTCATATATTGAAATTAAATAATCCTCTAATAATTGAAATTGTTTATTTGTGTGTAATGAGTGTTTTATATATATATATAAATCCTTGGAAACTGAAATGAAAGTAAAACTTTTGGTAAGATAGTAGCTGGGATTTGAAACCAGGTGTAGGACTACACTGAGTCTACAAAGTAGTAGTAGCAAATAGAATGACACAATATATGTGCCTATTACTTAATAAACGCAATGGGTTGTCCAAGAACGTAGAGCTCTTCAGTGGTCTACAGAACACAAAGTCCTATCAGTTTTGCTCTAATGTAAATGGACTCAAACATCACTTGTGATTGAGAAACACGAGGCTTTTGAAGACAGGGATTTTTTTTGAGTGGGGTAGAGGGGTGGAGATCAAATACAGGCTTTTAAAAAACATCAGCAGTGTACTTGTACTTTTCTTCCCCATTCAATCAGTCTAGTTCGTGTGGAATACTAGACTTAAACTTGTGAAAGATTTTAAATGATATTATGTAGGCATTGAGGATCCATCTTGTATTTAAGGAATTATACAAGCTGTAGCATTTAAAACATTGTCTTCATAAAATTTTCTGTCTTATCAAACAATTTTCACACTTTTGGGGATTTACAGTTTAACAATTAAGGAGTATAAAGGAAGAGCAGAGCATGGGAAAAATATGATTATGACTTAAAAAAAATAATGAGAATCTTTATCAAGACAAAGTAAAATAATAGCATGTTTCATTACTTTGTGTATTTCATCATACTTTTGAGAGATTTAAAATTATTTATACTTTCATTTATTTTGTAAATTATTGTTAAGCACCTCCTATATATTTGGCATCAGGATAATTTTAGTGATTAACATCTTGTTCTTATAAGGTTTACAGAAATTTATCCCATCCTATGTGTTGTGATCACGGGGAAGGCAATGGCACCCCACTCCAGTACTCTTGCCTGGAAAATCCAATGGACGGAGTAGCCTGGTGGGCTGCAGTCCATGGCGTCGCTAACAGTCGGACAGACTGAGCGACTTCACTTTCACTTTTCTCTTTCATGCATTGGAGAAGGAAATGGCAACCCACTCCAGTATTCTTGCCTGGAGAATCCCAGGGATGGGGGAGCCTGGTGGGCTGCCGTCTATGGGGTCACACAGAGTCGGACACGACTGAAGTGACTTAGCAGCAGCAGCATGTGTTGTGATCAACAATGTTCAGCTCTCCCACCTGAATCTTTATTCCTTTGGGATCTAGAGCAAGTTATTTAAGAATAAAAATAATTTACTTAAGCTGTTTCAACTATAAATGGAGATTATTTTTTTAATGTAGGTTTATTGCAAGGATTAGTAAGAATCTGTTTAAGAGTATTTGGTACAATGCTTAGCATACACCAAAAATTCAATGCATATTAGTTGTCATTTCAATACAGATAAACCAAATAACCCATCAAAATAGAAATATAATAATTCTAAATAAATTATATTTAATGTGGCAATAAAAACTGTGAAAATGTGTGACCTGTTAAATAAGATTGTTCAATTTCTTTTTGGTGCCCTTGAAGGACCTAAGCTACTCCATTTTGTTAACAGAAAAACTCCATTTTATAAGGTTCTGGGAAAAGAGCCTTTGGAAATCCCCTGACCTCACCCCACCACCCTCGAGCCAATCGAACCCCAGACCAGAATCTCCTGACTTGACGTTCAGGAATTCGTGGTCTACCTAGGTAATG
This sequence comes from Oreotragus oreotragus, assembly GCA_006410675.1. Taxonomy (NCBI): domain Eukaryota; kingdom Metazoa; phylum Chordata; class Mammalia; order Artiodactyla; family Bovidae; genus Oreotragus; species Oreotragus oreotragus. The sequence goes on along the minus strand of SJYX01009567.1, from coordinate 764,267 downwards.
GGAACCAATCAGAACCCGTGGCCAGCCTGGGAAATGGAAACCAATCAAAACCCAACACCTAACCCTTCCACAGAAGGTAACCAATTAGATGTCTCCCAACCCGGAAACTCCCACTTTACAAAGGTCTCGTGCAAAAATACCCTATATAAGCAATGTAACCCAGAGCTCAGGGCTTCTCCCCATAGGTATCAGTGGGAGCCCCAGCTCAAGCTTGGTAATAAAAACTCTCTTGCTTTTGCATCGGATATCGGCTCCCTGGTGGTCACTGGGAGATTTCCTGACTTGGGCATAACACTTGGGGGCTCGTCCGGGATCTCCCATCGGCTCCACGGGAAGACCGATCCGGACAGTCATCTGCAGCTGGTAAGCTTTTTTCTATCTTTCTTTTAGTTCCTGGCAGGGCCTGGTTTCTGAGACAGGTATACGACTCAGGTGGACGTGCCGACGAGTCACCGGTGGGGGGTCGTTGGGAGACGTCCCAGACCCCGGCGGGGGGGATGGAGTGCCCCTGTTCTCTGTAGACGATAGTGGGTCGCTCCTGCTGAACGGCCGGAGGCCGTCGTTGTTCGGTTTTACCTCCGGAGGTGTACTTCTCCTGTCTCTCTGTCTGTCTGTGTGGCTGTTTGTATTGTCTGTGTTAATTTACTAACATCTGACTGGTCTTGGGACGATGGGGCAACACCATTCTAGCCCCACACCTCTATCCTTGGTTACTGATAATTTTAAGGAGGTCAAGATGTGCGCTCATGACCTCAGTGTAGAAATTAAAAGGAATAAATTAATCACTTTTTGCAGTGCAGAATGGCCGACTTTCCATGTAGGCTGGCCCTCAGAAGTCACCTTTGACTTGGGAACTGTACACAGAGTCCGAGATATCATCTTCCGACCGTGGATCGGACACCCTGACCAAGCCCCTCCTCCTTGGGTAAAACCTTTTTTTTGCCTCAACAGGGATTTTCTACCCCTCAGGTGTTGNCTTTCCATGTAGGCTGGCCCTCAGAAGTCACCTTTGACTTGGGAACTGTACACAGAGTCCGAGATATCATCTTCCGACCGTGGATCGGACACCCTGACCAAGCCCCTCCTCCTTGGGTAAAACCTTTTTTTTGCCTCAACAGGGATTTTCTACCCCTCAGGTGTTGGCGACATGTGTAGGAAAGAACCCGAAGAATCCCAAGGAGCCTGAACCAACAGCGCCACTATACCCTATCTTGCAGGGGGGGAATTGTTAGGGGAAGCACACTGATTGAAACCGCCCACCCTGGCCAGACACCATAGTAACCATTTGCATGAGTTGTTTTATGACAGGAGATCCTGATAAGGAATACGGAACCAATANACTCCTAGAGTCTCGAAGCCTTCTCCCCGCGGTGTCCAAGCCCCCCTTTCCAGGGTCTCCGCACCCTCTCCTCTGGGATTTCCAACGCTCCTCTCCCTGGGCCCATGCCACACCTGAGGGCACTGGGTCCTGTTGGTGCTTAGTATCTGTGAGGCCTGCTGTTTAGTTTACAACATTCAATTTCCCGTCCAGTGGGCAAGAAGTAAGATCTTAACCAGTCCTGTCAAGATACCTAAGATTCTGAATGAGTGGAATTAGCAGTGAGGTTCATTCATAAGGATTAAGTCTGAAGAAGGTGAGTAATTTATTGATACAGAGGGGAGAAATAAAATCTGGACTCATTGGATAAGAAAAGAGATCTGCCCAACAATCCCCAAACTGGGGAAATCAGATGCCATTGCCTGGCAACTTACCTAGAAGCCCAAGAGACTGGGACAGTCGCAGATCTACCCACCAGGTTGTCTGACAACAATAGTGACAATTGACCCAAGTCTGAAATAATCATATATATACAGACCTCGTGCAGGAGGGAATCAAAGAACTACACACTTGCAGAGGGAATACTGACTTTTCTGTCTCCTTTCCCTTTAGATTTTGCAGCAACTTACTTTGGTAAACAACTCTGAATGTGTCTGAATCAGGTAAGATGTCCGTGTTCATCCCTGCTGTAGGGCTATAGAAAAGTAAGGTTTCTCTCTAAACACAAGGAAGCACACCCAGGACTAATACAGACTTCTCAACTCAAAATTTTTTTCTTTTAACTCTATTTTCTGGAAAATACATTTGGGTTATAGTGGGGGAGGGGGTTGTTAGAGTTTTCTTTTTTATTATTTATTTTTTCAAAATGTAAAGCAACTCAGCTTTGAAACATTTCAGTTTTTCAAAATGCTTTGTCTTAACTCATCCACTTCTCAGATAGCAATTTAGGTAATTGCCTTAAGAACTTTGTCATTGAGATTGTTTTGAATATAATTTATTTTTTTCAATCAAACTGATTGATTTCTATGTGCATTATGTTATTTTCTCTGCTATATTATTAAGTCCCTAAGGTCAGGGATTTATGAATCCTTGCACAGAATGAGTAGTTTGAATTGTGGAGCTGAATATATGACCAATATACAGAGATTTTCTTTCCTTTTCCTGTCTAATTCTATGTGTTTTATGCTTCATCCAGATACCTCCCCTAGTTTAACATAAACTAGTCAGCACTGATAAACTTGTGACTTACTTGTTTTTAAATTATCAATGGCCTATTTTAAATCCTAGACAGTTTTCTCTGAGCTAGGATAAATTTTTACAGTTTCTCCCTCCCTGCAACCAAGCTGACTCAAACTCTAAAAATGCAAATTATTTTTAATACTGTTTAAAGTAGAATAAAATTGAGGGTCAGTTTTCTACAGAAGCATCATATTGTAGGGCCTGAAAAATGTTTAAGAGATATTTGCCTGTTTTCACTGGCATAGTATATATAGGATAAGACAGTCTTTAAAACAGGAAATTATTTTGCAGTCATTTGTATTATTGTAGATTATAGCCATCTTATAAGGTAACCAGTGCTGTATGACAAGGGTCCTTGTATTTGAACGTGGAGACAGACATCTTGATACATTTCATATTAGTGAAATGAGTTTCCTCCTAGTTCATATCAGAATTGAAACAGACATTGGAAGGACATAACCATTAATTTCTTCACTAGGAAGAAGTGCCCAGAAAAGAGATTTTTTAGTTATATGACTTCTCAAAAAATAGTGAGATGTCAGGTTCCTCACCATTTAAGATGCGACTAGTTCATCTGGACCTGAAAGGAGCCCCGCCAAAGGTGTGCTACCTCTCGGAGGTAAGAGCTCCCTTTCTTCTTTAGAGAATCACTTTGCCTCGGGTTTGGTTATGAAGTTGTGAACAGTGTTCTGTAGACACATTCTTGGAACACAACCATGGGTTCTGAGTTGAGGCATGGTGGCAGCAGCATAGATCTTGAATTTCCCCCATATCCCCTCACAAAGCAGATAGCAACCAGGATAGCAAAAAGAAAAACAGAAAAGACAAAACCCCACAACCTCTGTTGTGAACCAGATCTTGTCTCCTAAAAAGATATATTTAAATCCTAACCCAGCAGACCTGTTAATGTGACCTGTGATTTAAAGCTAGGGTCTTTGCAGATGTCTCTGACATTAGATGAGGTCATATGGGAACAGGGTAAGCTCTGATCCAATAAGTGGTGTTTGTATAAAGAGAGGGGACAATAGACACAGAGGGAAGATGACAGGAGGACAGAGGCAGAGACTAGAATCAATGCATCTGCATGCCCAGGAGGGTTAAGGATGCCAGAAGCTCGCAAAATCCGGAAGAGACAGGGAGGATGCCCCTTACAGCCTGGGAGGGAGCACGGCCCTGCTGACACCTAGATTTTGGGCTTCATCCTCCCAAGCTGTGAGAGAATGCATTCTTACTGTTTCAAGCCCCCTGGTTTGTGATGACTTGTTATGGCAGCCACAGGAAAAGCATGTACTCTAAAACAAATGTAAGTTATCAGGGTTTCCCTGTGAATGCCAAAATGCAACGGGTGGGGCCAAACCATGGACAGACAGCTCAACACTCCTGTGGGGTTAGCAGCTGGGCAGGGGATGGTAGAGGAAAGATAAAAAAGAATTTAGGATCTCCCCTGGTGGTTCAGTGGCTAAGATTCCAAGCCCCCAATACGAGGGGCCCAAGTGCAATCCCAGTCAGGAAACTAGATCCCACATGATACAAATAAGAATTTGCATGCCACAACGAAGATCAAAGATCCCACGTGCTGCAGCTAAGACCTAGTGCAGCCAAATAAGTAAAAATAAATATTAAAAAAAAAAAGAATTCAGATGACTTCAAGACCAGGGAACCCACAAAATAGCCCAACAAATAAAGGTAGGTCAGAAACTGGATGAGATGTCACTGGCTCCAGATTGAGGATGAGTGCTCAAGACCTCAAGGCATTCCAAAATACTTTCCAGAAACTTCTTCCAGAAGGACAGAACCCCACACTCAGAATGCAATGTTGGGAAAAGACTCTGTTGAACTGGGGAGTAACATTGAGGTAAAGAAGAGAGAAGTTTCAAATACTGGAGGAACAGGATCCAGAGGGAGTGAAGACTGAGTGCTATGGAAGTAGCTGCACAAAGTCCATAACTGCTAATCCTTTATGTAACAGCTGCAGAGGGAGCCCTGGGCTGGCCCAGCTCCATCCCAAACATAAGAACCTGCTCTCCAAAATACAAGAAGACACATCTCATTGTAAAATGAGCGATAGGAAAGGAGTGTGGTTGTGCCATACAGAAACATTGCCAGAAAATAGAGGACGATGATCTGAGTAACAGTGAAGGCGCACCAGCACCAAGTGACCACAAAGCAGATGACACAGTAATATTTCAAAACAAGATCAGAGATACTAAGAAAGTGATAGAAGCTATGGAAGAACAGCATGAGTTAGAAACACCCAGGCCCACACGCTGCAACTAATGACCCCGCGTGCTGCAGTGAGCATCGAAAATCCCCCATACTGCTCTTGGAACCCGCGGTAGCCAAATAAATGTTTTAAAAAGCACGGAAAGCGACAGCCAGACAAAAGTAGATTGTGAAAAGATTGCCTCCAGACTCAGGAATGAATTATAAGAAAAAAAAAAAAAAAAACAGAAATAGAGACTAAACTAGAAAAAGGACAAAAGTGAATAGACACCATGGGAACCAGTATTGAGAAAGCAATGGCAGAAAAGAAAAGTCAAACGTAAAGAGATAAAAGCACGGTGGCAAATGGGTAGGTGTGAAAGACAGGCAAAGAAGACCCAGTTTATGTGTAGCTGGAGCCCCCTGCTGCTGCTAATGGACAGAGTCAGGTTCAGACAACAATTTCTTATTCCTCCTGTTTCCGAGGATTTGCCGGGTGGCTCCCTCAGGCTGAGTTTAGCAGCCCGTCAGCCACCCAGAGCACCGAGGATCCCTACCAGCCCCAACAGAAATGCCAAAGAGGCCACCCAGTGGTCAGATGGCTAAAGGCTGCAAGGGAAACCAGGAGCAAAAACGCTGTGGAAAATATGGAAACGCTATACCCATTATGTTTCATTTGTGCAAGTGACTGACCTGGGTTAGTTTGACTCCTTTCCACAATCAGCCTCCTCTTATAATTTGCAGTCAGTTGTCAATGACCCACTTTATAAATGATCCTAGCTAATTCCTGGTCCGAAGCTGATTCCCTTCTTCTATCCAGCATGCTTAAGAATGTTCCCATATTCCTGGGGAAAGAAAACTTTGACAACAACATCGGCGAGAGTGCTACAAATTGTATAAAACCTGTAGTGGCCCTTGTCTGGAGGTGGGTTTATATTCTAAATATGTGCAGGAGCCCCCACCCCTGCCTGTGATGCCAGGCTAGAAGAAAATCTCAGGGCTGTGTACAGTAGATACACCCCTAAAAGTCCTGGAGGATAGGAGTCCATGTTCTTGAAATACAGGTGGAAAAAGAATTGGGAGAGAACCAGGGCAGGGACTCCGTAAGCACAGAGGGACAACCTCTTTCCTCCTTCATCTCCCGCCTCTAGGCTTCTTCCAGGCGCTCACCACTAACCCTCCAGAGCGCTGTAGGCTCCCATCGCCCCAGCCTGCCCCTTCCCTGTGTTCTAGGAGGCCCCCATGCTACAAGTCTCATTCAGATGAGGTGCCGTCTGACCCTGCTTGCCTAGCCCTCCCTCCCCAGCTAAGCCACCAAGCAGCAGCTATTCTATAGCAAGCAGAAACCCTGCCCCTTGTGTCAAGTGAACACGTCACTACATTTGTGTTTAGTTGGCATAACACAGAGTACACATTTCAGGTGGAAAGTTTCCAGGAGAATTATCAGTCCAAAGTTCAGCTATAATCCATGTCCATCAGCTGAAAGAATGAGTCTGTGACCTGCATGTGTGTCGTTTTCCATTCAAATAGTCATGTTTTCATGACGTTTCTGTCTCCTCCCCAGATTTTCCCCCTGTTCCGTGCCCTGGGTGCAAATGGCATCCTCATTGAGTATGAAGACATGTTTCCCTACGAGGGCCACCTGAAGCTGCTGAGGGCCAAGCATGCGTACAGGTACCTGAGCTGCCAAGCAGGGCAGTGCCTCTGTAGAGAAAATGGGATATGCAGGGCAGCAACCTGGAGGGGAGGGGAGGAGAGGTAAGAATGGTTAAATGCGTGTTTTTAGTCATAAAAATAAAGCACGTTCACTGAAGAGAATTTGGAAACATTTAAAAGAAAGTAAGCATCCATATAGTCACAGCTATGGATTTTTCAGTAGTCATGTACAGATGTGAGAGTTGGACCATGAGGAAGGCTACGTACCAAAGAATTGATGCTTTTGAACTGTGGTGTTGGAGAAGACTCTTCAGAGTCCCTTGGACTGCAAAGAGATCAAACCAGTCAATCGTAAAGGAAATCAACTCTGAATGTTCATTGGAAGGACTGAAGCTGAAGCTCNGGACCATGAGGAAGGCTACGTACCAAAGAATTGATGCTTTTGAACTGTGGTGTTGGAGAAGACTCTTCAGAGTCCCTTGGACTGCAAAGAGATCAAACCAGTCAGTCGTAAAGGAAATCAACTCTGAATGTTCATTGGAAGGACTGAAGCTGAAGCTCCAATACTTTTGCCACCTGATGTGAAGAGCTGATACATTGGAAAAGGCCCTGATGCTGGGAAAGATTGAGGACAGAAGGAGAAGTGGGCAACAGAGGATGAGGTGGTTGGAAGACATCACGGACTCAATGGACAAGAGTTTGAGCAAGCTCTAGGAGATAGTGATGGTCAGGAAAGCCTAGCGTGCTGCAGTCCATGGGGTCGCAAAGAATCAGACATGACTTAGTGGCTGAGCAACAACAGCCACAAATGATCCCCCAGAAGGAAGCGCTGTGAAATGTTTCAGCCTTGTCTGTGGATATGAAATGCATGGAGGACACTTTGACAGGTGTCCATGCAGGAGAAGGAGGGAGGGTCTTTAAGGCCCCAAGTGGGATCTTCACCAGAAAAGTGAGGATTAAAGGGGAAAGGATCAGAATCAGGAAAGTCAGATAGCTTGGTCATGGACGTGCCCCATTTGGCTTTAAAATTATGGGGATCTGTGTAAACCAATAACAAATAGCCCAAAAGAAAATTGGACAAAGAACATTTTGATCCCCCCCCAAAAAAAGAAGTATATGATAATAATAATAAAACAATGAAATGCCATTTTGGCTACCAAATTGGAGAAGCTTTTAAAACAAAATGATAGTGCTCTGTGTCCACAAGGGTGAGCGAAAACTAGCCTCCTGCTGGTGGGCTGTAGAGCAGCCTAACCATTCTGGAGGGTGACAGAACTCCCAACACGTGCCTGTGAGTGGGAAACAGGAAAGGTGTGATCCAGAGCATTAATGTGGTTGATGGCAGAGGCATTCGTGTTTCTTCGTACAACGAACGTGTTCTCTTCCTTTGTTTTTAAAAGTGAAGAAGGTACCAGGGTTCCAGTGAAGCTTGAAAAAGGTATATTTAAAGATAGGACCTTATATAATCAGTTCATTTATAAAACTGATTAACTTTAGAGATGGTTCAAACACAGAAATTGAGATGAATTCATAAATGACACCTCAGAGTAGAGTGGTCAAGGGGCCCTTCCAGGATGGCATCCTCAGTAGTCTCAGTGGCAGGATGTTGACCTGGACGAATACTTAGGGGTGCTGACAGTAACTTCCTTCCAAGGGTTTTATCCATTTGTAGATGGATAAACAAATGCATGCGTGTTCAATCATGGCTGACTCCTTGCAATCCCATGGACTATAATCTGCTAGGCTCCTCTGTCCATGGAAGTTTTCCAGGCAAGAATACTGGAGTGGGTTGCAATTTCTTACTCCAGGGGATCTTCCCAACCTGGGGACCGAACCCACGTCTCTTGCATCTCCTGCATTTGTAGGCAGATTCTTTACGACTGAGCTACGTGGAAAGCCCCAGTAGATGGGATTACTAACCCCTCAGATGAGTCACTCCACCTAGTCTTGGTACTCTATTAAAGGGGTCACCAGCCTTTTCTGTAAAGGGCCAGTTAGTAGATATTTCTGTCTGTGCAGCCCGTCTCATCTCTGTTACAACTATCTGTGGGGCAAAAGCAGCCACAAGTGATAATAATGAGTGGGCGTGGCTACGACCCAATAAAACCCTATTTGTGGACACTGAAGGATGAATTCCATACAATTGTTTTGTCACTCAGTCGTGTCTGACTCTTTGCCACCTATGAACTGTAGCCTGCCAGGCTCTCCAGTCCATGGGGTTTCCCAGGCAAGAATACTGGAGTGGGGTGCCATTTCCAGGAGATCTTCCCAACCCAGGGTTCAAACCCATGTCTCCTGCACTGGCAGGTGGATTCTTTACCGCTAAGCCATCAGGGAAGCCCTCCCATACAGTTTTTACAGGTCACAAAATGTTATTCTTCTCTTGATTGTTCTCAACAATTTTAAAATGTTGAAACCATTCTTAGGTCGTGGGCTGTACAGAAACAAGCAGTGGATTTACCCTCAGGCCCCGTCTTCCCACCGTCGTTCTAGACTATGATTCCTTGTGTGGCCCAGTTTCTGGTAAAATGACTTTAGCTTCGTGTAGAGTTTGGGTCAGAATAGCTGGTAAGAAGTAAACTGTTACTTGATGACATAACAGAGCATCGTTTTCCTGACCTGTAGCATGGAAGTCTTCTCTGAAAACTTATACCTGTTGGGCTTTTCAGAGTTAGTGACCCTACTAGTTTCCTCAGTAGAATCCCCCAGGAACCTGATAAGCGGGGTTGGGAGCCTAAATGGAAGCCAGCCTGCACCTCTTAGGGTGGTCTGTCTCTCTGCAGCAGCTGCTGCTGCTGCTAAGTCGCTTCAGTCGTGTCCGACTCTGTGCGACCCCATAGGCAGCCCACTAGGCTCCTCTGTCCCTGGGATTCTCCAGGCAAGAACACTGGAGTGGGTTGCCATTTCCTTCTCCAGTGCATGAAAGTGAAAAGTGAAAGTGAAGTCCTACCAGGCTCCTCCATCCATGGGATTTTCCAGGTAAGAGTACTGGAGTGGGGTGCCATTACCTTCTCCTTGTCTCTCTAGCCCTTCAGAAATCAAAGAGATCCTGCACCTGGCCACACTGAATGAGCTGGAGGTCATTCCCTTGGTGCAGACATTTGGGCACATGGAGGTAAGTGGGAGGAAGGGAAGTTACCTCGCACCCAGGTGTGGGGTTCAGGGGTGCACAGGCAGGGCTAGCCACCTGCAGGGAACAGCTCAGCGCTGCACAGAGAGGCTCTGTGAACAGCTGAGGAGCTGCTGTCTCATAAATCCAACATCTAGGCCCTCTCAACATCAGTTTCCATAGACTTGTTTTTCCTTTGGGTGTCCATCCCACTTTCCAGTTATTTGCACGTCTCAATTTTGGGTTGACAACTGGACATTTCAGATCATATGTTACAGCAAGTCTGACTTCTTCCCCCGTGGGTAGTTGTAAATTGCCTGGATTTAATCTGTCTCCCCAGATATGTGTGGCCACAAATGCCTCTGTTGGGTTTTTATTCTTGTTTTTATTTTTTGCTCTTAGGGGGTCACTCTTCTGTCTTGAAAGCTGGTGATTACATGCAGTTTGGGCAGTAGTTGTGCCCAAGCCCGTAAGGCTCCACATTGTGCCCCCGAGGCTGGGGTGCCACACCTCAGAGCTCAGCCGGTACTCAGTCTGGCGTGCCTTCTGCTTTCCATCCAGCCCTCTCAGGCGCGCGTGCGTGCGTGCATGCGTGTGTGTGTGTGTGTGTGTGTGTGTGTGTGTGAGCTTTCCACCCAGCCCTCTCAGGCGCACGTGCGTGCGTGCATGTGTGTGTGTGTGTGTGTGTGTGTGTGTGCGCGCTTTCCACCCAGCCCTCAGGCGTGTGTGTGTGTGTGTGTGTGTGAGCTTTCCACCCAGCCCTCTCAGGCGCACGTGCATGCGTGCATGCGTGTGTGTGTGCGCTTTCCACCCAGCCCTCTCAGGCCCGTGTGTGTGTGTGTGTGTGTGTGTGTGTGCACGTGCGCTTTCCACCCACCCCTCTCAGGCGTGTTTGTGGGTGTGTGTGTGGGTGTGTGTGTGTGTGTGTCCAGCCAGCTGGTGTGAAGGAGAGCGTGTGTCGCCTCTGTGGTCCTCTGAGGGCCGCAGAATTCAGAACGGTTTGCCACTCTTACTGACAGGTCTCCAAGGACTGGTTTTACCCACATCCAGCCACTGGTGGGCGCAGGAGGTGGGGCCCTGGGCAGAAGCTGCAGAACCTCTGTTTTTACCTAAAGTTGTGGCAGTCTGTCATGAACAAGCGTTTCCCAGTGTGTTGTTCACCGTTGGTTTCTGGAGGCCTGAAATTGTTTTGACAAATGGCTCCACTTTGTACTTGTTTTGTGGGCAGGGCGGTGGGGAGTGGGCAGTTTGCCAGCCTCTTCACTTGAGCACGAAGTCCACCCACATGTAATTCTGCTGTGAAGGGGGACTGTCTTGTCCACTTTCCCACTCAGCCTAGTTAGAGGTGGAAGGGAGAAGGGCTGTTGACCAAGCAGCCAGCTTGCTCAGAGCCCTGGCTCCCGTGCCCAGGGCAGCCCCGCTGGCCCCTCTGGGAACTCTGATAGACACGAGGCTGGCAGGGTGCAGGGGCAGGAGCCCAGCTGCAGGGAGCTGGGGCACAGGCTTCTCCCCAGGATCGCCAGCTTTCCTATCGTCTCCCTGCAGTTCGTGCTGAAGCACGAGGCTCTCGCTCACCTCCGGGAAGTGGCACGTTTCCCCAACACCCTGAACCCCCACAAAGAGGAGTCCCTGGCACTGGTCAGAGCCATGATCGACCAGGTGATGGAGCTGCACCCGGGCGCCCGGTGGCTCCACGTCGGCTGTGATGAGGTGGGTGCCTCCCCTTGCCAGCAGGCGACTCCCCTAAGTCTGCAGCGGCCCCTTCTCTTCACCTCCAGGTCACCTGCTCCCACCTCGTGGGGTCTTCTCTTAGATAGAAAAGTAGCTCAAGGAATAAAGAAAGGCCGGCTGAGGATGTGCCCCAGTGAGGGCCATGGTCCCAGCTGACAAGTGATCTCCAGTGGGCAAACCTGCTGAGCCAAGCAGGGCACAGTGGGTGCAGGCACCCACGGGACAGCAGAGCAGCCCCTAGTTGGTGCACGTTCATGTCCTTGGGGCCAAGGTGGCCATGAGATTGAGCCGGTTACTTTTCTCCATCTGAAGCAGTGCAGTTTCAGACAGTGGGAGAAGGGAAATACCACTTTAGGGTCATGGAGCACTGGCTAGAAAGCAGTTCCCAGGGGTGCCCCCTCCTTGTCCTCAAGAAACACAGGATCTTAGGAAGGTTACGCACCACTGAGCAGTGACCCAAAGACCTCTGCTCATCTGAGCTCAGGCATCTGAGCAAGGACAGTGGTTTGTGGACATTTTATTCCAGAGTTTGATCCTCTTCTTCAAAAATCCTTTTTAAAAAAAAAAAAAAATACACGTAATACAGAATTTACCACTGAAAGCAACTGAAAGTGAACAATCCAGTAACTTTTTAGTCATTCTCAGTGTCGTGCAGCCCTCATCCCTGCCTAGGGCAGGGCCTCTCCTCTCCCCACCCACCCCCGACCCTCTACCCCTGCATCCATATCTCCTTTCCATCTCTGCATTATTCCCCGCCCCAGCACCCATAAATGAAATGCTGCTCCATGCGTGGGCGTGTCTCCCTGAGCACCTTCTGCAGCTTCATTCATCTACATGGCAGCTGNCCTCTCCCCACCCACCCCCGACCCTCTACCCCTGCATCCATATCTCCTTTCCATCTCTGCATTATTCCCCGCCCCAGCACCCATAAATGAAATGCTGCTCCATGCGTGGGCGTGTCTCCCTGAGCACCTTCTGCAGCTTCATTCATCTACATGGCAGCTGAGTGATATCCCAGCGTGTGGATAGGCCGCGCTCTGTTTACCCATTGTGTGTTGCTGGGCGTCTGGTCATTTTACTTTCTGGCTCCTGTGCCCGGGCTCGGGGAGTCTTTGAGCTGAGTCTGGTGTTGGTGCAGAAGGCAGGGGCGCCCGTCACCGCCCCCTCCTCATGGGCAGCTTCCCCGAGACTCTCCCAGCCACAGTATGAGCTCGTGGGTGAGGACGCGTGGTCCCGCGGCCAACCCACCCGTGCCTCCTAGGTCTATTACCTTGGAGAGGGCGAGATCTCAAGACGGTGGTTGCAGCAGGAGCCCAGCAGCAAAGCAGAGCTGTGTCTGTGCCACATGGAGGCGGTGGCCAGCCATGTGCGGGCCCGGTACCCCACCACAACACCCCTGATGTGGGATGACATGCTGCGGGACATCCCCGAGGACCAGCTCTCAGGTCGGCGGGGCGCGGCCCTGGCGGGCGGGGGTCGGGGGGGTAGTGGTGGTGGTACAGGTCGTGCTCGGCAGTGGGGCTTCCTCGTGCCACGAGGGGTGGAAGCCAAGTGCGCCAAGCCCCCAGCTGCTCAGGAGAGACCTAGACCCTGTTGTAGAGCTGCACTGAAGCTTCTAGTTCCGGACCATCCTGTCATTAGGACCACTTTCACATGTTTCTCATATGACAGTGCCATTTCCCTAAAAGGTCTTGCAGGAGTGTGGTTGTGAGAGACCTGACCTGGAGGGAAGCATGTGTGGGGCACTGACCGTTGGGAGCAGGGGGTGGGTTGCGGAGCAGGGGTCCCCAGCAGATCACCATGAGAGCGCCCAGTGCTTCTAGGGCCCTTGGCCTCACACGCCTGCATTGCCAGCCCTGTAGGGGGCTCCACTGAGGTTCACACTGGCTGGCTGAAAGAAGCAGATGCCCCCCAGCCCAAGCCCAGCAAGGCCTAGCTTGAGGCTTTGGGGTAAGACGGGGAGATTGCCACACATGCTTCTGCAAGGTCCAGGTATCCTGGCTGCAGCCATTACCACGTGTGGCCACTTAGGTTTTAATTCATTATAAATAAGTCCGCTTAGCAGTGCATTCCTGCTGTACCCGGGCCTGCCCCGCGTGCAGACACAGTGCCGCTTCCTCCCTCGAGGGCACACCAGGGCCGCTGGCCTGGGGCACGACCCTAGCAGCTCCAGCAGTGTCCAGTCACTTCCAGAGCCGACTGGCCTGGCGGCTGCAGCGTTTATAACCAAACGCTTAGTGCAGTACTGAGTCTGTACTTAAATCCATCTTAATGCAAGAAAGGAGGGCTGAAGGGACCCACCCTCATGGCCTCTCTCCACTCCCAGGGTCGAGGGTGCCGCAGCTGGTGGAGCCTGTGCTTTGGGACTATGGGGCCGACCTGGACCTCCGCGGGAAAGGTCAGTACCAGAACAGAGCCCGGCGGTCATGGGCTCCTCTTGGTTTTCCCCCCGACAAGCGTGTGTTTTGGGCTTCACAGCTACACCTCGTCAAGGCCTGCTACTCACATCTCTTACTTGCTCACCCAGTGCTCCTTGTGGAAAAGTACCGAAAGAGTGGCTTCTCCTGGCTCTGGGCCGCCAGCGCCTTCAAGGGGGCCACAGGAGTGAACCAGAGCCTGACCCCTATCGAGCACCACCTCAGAAACCACCTGCAGTGGCTGCAGGTGGCGGGCAGTGTGCCAGCAGACACACTGCGGGGCATCATCCTGACTGGCTGGCAGAGGTGAGGCCACGTGGGGCCCGGGGTTGCCCTTGGGAGGGTCGAGTGGCTCCTGTCACTCAGGACACATGGCCCTCCTTGGCCCATCCAGTCTGGGCCTCAGTTCTTCTCGCCTTCTGTCAAGGGGAAGCAGCCAGCACTCTGAGGACAGGGTGGGAGGACCAGCCGCACAAAACAAGCCACTTGGGGTCAAGCCCCTCACACCACACTGCTGAGGGGATGCGGCTCAGGGTGTCACATCCCGGGGCACTGGCCCTCCCGGTGCTCGCTCTGTCTGCACCATGCGTGTCTCTGCATGTTCACACCACCACAGCCACTTGGGAGACGTGTGAAGACAGACTTCAGCTCATTCAGAATTTCACACCATCTGAGAAGTAGAGTTACAAGTTAACTCCTGGTCCCAGGCAAGTCCTGGCCTCAGGTCCCATCCTGAGCGGGGAGGCCAGGTGGCCCCAACACCAAGAGCAGGAGGCCCTGACCCCACAGGAGGCAACTGGAGGCGGGGCTGACTGCTGACTCCCAGCCCTCACTTACAGAGCTGAGTCAAAGATGAACTGCCTAGAATTTCAAGGTGGCAACTGCAGAGCATTACGCCCAGGCAGGTCCCTCTGGGTGGGATCTGAGTGTGACTGCCAGCTGCATACCCACAAAACCAAGGAAGCTTCTGGAAGCAGCAGAAGCTTCTCGATCCCTGTCCTGTCTCACGGTGGCTCATGCCCGAGCATCCGCTGAGTCCCTCTCCCGTGGACTTAGGTACGACCACTTCTCTGTGCTGTGCGAGCTGCTGCCCGTGGGAATCCCGTCCCTGGCCGTCTGCCTGCAGGTGCTGCTGCACGGTATGGCCCCCTTCTCCTCCCAGAAAGCCAAGTGCCGGGGCCCCTAACTGCCACCTCCACCTGGCTGGGCTGTGGTCTTACAGCCTCAGTCTCAAGCCTAAACCCAAGACAGGCCAGGAAGGTAGGGAGACAGGCCCCTCAGGCAGAGTGAACCCACAAGAAAGCTCATCATGGACAGGGTACAGGAAAGGGCCCGTCTTCACTGGGTAAATATCCTGAATGCCCAGTGCCAGTGGGTGTGGCCCCAAGCGAGGGCAGCTCCCTCACTTCTGGTTCTCGTGGGAGCAGCCAGGTGCAGGCAGAGATGCTTAGAGATGGACGAAACCAGCAGGCATGCTTGATGGCGAAGCCCTGCTTAGGTAAACTCCCATTTGAGACCAGGTGGGAATTTAATTGATGATATATGTGGTGTTGGAGCAGAAAGATGTCAAGGTGGTTGAGGAAAGTGAGGACTGAATAATGAACGCATTTTGGATTGTGCTGAGCCACAGGGATGTGGAAGGACAGTTACTGGGACCCTACCCTTTTCTAACCTTCCCGCCAGGCTGCTGTGGCCTTGGGCTCATCCATCCCTGAGGTCAGCATGTGTGCGGCTGGACCTGGCCAGCGGTCCTTCTCGATGGTTTTGCCCACAACCCATGCCCAAAGGTCGGGAGGTCCAGCCAGCATGGGGTCCAGGCCACCTCCTGCAGAGGCCTCTCTGACCTCCGTCTATGGTTGGTTTCAGGAGACTTTGCTGAAAATGTCAAAGCAAGAGTGGAGAACTTTCTCGGGATTTCGAGCCTAGAGGAAATGAGTTTTAGGAGGTAACACCCTCACCCCCTGCCCTGCCTCTCCCCTCACATTTGGGCCCTTCCTCAGCACGGCGGCTCCCTGTGCAGTGAGGGCGCCGGCTCCTTCCCTGGCAGCAACATCCTGGCCCTCGTCACACAAGTCAGCCTCCATCTGTGCAGCTCCGTGGACGCACTGCTGGAGAGGGACAGGTGAGCAGGCAGGGGAGTGACCCCCACCACCGCCTGGCAGGGCAAGGGCCAGCTGATACTGCAAGGAAGCTTCCAAGGTGGAAAACAACTTTTGGAAATCTCTACCAGATTTTCAAAGGTCTTATTTTACAACCACCGAGGCTGCCTTATGAGCCACAGTGCATGCCCCCGTGTGTGTGGGTCTGCCCCCGCCCCACTGCAGGTATGTGACTGGCTGGTTCAGCCCCTACCATCGCAGGAGGAAGCTCATCCAGCCCGTCATGATCGAGCACATCCAGCCGCAGGCACTCAGGTAGCCCACGGCCCGCCCCGCTGTGTCCATCCCCGGCACTGCCCACCCTCCACTGTGCCTCCACTGTGGACTGGTAGCCTTCTGGACGAGCTGACTAGGTATCACAGCCACAGATTCCTGGGTGACCCGACTGAATCAGCTGTGCCCTTAGGTGTTAAGAGAAGCTTGGACATTCCTGCCTGAGAGGGTTGAGGGTCACCAGACGCCCTGAGCCGGGTCTAGGGCTCCTGGTAGAACCAGAGTGCCTAGGGCTGTGGCCGCACGTGTCACCAAGGGGACAGGGTCCCAGCCAGCCCTCCGCCCAGCTCTGTGAGCAGAGGCCAACACAGACTGTCCCCACGGAGTATAAGATGCCTTCAACTGTCACGGCAGGTTCATGCACCAAGAAAAACCCTGCCAGCCAGTTGTGAAGTGCCTGCTAGTTTCAGAGGTCAAACTGACAGTCACTCATTGATTCCCAACAACCTTATGAGGCTGGTATGAAGGGCCCAGTTCCACGGATGAGTAAACTGAAGCCCAGGATGTCCTGACCTGTGGGGTTCTGGAGGCTATGAGCTACGCCCCAGGGCCCTCACTGGGCAGGCTAACTGTCTCACTGGTCCTCAGTCTCCTGGCCAGGTGGAGCGCCCTCACAGGAGAGCTGGAGGCCGCCCTGCAGCGTGTCTTCTACCCAGACACGGTGGAGGAGTGGCTGGAGGAGAACGTCCACCCCAGCCTGCAGCGGCTGCAGGCTCTGCTCCAGGACCTGGGTGAGGCGGCCCACCCCAGGCAGGACTCAGGCCAGGACCCCTGAGCGGGGAGGCCAAGCGCAGGCCTTCAGCAGCCCCGCACTCTTGTCTAGCTGCACCCAGCCCCACGTGCCGCTCCTGAGTCCTGGACAGCCGTGCTAGCGGGCAGCACTCACAGAGTAAATATGGAAGGAAAAGGCCTTCTGGGCCTATGTAGTGATCAGCATTAGAACTTTCTTTTGAAATAAAAAGGAGAGTGAAATGCAAAAAATCATGCTACTAGAAATTTGAAAGGCTTCATTACTACCCTGGCCCGGGCTGCCTTCACTGGGGCCCTCACAATGCTCCGGAGACCCTTCTCACCCAATCCAGCTCCTAGGGAGCCAAACACTCTCCCTCTGGTCCTGGAGCCTCCTCCAGCCCTGGGACGAACACACCAGAAACCAGCGTACGGCATGTCACACCTTTTAAGAGAAAAGCACTCCAGATTTAACCATTTGGAAACCTAACTTTGGCATGTTTAAATGACTGTGTCCCCATAGGTCTGGTTGGCAGCCATTACTTAGAAAGGAGAGGACCTCATTTCTCTGGAGTCCCCTGAAGTTGCTCTCACCCAGGCAGCCTCAGAAACCTGGGTCCATGGGTCTACCAGGCCATTCCCAGTGTGGAAGCCTTGTGGGTTTCCCCAGAGATGCTCTTGGCACGTGCTGTACCTTGGAGGGACCTGGGTTCAGAGAAACCAGAAGAAAACCAACAGTGCAGGTGAGGGTCAGTGTGGCTGGCACCCAGATTCCTTGGGGGTGGCTGCAGCCAGCTGCCCAGGCCCTACTGAGGGGCGGTCATGAGCCTGGCCCATTCTGGCCACGTACAAACAGGCCCAACCACCAGGGTTTGAGATAGGCTGGGAATATGGGTTCCAAGGGATGGGTGCAAGTTTTTAAATGCTGCTAGACGCTAGAAGAGAAAACCTCTGCCTACACTGGGAGCAGGGACAGGAGGTTATCCTCCCTGTGAGAGCCCAGCTGCAATCCTGATTGATTTTGATCTGGGCAAGGCAGCAGTGAGCGGTGTTCTGAAGTGAGATCTTAATTCCCTGCCCAGGAACTGAACCTGGATATCCTGGATGAGAACCAGCAATCCTGGCCATCAGACCGACAAGGGCTAGAAGGCTAGAAGCTGGTTTTCTGTGGATCTTTGCCCCTGATGAAAAACCCATTTATCAAGGAGGCAAAAACTGTTAATGCAGGTACAAAGTTTATTGAGACTTAGCACAAGTGGAAGAGCACGCCGAGAACTGGCTTGTTTGAAGCAAGGCAGCAACGCACACCCAGGGAGGGTGTGGGCGTCCCTCAGCGAGGAGCGCTGGAAAGAGGCGGTTAAGTCATTTATATAGGTCAGTTCTTCCAGGCCTTTACCTTCAGCCAGTTATCTGGTTTTTCCCGCACCTGACCTACCCTGAGACGCTCCCTTGGGGAAGCATGCACCTCTCAGCCAAGATGGATCTCCAACAGGCGGCTTCTGGGAGGAGCAAGACTCATCATGGCCTGGCATTATCGCGACTTTTGACCCCCCCCCAAGGAACCTTTCTGCTTTTGTGCAGTGTTTCCCTTGTCCCAAGAGGAGTGGACATCCATTAATCTTTTACTCAAAACAGGGTTTTGCCCCTTTGTCCTTGCATGACTTTGCCTTAAGGTGTTTAAGAGAGACAAACACTGGCCATTTACCCTGTTTCTGTTGTTACTTCCATTCTGGAGCGCAAACAGGAGGCTAGTTGTAGGTATACATCCTGAAGCCCACTTCTTCCTGCCCCACGAAATGCAACAGGAGGCCAGTTGTGAATGTCTACCTGGAGACAGCATCTGTCTCCTGCCTCAGCTGGACTCAAGATGAGCCATCTGGGGTTCTGGAGGCCTCACTATGGCAACAGCACACCAATCAAATGGGCCCCTTGGCATCCACCCTGAGCACCAGTTCACGGGTGAGCAGCTCACTTCCGACCACTGAGGACGTCTGGCTGGTGGAAGGGATGAACGTGGGGAGCAGGGAAGGAGCTGGCATCCAGAGGAACAACAGGCGGAGACAGCATCCTCAGAGGCCAGGCCCCACACCTGCCTGCCGAAACCTCATTGTAACCTGCAGGACTGAGTCCTAGCAAAGACCCTGACCCGGAGAGCTCAGTCCTGTGCTTCGTGCCCTGGGACCCCGGGCGTGCTTCCCATTTCAGAGGTCTTGAGCCCCACATGGCTAGCAGGTCTGGCCTGTCCACACCAGGCTACTGTGCCAGCGGGCTGATTCCAGGAAGAGGCAAATCAGCCCGCAGAAAAGGTCCCACTGTGGTTTTGCTTGGAGGACAGAAGCAAGCAGCAGGAATGGCTGAGGGTCCTGCCCTGGGGCTTCCATGGACACAGCCGAGAGCCAAGAAGGAAGACTCCCAGGCGGCCCATCAGTCCTGCAGGGGCCCCATCAGAACCCTGCTGAGGGGCACCATGGAGGTCAGCTCTGGTCTCCGGGGCTGTCGGCCTCACTGTCACTGCTCTGAGACAGCTCCACAGGATTCTCCAGGCGGTGCAGCTCCAGGAAAGTAGTGATAAGCTTGGCAATGGCTTCCACATCGCTGGTCCAGGCCGGCACCAGGAGGGAGGACGGGTCACCATGGCAAAG
Organism: Oreotragus oreotragus; assembly: GCA_006410675.1. Lineage (NCBI taxonomy): Eukaryota > Metazoa > Chordata > Mammalia > Artiodactyla > Bovidae > Oreotragus > Oreotragus oreotragus. The sequence continues at coordinate 744,792 of SJYX01009567.1, read as the reverse complement.
GTCCTGGCCTCCCAGCAGGAGCCAGAAGACCACGCCAGCCTCCTCACAGGCATCGCCCTCCAGGGTTCCCGCCAGGACCCCACACCTTACCCGGTCCCCACCCTCACCTGACCTTAGCCCAGACCTCTCTGCCACTGGGGACCCCTGATGTGCCCCTCCCCTCTGTCCCTGCAGGGACCCCTGATACCACCTAGCAGGTGGTACCATGCCTGTCCCCCCAAGCCTCACCTCCTCCATGTTCCTGAAGCCTCTCTGCCTTGCCAGTCCCTTATGAGGACCACCTGCCTGGGGGCGAGGGCATAGCGGGCAGCCCTGGCCCAGCGTCTCCTGTCGTCGGCTTACCTGCGGTGGCCCATGACAGCGCTCTGGGTGAGGGGGTGGGAGAAGCCTGTGGCGAACCGAAGCACCACCACGTAGCCCTTCCCAAAGTACCGGACCTTCTCCTCCTCCACGTTCACGTCCCGGATGTCACTGAGCAGGACCACCACTGTGGGCGGGGCCAGGTCAGCAGCTGTGCCCCGCCCACCCTGCCCCTCTCGCCTGTATGCTGGCACAGTGGCTTTGGGGGCACAGTGCAGAGGATCACAGCCTGCTTGTCACGAAGGAGTGTGTGTCACTCCAGATCAGAGGCCCAGAGGATGCCGGGACCCAGCCTTAGATGTCATAGGAAGTGACCACAGCACAGGGTCGTGTGACTGCCGGTTAACACCCAGTGTGAGTGAAAAGGAACATCCGGCAGGCCTACTGCCTTGAAAAGCCCACCTGTCTAACACGTCAGGGGCTGGCTAAGCATGGTACTGCCCAGCTTTCTGCTTCATTTTCCTCAACTGCTGGAAAATACCTTGCTGGTCTCTAGTGGCCAGTCACTGAGCTGGGGGTTGCCAGGCAATTTTCTTTGGGCAAGGGCACATCTGAGGACACAAGGCATCCATGAGGCAGGACACAACTCTGGTCACCAAGCAGCCAGCTTCCCCTTTCCAGGTCAGGCAGATGCTCACTGCCTTCTGTCCACCCCAGAGTAACCCATGTCCTGTTCATGCCCCACGCCTTACCTTGGTCATGGCCTGCTCTACAGAGAGTCAGCAGCTTTCTATACAAGCTGAACGTCTTCAGCACTACTTTCCCGGTGCTCTTGTTGAAGATGGCTTCCTAGAACGCCAGCCACAAGGCCGTCACCTGGCTGCTGGCCTGTGCCCCAGTCCATTACATGCAAACTCGCCAACTGTGTCCCCAACCTCCCCAGAGCAGGCACACGGAGGCAGCCCTCTTCCTTCCCATCCCAGTCAGAACCCCAGACCCCTGCAGCCAGACCCCTCCAGGATCTCGGGTGTGATAAGAAGCAGGTACTTCTCTCCACAGTTGAGAGAAGTGAGCACTGAGGATAAGGTCTTCAAATGAGGGAACAAGGCAGAGAATAAAGCGGGCCAGGCAACCCACAGGACACGAGGAATGACAAAAGGGAGGCGAGGGAGGTGGCCTCGCCCTTCCAGGAGAACTTCTAGGAGAGCAGCTTCAGAAGATTCTGTGGGCCACAAATGGTCACAAATAGGCAATGTCCAGGGGCCAACTCAAGCTGGCCAGAAACCACTGGGCTCACATTTCAGGATCGGGGTGGAGGGCATTGGGCCCGGAGTCTTTCTTCCTTTGACGAGCCCTGCAGGGGAACCCAGGAGCCCCAAAGCCTGGGCACCCTTCCTGCATCAGCCTCACCTCCCAGTCCTCCAGGTTCTGCACGGCCACAAACAGACACCCCGTGATGTAGAAGAGCTTCCAGCCCAGACTATCTGGGGAGCAAACACAGGAGACAGCCATGGGCAGGTAGCAGAGGGGCAAAAGTCAACATGCCTGCAGGGGGTGCCTCCTCCCAGAACAGCTGCTTCCCAGACACTGGGCAGGAGTGGCCCCTGGGGGCCCAGCTGACTGCCCATGCCTCCAAGGACACCCCACCCCTGCCAAGGCCACCTAGCACTGTGGGTCCTGTCACACAGGACAGGACGTGGTTCACCAGCTCTGCCCTCAGCTCTCCAACTGGGTGACTCCTCGAGGTTACGATCATGGCACCGTGTGTGAGCAGAGATGGGGAACTACTTCCAGGGAGCTGCTGAAAGCATAGACTATACCTGCCACAAGACCTGAGGCAGACCTTTCTGCGTATTTTATGACATGAAAATGCTGATGTAAATGGATGCAAGCCGTGGGGGACACGCCAGCGCATGAAGGTGAGACCATGCTTGCAAACCATTTAGAGGCAGAAAGTGAAAGTGTTGGTTGCTCAGTTCTGTCCAACTCCTTATGACCCCCATGGACTGTAGCCTGCCAGGCTCCTCTGTCCATGGGATTTCCTAGGCAAAAGTGGGTAGCCATTCCCTTCTCCGGGGCTATTTCCAACCCAGGTATAGAAACCAGGTCTCCCACACTGCAGGCAGATTCTTTGCCATCTGAGCAACCAGGGAAGCCCCATTTAGAGGCAGGGGCAATTCCCCAAATCATGCCTGTCAGATTACAAATGACAGGGTTTCTTTTTTTTCTCTATTTTCCAATCAGCTAAGGAAGCTCCTAGGGGTGGGGCGGGGCAGGGCAGATGATGTTCCTCACCTCCACTGTAGTAGGCAGCAGCCAGGCCGATCGACAAGATTCCTGTGGGGAGAAAACCAGTACCTTCCCATTGGGCCACCACTAGCCCAGAGACCACCTCCTCCCAGGACCCACAGACCCAGGTAAGCAGTCCCATCCTGTTGCCAGGGATGGCTAAGAGCAGGGAGCAGGGGGCAAGAAAACCGCCAGGCTCAGAAATTGTGGAAACAACCAGGAAGTCTGTTTACAAGAATGTTCTACATCAGTCACAGTATTCACTGGTCCCATGTCTATGTTGAGGTTCCAGAGCTGACAGGGGAACCAGAAAGAGGAACCTGATGTAGGTTTCATCCACTGACAGCACATTGTGTGGAATGAAGACAAGACTGCAGGTGAAGAATCCCAACCCCGCACGAGACAAAACAGGAAGAGTCCCGGGAAAGAGGGCCCAGAGCCAGGCTGCCCAAGGTGCGGTAGCACCTCCCTTCACACCTCAGTTCCAATTGATACGTGCAGCTGCCCAGGAGTGCAGGGCAATGGGGATTGACAGGGTAGAGGACCAGGGGCCTCCCCACCCTTACACCTTACTGTCTCCATCACACAGGCCCTGACTTAAATCATATAAGGGAGACTGAGTATATGAAAGCAAGCAAAAAAGGAAATACAGGGACCTCACAGGAGCATGCAGACTATTAACCAAAGGATGTTAAGTGGTGAAAAAACACAAGACTGACCATCTGTAAAAGCACTCGAAAAGGATAAAAGCTGGAAAAACATAAAAGTTGCTATTTCCTGGGGTAGTAGAACCAAGGAAAATTTTAGTTTAATCTTCATCCTTTTTTAAAGTTGGATTTTTAACTTGAGAAATATGAACATCCTTACCAACCAGCAGGGACCAGGATCTGATGCCTGGAGCCCTCTTCAGATGGAGGCGGGAGCTGGTGCGTGTCTCCACCTGCATATACATCCCTGGAACGTGCTGCCACCACCTTCAACAGGAGACCAGAGCGCCTAGGGAAGGACACAGAGACAGCTGGAGCCCTCGGGCCGCTGCTAACAGACAAGAACCTAGCTCCTCTCCAGGACAGGATGCCCAGCTGCCCACTAACAAGGTCCACACAGGTGCAGGAACCACTCAGCCTGTGCTGACTGCAGTCCTGTGGTCAGGCAAGTCAATCCCCTAGGGACCCAGGTCCTCTGTAAGGAAGGCTCTTTGCGCAGATGTAATGGTTGCACTGGGGCTCTGTCCCCTGCTCTGGCTCACAGAGCTTCAACACTTGATCACCACCTGTCCACTTCCTACCTGGAAACTTCAGTCTCTTGGAAACCGTTAGCCCCCAGCAGCCTCCAAATTTCTGGCACCCTATCAGAACGTACCAGAACACCCTCATTTCCCTGTACAGGCCTATGAAAAAGAGAACTGAAAGTCTCATCATGGTTTGATGAGAGGCACTGACCGAAAAGTCAGCTCCTGCAGCTGCGGAGACAACAGTCCGCACCCAGCAGAGGGTTTGGACGGCCAGGAGCACCGGCTTAATGAACGAGTCAGCAAAGGGGACTGATCTTCCCCAAGTGGAGAATTCTGCCCTGCAACACGTTCGAAATGCTGGCTCCAGGAGCCCCGTTTTGGGTAGCTTTTCAGGTATTCTCTGTAAAGTTAAGTCAAATTTCTGACAACAAAGAGTGGATTCAGTTCACACAAACGAAGCCAAGATCCTCCGATATCCCCGGCTCTCTCCCTTTGACACGCTTCGCCAGTCTCCACTCGGCCGCCCGCGGGGCGAGATCACTCCTGTCAGCTGCACGAGCCACTTAGGACACTCTCCACTGACTCTTGAGGCCACAGTGTGCACCCCTCTAGCCTCGAGCGCTACCAGGCCCCCGGGGCATCGACCCGGACCGGGTCCCAAGACCGCGCTCCCGGAAGGACCTCGGTTGCGGGAGCCGCCCCTCAGCACACCCCGCGCCCCCCCAACCCGCAACCGTGGCACGGCCCCGGCGCTCACCGCAGACACAAACCTGCAGGCGCGGAGGCGGGACGGGCGAGACCGCAGGACTTCAAAACGCGCCGGCCTCCAACTTCCGGAGCTGGGGGCGGGACCAGCTGACTTCCGGACCCGCGGGGGCGGATGGGACAGTAGACTTCCCAACTCGGGGGCGGGGCGAGGCGCGCGGGTCCTGACTTCCGGGGCCTCCATTCAGCCCTCGAGAGAAGAGGACTGGGGGGCGATTCTAGAATGAGGTTGGCTACCAACCAGTAGAGGTGGCGGAGGCTGCCACGGATTTTGCGCACCCCGGTGCTCAGCACAGAGCGCCTGGGGTTGCAGTCTTTAGAAGATCAGCAGAGATAGGTGAAGTTGTAAGCACGGGACAGCCATTCAAGATGGTAAGAAAACGTGAAGTATGTGTTTAAGCTCACAACAGATAGATACAAACATTATGGTCGATTCTGTAAAAACTTTAATGGGAAGCATTAAAATAGAACTAAAATAGTTGTTCGTGGCTTGGAAATTTATTGTAAAAATGTGAATTCTCCCAACTTGCTCTGTAGATTGAATTGCGAACCCAGTAAGAGTATCAACAGGTTGAAAAATCTGCACAGCGCTGCAAGGCACTGTGGAGGAGGGTAGGAGAGAACTAGAGACCCTTGACCCCCCCAAAAAAACTCAGTGTAGCTGGGAAATCCACATTTTCGTGAGGGCAGTTTTTCTGCTCCTCCTAAACTTGCCCCATTGTAGGGGAAGGAGGACTGTAGTAAGAGATCATATTCTCCGGGAGTACCTTGAAATGGCCGCTTAGGTGGCCTCCCTGCTCCACTCTCCAGCAAAACATAATGTACCGCCAGGGCCCCCAGATGAGGCCCCAAGTAGGACCCTGATTTGCCTATTTCCCACTAGAGAAGGACTCTACCTGAAACAGGAGAGCCTCTACCACACAGCCACTGCCTGCATCAGTGGCCTCCAAACTGGGACAGTCAAGATGATCTATAGAGTGCTGAGAGAACATACTAGAGCTTGTATTCCTACTTATTTTATCTTTTTATGTCTATTCTCATGTGTCCTATAATTTACATAAGACTTATACACAGTGTATAAAGAAATATACACACATGGGTATGCATAACCCTAGATGTTTTACCAATATAGACACGATGTCAAAAATTTGGGGATGACTTTCTGTTTCACCAATCTCTATGTACTCTGTGCCTCTGGTTCAGAATCACCTGGTGGGGCTGTTGAAACACAGACCACTGGACCTGTTCCAGCAATGGATGGGGCTTGACAGGTACTCATGCTGGTGCCCGCTGCTCTGAGAACCACACCCAGAGAACGTAAGCGCTGAGCTGTAACAAAAGTAGGTTCTGCCTGAATGTGGCAGGCTCCCTGACCTGATGCCTCAGCCCACATTCTATTTCCTTGAAATGCCTTCTGTGGTAAGATCACACACCATCTTGAAGGTCTATTTGAATTGCTTATCACCTCCTTCCTTTAAGTCCTCTCTGCTTGTGATCTTAATTCCTTAGAATTTAGGGAGAACTGAATTGATACCCAGAAAATTCCACTTTGCATTACAGTCCTTGACGTAATTTAACCTTTTATACCAGAGTACAAGCCATTTAAAAATGAAGCCTACACTGGCTGTTAATATTAAATGAGAGAACAAATGATGGCTGATTTGATTAAAATCCTGCTGAATATAGGTAAGAGCAAAAGACTGGAAATAAATACAAAATCCACAAATAGGGGACTAAGTGAGTAAGTTCAGTTCAGTTCAGTCACTCAGTTGTGTCACTCTTTGTGACCCCATGAATCGCAGCACGCCAGGCCTCCCTGTTCATCACCATCTCCCGGAGTTCACTCAGACTCACGTCCATTGAGTCCGTGATGCCATCCAGCCATCTCATCCTCTGTTGTCCCCTTTTCCTCCTGCCCCCAATCCTTCCCAGCATCAGAATCTTTTCCAATGAGTCAACTCTTCTCATGAGGTGGCCAAAGTACTGGAGTTTCAGCTTTAGCAGCATTCCTTCCAAAGAAATCCCAGGGTTGATCTCCTTCAGAATGGACTGGTTGGATCTCCTTGCAGTCCAAGGGACTCTCAAGAGTCTTCTCCAACACCACAGTTCAAAAGCATCAATTCTTCGGTGCTCAGCCTTCTTCACAGTCCAACTCTCACATCCATACATGACCACAGGAAAAACCATAGCCTTGACTAGACGGACCTTAGTCGGCAAAGTAATGTNAAAGCTGAGCGCCGAAGAATCGATGCTTTTGAACTGTGGTGTTGGAGAAGACTCTTGAGAGTCCCTTGGACTGCAAGGAGATCCAACCAGTCCATTCTGAAGGAGATCAACCCTGGGATTTCCTTGGAAGGAATGATGCTAAAGCTGAAACTCTAGTACTTTGGCCACCTCATGCGAAGAGCTGACTCATTGAAAAAGACTCTGATGCTGGGAGGGATTGGGGGCGGGAGGAGAAGGGGACAACCGAGGATGAGATGGCTGGATGGCATCACGGATTCGATGGACATGAGTCTGAGTGAACTCTGGGAGATGGTGATGGACAGGGAGGCCTGGCATGCTGCAATTCATGGCGTAGCAAAGAGTCAGACACGACTGAGCGACTGAACTGAACTTAGAGCTCAGGCAGTGAGAGGACCAGGGATGCTTAGACAAACACTGAGAAGCTACAGCCCAGGTGGAGTGGGTCTGGAGCTGGGGCCCCTGAGTCAAGGCAATAGAAGCTCCTTTATTCAGAAACAGCCTTTAGCTATTGAATTTTCTGTCCTACTGTGTTTTGGGGGACGCTAACATCCTCGACTGGAGATGATGCTAAGGCCGCTGACCTGGCTGGCCCTGGGACACTGGTTGCTACAAGGGGCACATGCCTCATACCTTCAACTCCTGCTTCCAGGGTGTCCCTGGTGTTCTCAAATTTAGGTAAATATGTCTTAGAACACAGAGGCACAGGGGACAGCCTGTGCAGGGCCACCTTCCCCCGGGCACATTCTAAGGGAGGGCTGCCTTTCTGGGACCATTGCCTTAATCCAGGAGGTAAGTACTGTACACATAGCCAAATATGTAATGGTTTCTATGATACCTGTGAAGAATTACATAGGGACACACCCACAGACCCACTTTCTGCCCTCAGGCGTACAGAGTGACCATGCCTCCCCCAGTTTCCAAATCACCTAAGGGGAGGTCTTTGGAGAAGAGATTTTGGTGGAGGAGGATTAGAAACACACTTTCAGGTCCAGTTAAATAAATGTAAGGGTATTTTCAGAATTTTCTTTTTTAAATTAGTATTATAAGACTTATTTCGGAAGCTCTCATTTTTTTAAAGAATGCAATTCAACTAGGAATGTGTTTATTTTTCACCTATAAAATTCAATTTCCAAAAATCAGATGGAGTTTATAACATTTTACCAATTTTTACGTGCTCTAATGAAAATGTAATTTTAAATTAGTGGTCCAGTGGTTAAGACTCTGAGCTTCCAACGCAGGGGTCATGGGTTCAATCCCTGGTTGGTAAACTAAGATCCCACATGCTGTGCAGTGCGGCAAAAAAAAAGTAAATAAAAATAACAAGTGAGACATGTTTTTTATTCTTTTTTACTAGGGAAAAGGGCAGAATCCTAATAAGTGGAAGTAGCTCATGTGAGCAGCTGAGTGAGTGCTGTTCTGGGCCTTTCCTGGTGAGTAGGTGGTAGCCCTATGGGGCACACATCCCCATTACCACACCTGGGCAGAGTCACCCCTCCATTTCTTTAATGTGTGGGTGTCCTAGTATATTCAGCCGGCTGCCACTGATGTACATTACAGAACTGTGTGAATTTCCATTTTGAACCCTGCAGGAATCAACCAAGCACAACTGCTGGTAACTTGTAAATTCCTGCACCTGGAACGTCCAGGTCTGAAGACACCACACTTCAAGCTTTGCTCTATTTGAATGACCTTTCTGTGGAAACTCAAAACACTTTCCACAAAATGCTGATACGAGGAAGCACAAAAGGTCTCAAGAGGGCCTGCACCACCTCCCTGGAATCTGGGAGGCGCCCCTGTCCCGCTGTGCTCAGCCCCTCCATTTGTTTGTTACTTGCCTGTTGAAGGGCTTGGGTTGTTTGAGTCTGACTTCCCTGGTGGTTCAGACGGTAAAGCGTCTGCCTACAATGTGGGAGACCTGAGTTCAATCTCTGGGTTGGGAAGATATCCTGGAGAAAGAAATGGCAGCCCACTTCAGTGTTCTTGCCTGGAAGATCCCATGGACAGAGGAGGAACCAGGAGGAACCTGGTAGGCTACAGTCCATTGGGTCTAAAAGAGTCCGACATGACTGAGCAACTTCACTTTCACTTTGGTTATTATGAATAGAGCTGTTATGAACATTCTTAAATAAGCAATTTTGCAGGCATCTGCTTTCTTCACTCTTGGGTAAATACCTAGGGGTGGAATGGGTAGAGCTACACTTATGTGGTAGGGGTCTGTGGTATGTGTGTGTAGGACTTTATGTATTAATAAGGATTAATAATTAATACATAAAGTATTAATACAGCCCCATCAGTTTCCAAATCACCTAAGGGAGGTCTTTGGAGAAGAGCTTTTGGTGGTGGAGGATTGGAAACATACTTTCCAGCTCAGTTAATATCAGTAAATTTAAGGGTATTTTCAGTATTTTTTAAATTAGTGTTATAAGATTTATCTCTGAAGCTTTTGATAATGAATGAAATTCAACTAGGAATGTATTATTCACCTATAAAACTCATTCTTTCCAGAAATCAAATGGAGTTTAAAACATTTTGCCAATTTTTAAGTGATCTACTTATGTTTTCCAACCTTAATTGTATTTTAAAATTGTCATTACCAAAGTGAGACATGTGGAACTTCCCTAGTGGTCCAGTGGTTAAGACTCTGAGCTTCCAATGCATGGGGTGTGGGTGCTTTATCATTCTTTATCATTCATTCTCTTCCCTGGTGGCTCAGATGGTAAGGAATGTGCCTGCAATGCAGGAGACCCGGGTTCAATCTCGGGTGTGATGGGAAAAAAAAAAAGTTAAAAAGGTGAGACATGTTTATTATTTTTTATTACGGAAAAGGGCAGAATCCTAGTAAGTGGGAGTAACTCATGTGAACAGCTGAGTGAGTGTTGTTCTGGGCCTTTCCCTGTGATCAGGAAGGAAGATCAGGCTAGGAAGATCCCCTGGAGAAGGGAATGGCAACCCACTCCAGTATTATTGCCTGGAGAATTCCATGGACAGGCCTATAGCCCACAGGGTCACAAAGAGTCAGACACAACTGAGTGATTAACATTTTCTTCTTCACTTTATAATTCTTTATCGTTCATTCTCTAATTAATTAATCAATATTTCATGTATTAATAAGGAAAATGATCAGGGTTGATCTTCCGCCTACTCACCAGGAAAGGCCCAGGATAACACTCACTCAGAATGTTCACGTGAGCTACTCCCACTGCTTAGGAGTCTGCCCTCTACCATAATAAAAACCAGTAATAAGCCCGTCTCATTTTTTTAAAACTTGTCTTTTGGCCACTCTGTGTGGCATGTGGGATCTTAGTTTCTAACCAGGGATTGAATCTCTGCCACTTGCATTGGAAACTCAGAGTCTTAATGTAATAAGAAGCTGCCAGACTATTTTGCAGTGATGGTACCACCTTATATTACCACTGACAGTGCAGGAGAGTTTGCATTGCTTCACATCATTGCCTGCACTTGGTAAGGTTGGTTTTACTAATTTTCGCCATTCTTCCGGCATTCTTATGGTTTTAATTTGCATTTCCCTGATGACTAATGATATCCAACATCTCTCCTTGAGTATATGGATCATTCATATATCTTCTCTTGTGAAGTAGCTGTTCAAAACTCTTGCCTGTTTATTTTTTCATAACTTTTATCAATTTTTTTCCTTTTATGGTTTTCACTTTTGGGGTCCTGCAACCCAAAAGACACAAGGATAGTTTCCTCTTTCCTTTTTGGAAGGTTGATAGTTTCAGCTATTATATACAGCTCTATGATCTATCTCAAATTAATTTTTCTGTATAGTGAAAGATACAGATTTCTCATTTGTGATTATTATGATTATTCAGATATCCTGTTATTCCAGCAGTTTATCGAGTAGACTTCCTAAAGAAAAACATTCTCTACACACACTTCTGACACCAGATGTGTGGATTTTCCATACCAAGCAATTTCCAGTTCTCTGTGGACGCGAGGTAGGCTCCCTACAATTTAATTCAGTCNTTTTTAAGTGATCTACTTATGTTTTCCAACCTTAATTGTATTTTAAAATTGTCATTACCAAAGTGAGACATGTGGAACTTCCCTAGTGGTCCAGTGGTTAAGACTCTGAGCTTCCAATGCATGGGGTGTGGGTGCTTTATCATTCTTTATCATTCATTCTCTTCCCTGGTGGCTCAGATGGTAAGGAATGTGCCTGCAATGCAGGAGACCCGGGTTCAATCTCGGGTGTGATGGGAAAAAAAAAAAGTTAAAAAGGTGAGACATGTTTATTATTTTTTATTACGGAAAAGGGCAGAATCCTAGTAAGTGGGAGTAACTCATGTGAACAGCTGAGTGAGTGTTGTTCTGGGCCTTTCCCTGTGATCAGGAAGGAAGATCAGGCTAGGAAGATCCCCTGGAGAAGGGAATGGCAACCCACTCCAGTATTATTGCCTGGAGAATTCCATGGACAGGCCTATAGCCCACAGGGTCACAAAGAGTCAGACACAACTGAGTGATTAACATTTTCTTCTTCACTTTATAATTCTTTATCGTTCATTCTCTAATTAATTAATCAATATTTCATGTATTAATAAGGAAAATGATCAGGGTTGATCTTCCGCCTACTCACCAGGAAAGGCCCAGGATAACACTCACTCAGAATGTTCACGTGAGCTACTCCCACTGCTTAGGAGTCTGCCCTCTACCATAATAAAAACCAGTAATAAGCCCGTCTCATTTTTTTAAAACTTGTCTTTTGGCCACTCTGTGTGGCATGTGGGATCTTAGTTTCTAACCAGGGATTGAATCTCTGCCACTTGCATTGGAAACTCAGAGTCTTAATGTAATAAGAAGCTGCCAGACTATTTTGCAGTGATGGTACCACCTTATATTACCACTGACAGTGCAGGAGAGTTTGCATTGCTTCACATCATTGCCTGCACTTGGTAAGGTTGGTTTTACTAATTTTCGCCATTCTTCCAGCATTCTTATGGTTTTAATTTGCATTTCCCTGATGACTAATGATATCCAACATCTCTCCTTGAGTATATGGATCATTCATATATCTTCTCTTGTGAAGTAGCTGTTCAAAACTCTTGCCTGTTTATTTTTTCATAACTTTTATCAATTTTTTTCCTTTTATGGTTTTCACTTTTGGGGTCCTGCAACCCAAAAGACACAAGGATAGTTTCCTCTTTCCTTTTTGGAAGGTTGATAGTTTCAGCTATTATATACAGCTCTATGATCTATCTCAAATTAATTTTTCTGTATAGTGAAAGATACAGATTTCTCATTTGTGATTATTATGATTATTCAGATATCCTGTTATTCCAGCAGTTTATCGAGTAGACTTCCTAAAGAAAAACTTTCTCTACACACACTTCTGACACCAGATGTGTGGATTTTCCATACCAAGCAATTTCCAGTTCTCTGTGGACGCGAGGTAGGCTCCCTACAATTTAATTCAGTCCTCACAGGAGCTACCTGGAGTTACTGCAGACCCCGCAGGTTGAGGGCCCCATCCAAGATCGTCCCCACTTCAGACACCAACTGTAAGTAGTAGGCCCGCAGGGTACCCATACTTAAACACTTCTATCCCACGTGGCTACAAACAGGCATTCCCACGACCCCCTCAGGTCCAGTAATTTGATAAAATGGCTCACAAAACCCAGGGAAATAGTTATGTTGATGGACTTATTATAGAGGACATTCTAAAAGATATAGCTCAACAGCCAGATGAGGAGATACAAGGGAGATAGCCCAGAAGGGTCTTCAGTGGAGCTTCTGCCCGTGTGGGATCAGAGTACCCCTCTCCTGGCACGTGTTCACTGACCTGGGAGCTCTCTGAATCCCATGATTTAGAGACTTTTATGGAAGTTTCATCATATAGTCATCTTTGATTAACAATCTTCAGTCCCTCTCCCAGAGGATAATGGTTTGGCGTCTAACGCTGGCTTGGTCTTTCTGGTGACCAGCCCCCATCCACGAGCTCGTCCAGAGTTGCCTCATTACAACAAAAGATGCTCCTATACCCAGGAAATTCCAAGGGATTTAAGAGCTCTGTGTCAGGAACCAGGGGCAGAGACCAAGTATATGTTTATTATATCACATTGCCCTTTCCCTACAGAGTAACTCTGGCACCTCTGTTAAAATCGGTTGCTTCTATATGTGGAGGTCGATTTCTGGACTGTTTATTGTTCCACTGGTCTGTCTACTCTTACACCAATGCCACATAATTTTGATTAGTATAGCTTTATGTTGATTTGAAAACTACAGCTATACTGTATTTTATTAGCTTTTTGTTAAAAGCTGAATTAGAAAAGGGATGTTATAAAATCCAATGGACGGAGTAGCCTGGTGGGCTGCAGTCCATGGGGTCGCTAACAGTCGGACAGACTGAGCGACTTCACTTTCACTTTTCTCTTTCATGCATTGGAGAAGGAAATGGCAACCCACTCCAGTATTCTTGCCTGGAGAATCCCAGGGATGGGGGAGCCTGGTGGGCTGCCATCTATGGGGTCACACAGAGTCGGACACGACTGAAGTGACTTAGCAGCAGCAGCAGCAGCCATACATTCTTCAAACTTAGTTCTTCAAGATCATCTTGATCCTTTGCACCTCTCTATGAATATCAGAATCAGCTTGTCAGTGCCTACAAGCAAGCCAACTAGGGATTTGAGTGGGATAATATTAATTCTATAGACCAATCGGGCTATATAACAAACTTAGCAAATCAATATTAAAGAATACATTGCTTTTGTTTAGTGATCTGTACCAATACAGTTAACTAAACCAATCAGGATGAACTTCAAGTTGGCAGGTTCTTCTCTGCATAGAGGGGTTTCCCTGATACACAGCTCAGCTAGTAAAGAATCTGCCTGTAATGCAAGAGACCAGTTCAATCCCTGGGTCAGGAAGATCCCCTGGAGAAGGAATAGGCTACGCATTCCGGTATTCTAGGTTTCCCTGGTGGCTCAGCTGGCAAAGAATCCATCTGCAATGTGGGAGACCTGAGTTCGATCCCTGGGTAGGGAAGATCCCCATTCTAAAGCCCATGGGGTCACAAAGAGTTGGACACGACTGAGTGACTTTCACTTTCTTTTCTCTGCATATAGCATGGCAGTGAAAAAAACAGTATTCATAATCATGATGATAGGCACCATGAGATCGTGAAATGCCTCCTGAATTGTCAAGAAAATACATTAAGAAAATACATTAAGGTTTTAAGGTCAGGTTGTTGTGATTGCGTCACAATTATTTGAAACTTCAGTCATATGATACATTTGTCTTATTTTACTGAAGTATATATAATTGATTTACAACATTAATTTCTGCTGTACAGCAAAGTAATTCAGTTATATAGAGATATACATTATTTTTCCTATTCTTTTCTGTTATGGTTTATTACAGGGTATTGAATATAGTTCCCCAGACTGTACAGTAGGACCTTGTTGTTTACTCATCCTATATGTAATAGCTGGCACCTGCTAATCACAAACTCCCAGTCCTTCCCTCCCCACCCTCCCACCCCCTTGGCAACAAGCCTGTTTCCTGTCTGTGACTCTGCTTCACAGGTAAGTTCATCTGTGTCACATATTGGATTCCACACGTAAGTGATATCATCATGATAAATTTCAGTCTCTCTACCAAGTGCACCTCAATTCAGCTCTATGGTTTGACAAATATATGGAATACCTACTACCTGCTTGCTATTGTGATGCTGAGATAGGAACATAAGAACAACCATATTCCTGCCTCAGAGTCAAGGATGTTTGATCAAATGGAATATTTTTAAAAATTATTTATTTGGCTGTGCTGGGTCTATAGTTGTGGCACATGGGATCTAGTTCCCTGACTGGGGATGGAACCCAGGCCCCCAGCATTGGGAGCACAGAGTCTTAACCACTGGACCACCAAGGAAGTCCCCAGATAGAATATTTCATTCATCTCAGAATCCTGGGTAGCAAAAAGTTTATGGTAATATGAAGTTTACTCCATGGTATTTGTATTTTTTATAAAGAAGACAGTCAGAAATGTGAAAAATAACATTTATTCAAGGGAACACCTTTTGAATTTCCAGTGCTAATTATCAGCAGGGACATATTTTAATGAACATACCTTATATTTCCTCTGAAAGCTTGGCCATATTTGTCTCCTCTCTGTAGAGCACATTTTTTCCATGCAATTCAAAGTGCTGTTTCCATCTTGTCGAGATGGACAGGCTACCCCCAGCCAAGGACAGAGATGAAAGTGGCGCCCGGCAGCCCAGTCAGATGGATGGAGTGGCCTGATTTCCCGAGGCAGCTTCGTGCTGAGTGCCCATCACTGGGATTGAGTCAGATAAACAGCTCAAGGTCTGCAGTAACAGAGTCAGGGAGACAAGGCATATACCATAAACTCATGAAAAGTAACAATACAGAAAGTAAATAACGATGCAAGGGAGGCAATGTTATTAATTGCCACAAAACACAACAAGTTAGGAAGTCTGGGGCCCTGGAGAGCCTAGCAGAGTTGCCTCAGCACTGGAATACTTTGTGCAAGAAATAAGAATTGGATAGGTTGGGGGAGGGTGCCAGGTACAGGCAGCTGATGAACAAAGGTGGAATGCAGGGATCAATGGGCAAGTGGTGGTTAGGGTAGAGCTGGGTGCAGGCAGTGCCAAGGGGCTGGTGGGCACAGGTCCTCCAGGCCACCTGGGAGTAGTGGGAAGAATTGGGAAAGTCGGGCAGGAGCTGGACAGGGAGGAAAGAGACTGCTGGGTCTGGCTTCCCTCTGGTGTCTAACCATGAGCTTCTGAAGGTTTTTTTAGTAGGAAAATATGAAACCCGGTGTTACATTCTCAAGATCACAGGACTTCTCATCACGAATTGTGCATATTATTCTGTTAGAAACCAGTTCCAGTGGTGGTGGTTACTCTGAATGTTTGTTTCTTAAAGAGTGTCAAAGTTCACGATTAGTTTATTGTCAGTACACATCCTCTCTACTGTGAAGGGCACACAGGAAGCCTTGTTTTTGTTTCTCTGGCAAAGTAATGAAGGGCAGATTGGCTCTGCTGACATGGGCAAGTTAGTCAGCCTCTCTGCCTCCTAGCAGTAATATGCGGGCAGTCAGAGCTTCCATCAGTCAGAGGTGTATCGTGAGGATGGCCCGGGCCGGTATCGAGACGGTCCTTAGAGAAGTACCTGGCATGCAGAGAATGCTGCAGGAGGGTTTACTGACCGAATCACAGACAATTCTGATAGCACTTTCCCCCATCAGGACAGCTCGGATAGAAACACTGGAAGTGTCAGGCCTTGTTAGAATCTTTTCTTCTAAAAAAGAGGGTTTTCAAGAAGGGTAGTCCCAGAACCTCCTCAGTATGGAGGGTTTGAGCTGGAAGAGGCTTCTGAGAGCAGCCAGTGTGGGGCCCCTTTTGCAGGTAAGGAAACTGAGAATGTGGCCTCATGGAGCAGCAGCCTCTGAATGGCTGCCTGGCTGTCTCTCCCCTCATGCAGCAGCCTCTTCCCACCTCTGGGCTGCTGCCCTTGATCTCTGCCCAGAGGTCGCATCCCTCAGGCCTCAGGCCGGAGGTGTCCTCCTCCCCTGACCCGCCTGCCTGCCTCTTCGTCCCCTCACTGCCCTCTGTGCTGCTCCCTGGCTGTGCCTGTAAGTGCTGGCGTGTGCACTGTGGGTCCTCCATAAGCCTCACCAGGCAGGGGGCCTGTGGTCGTGCTCTCTCCCCGCACTTGTGTCCGGCAAGGACACAGCCCCTGGATGAAAGAACAAAGCTTTGGAAGCCCTGGTTCAGGTATGTCTCCTTCACATCTCTTCCTTCCGCGGCTCAATATAAAGAGCCGCAACGCTGCCAGACCCTGAGGGCGTCTCCTGGGTGCTGCTCCTCCATCTCAGTGGGTGTTGGGTGCTGCTTCCCTTTGGTCCTTCTCGCACACAGGCTGGAACGTGGCACCTGGGGCCTGCTTACTGGTCTCTGTGCAACCCTGTCCTGTGCCTGGTACCCAGCAGGTGTTCACTGAGCACCTGGAATGGATGGTGCAAGCCCCCTCTGGTCTGGAGCCAGTGTCAGTAATTGCTTCCCTTAGAACCGTGTGGTAATTACCATTTCCACTTGCCGGGCATTGTCCATCTTTTCATCAAGGAGGTTTATGTCTACCTAGTAGGGCCATCCTTGAGACACATCAGTGCAATGGGATGAGCTCACCCTCTTTATACCTTCTGGCTTGGGTTCCCTGGATGTGGTGGATACTCTGTGTTGATGAAAAAAAAAAAATATGAAAAGCAAGTGAACGTTTCTAGTGAGCAGCCTTATATAAGTTCAACAGCACGCAGCACAGACTCCGAACTCAGGTCAGTTACTTTATACTTGACGGGATGCTCTTTGTTTGGATCAGTTGTGCTTTATTTATGAATGAAAGGGTTCCCCCCTTATTATTTCCATTCTTGTCTCATCACAACCTAAAATCTCTCCCAAGTATGAGACTTTAACGAAAACTACATTTCTTCTGTCTAGGATACTCTGCCACACTTATGGCTCAAAGCAGTGTGAACCCCCACGGGTTTGTACTATAACCACAAACACATCTACGGCAAATGAGACAGGCAGATTTCGCTTTCAGAGGGATACGTTAATTTCCATTTCTTTAGAACGGGTTGTTACACAGGGAACCCCAAGCGCCCGGCTCTGTGAGCGGAGCCCGATCTCCGGTAAAAAAAAAAAATATGAAAAGCAAGTGAACGTTTCTAGTGAGCAGCCTTATATAAGTTCAACAGCACGCAGCACAGACTCCGAACTCAGGTCAGTTACTTTATACTTGACGGGATGCTCTTTGTTTGGATCAGTTGTGCTTTATTTATGAATGAAAGGGTTCCCCCCTTATTATTTCCATTCTTGTCTCATCACAACCTAAAATCTCTCCCAAGTATGAGACTTTAACGAAAACTACATTTCTTCTGTCTAGGATACTCTGCCACACTTATGGCT
Organism: Oreotragus oreotragus; assembly: GCA_006410675.1. Classification (NCBI taxonomy): domain Eukaryota; kingdom Metazoa; phylum Chordata; class Mammalia; order Artiodactyla; family Bovidae; genus Oreotragus; species Oreotragus oreotragus. Next base: position 727,012 of record SJYX01009567.1, on the reverse strand, counting down.
CAAAGCAGTGTGAACCCCCACGGGTTTGTACTATAACCACAAACACATCTACGGCAAATGAGACAGGCAGATTTCGCTTTCAGAGGGATACGTTAATTTCCATTTCTTTAGAACGGGTTGTTACACAGGGAACCCCAAGCGCCCGGCTCTGTGAGCGGAGCCCGATCTCCGGCCCTCGAGGCTTCCTGCTACCACCGCGCCCTTGGCATCCCGGATGCTGGTCCGCGCCCTTGCACCCCTCCCCGTACCCCTTCCCGCGCCCCCGTGAACCCTCCCCATCCTCCTCCCCGCGGACCCTCACCCCTCCCCCTCCCCACCACCCCGCAGACACTCACGCTGGGGTCTCACAGCCACTGCAACCGTGGAAACGCCTGGATTTCAGCTGCCAGCACGCGGCAGGCTCCGGCCAAGCCTGAGTGTGCGCCCGTGACAGCAGCTGCAAAGCGCTGGGCCGGGTGAGGCGCATGCAGGCCCCCGCCGCTTGCCCGCGCCGACCTTGACCCCAGCCTGGCTCCCGCCCCCGCCCCACGCGCGGCAGTGCCGCGCGTTGGCTCCGCGGCCTCCCTGCTCCATCCCGGGTTTTCCAGGCCGCCCGGAGCCGCGCCTGCGTCGGGCGCCGCGGCCGACGAGCAAGCGCACGGCCGACGTGCCTCGCTATTGGTCGGCCGCCGGTAGCCCCACTGCCGTGCACCGCCCCTATAGGCGGGCGCGGCCGTCAGTCACCGGCCCGGCGCCGGCCCGCGGCGCGCCGCGCGTGTCCCGCCCCTCGCCGCCGCTCGTCGCTCGCCGGCCGGCGGCCTCGCTCGGCCCTCAGCTCCGTGGCGGCGGCGGAAGGCGGCCCGGGCCCTCGCGGACCATGGCGGCGGCCGCGGCAGGCAGGTTGCCGCTGGCGGCTGGGCCGTGGCGCGCCTCCAGGGCCGCGAGTTCGAGTACCTGATGAAGAAGCGCTCAGTGACCATCGGGCGCAACTCGTCGCAG
>SJYX01009567.1:680313-722167 GCA_006410675.1 Oreotragus oreotragus | reverse complement strand
GCGGGGCCGGGGGTGGCGGGGGCGCGGGCGGCGGGTCGCCGCCGGGCGGCTGGGCCGTGGCGCGCCTCGAGGGCCGCGAGTTCGAGTACCTGATGAAGAAGCGCTCGGTGACCATCGGGCGCAACTCGTCGCAGGGCTCGGTGGACGTGAGCATGGGCCACTCGAGCTTCATTTCGCGGCGCCACCTCGAGATCTTCACGCCCCCGGGCGGCGGCGGCCATGGCGGGGCGGCCCCGGAGCCGTCGGCGCAGCCCGGGCCCGACGCGGGCGGCGACTTCTATCTGCGCTGCCTCGGCAAGAACGGCGTGTTCGTGGACGGGGTGTTCCAAAGGCGCGGGGCGCCGCCGCTGCAGCTGCCGCGCGTGTGAGTGAGGCCGGGGCCAGGGCCAGGGCCTGGGGGCGCAGGCGGGGGTGCGGCCTGGCCGGCGGGACTCGGACCCCGACAGCCGACTCTCAATCCACTCTGACCCACGATCCCTACCCCTACCCACTACCAGGAGGGACTTAACCCCCCGCCAGCGAACCTCGCCTAGTCCTAGCCACGAGTAGGGCACAGTCAGAACCCAGAGACTCTAAACCTCATTCCGACCCCGAGCCCTTGTCCATCCTCCCAGAACCAGGACCTAGATCTCGATATCTGGCCTTGTTCTTCCCAACGATCAGACCAAGATCCTGACTCCATCACCCTGGCAGGATCCCAGTCCATGACCCCAGTGTTCCGCCTTCATCCTTAGTACCCACGACCAAAGCGCAGACTACATTCCGGGACCCCCCACCCTCGCCTTCCCAAAGCTGGAGGCTCAGGCAGCTGTCCACGTGGGCTGAGGTTTTCTGGGGTTCTCTGTGCAGTTCTGAGAGTATGTACAATATTTTTCATAACTAGCATGTTAGGTAGTGTGGATTAGAAACGTTGGTCTGGTTGGTGGAACTGCCCAAAACAAAAATCTGTATGTTTTTGATTGATGGTGGATTATCTGTTACTTTTTGTTTTAGTAGTGTACTATAATTTCAAGCCTGTGTTTCTTAAGCTGCCAAGGACTTCTTTTTCTTACTGTGTTTTTTGTAGCCTAGAAAGTGAAAGCTCTTGAAGCATGATGAATTTTAAAATCTGTGCTCTGAACCCTAAAGTTTTGGGAAAACTAGGTACTTTCAGCATAACTTTTTGGAAAATCATTTAATTACTTAGAGATTATTATAAGGTCATATAGAATGTAATTAAGTGAGCTTCGTGGGGGAACTGTCAGTCCCACTACAGAGCATTTTAGCTTGGTTCTCTGATTTTGTGAGGTTAGCCTTTAGTCTACTTGAAAAACAAACTTGCTGTCTAGGAAATGGTAATTATTCTTCAGGGATTTCGAGATTGTTTCTAAGTAGAACCTTCTTCCACAGACTGAAATTTTTGACTGCTTTTGGTTGTTGGAGATGGGGTAAGATTTGTTGCTTTCTTTATTCCTTGACTTTTGCACACGTGTGCTGTTACTGCTTAGCCTGGAAAGCTGTACCAGCTAATTCTTTAAACCTTGATGGGAGCGTTTCAAATAATGTTATTTTTCAAACCAGAATGCTGTTTGTGTGTATTTATACTATAGAGCATTTGAAATCAATGATAGAGATCTGACAGCTGCTGCTTAGTTAGGCTGTTTGTTTTTTGCAAATAACTTGGTGTCATAACAAAGGGTATTATTATAATTTTACTCTGAGAAGTTTGAGATTTTTAAAGAAAATTGTATTTTTGCCATTCAACCAGAACCATTTATTTGTGTTGACATACCAAACGTGGAAATAAAAGGACTTTCTGTGAGGAGGCAGAATTCAGACTTTTGAGGGGTGAGGTGAGCCTTGAAATGAGATGATTAAGAGAGGCAGTGGGGTAGAGGCCAGGCCTCTGGCCTTCATCTCCTGCTCTTGCACAGGGAAGAGTCCATGGGCCACCCAGGCTGCCACCCGCCCTGCACTTCTCATGGCCCTGGGAACCTGTGCCCATACTGACAAAGGGGAGTGGGTTTTTTCATGAAAGGGGTTTTGGCATTTTTATAGTGTGAGATGAGTAGATAACTGTTAGGATTTTGCAGTACCTCCTTTTTTGTAAGACATTATTTCTGAATTGTTGGGGCTTCCCTCATAGCTCAGTTGGTAAAGAACCCGCCTGCAATGAGGGAGACCTGGGTTTGATCCCTGGGTTGGAAAATCCCCTGGAGAATTCCATGGACTATACATATACAGTCCGTGGGGTCGCAAAGAGTCAGACACGACTGAGCAATTTTCACTTCTCTTTATTTCTAAATTGTTAGTGTAAGGGATAACAGATACGGGTTAATGGAAGAATCTGTGAAGATGATTAGTGCTAGCCAAATGCAGACAAAAACTTAAAAAAATTTTTAAATTAAACTCAGTTTTATGTTCTAAGTTCTTTTTAACATTGAAAAATCAAATCGTATTCATTTGAAAGCTCCTGTAACTTAGAGTAACTAGGTATGCAGTGGTCTTAGTTTCCCCTGACCAGGGGTCGAACCCGTACCCCCTGCAGTGGAAATGTGGAGTCTTAACCACTGAGTCACTAGGGAAGTCCCCAGAGGTTGAAATATTCTTACTGCTTATTTCAGACTTGCTTACTGGATTGAAAGTCACTGAGGAGTTTTAAAAATATGACAATCTCTGGATGGTCTCTTATTTGAATAATTTTATTCCATCTTTAAAATGAATTTGCACTTTATGGTATTTAAAGTTTATATACAGAGAATTTAAAAGAGTATATAAGCAGTTTAGCCTTGAAGTATGGTTCCCTATTTTATTAAAACACTATTAATTTGGGAGGAATAGAGGAAGATGAGGCCTGTGATCCTGTGTGTTGGCTGTCATGAGTATTTTAAATGGTTTGGATAAGATCTAAGTACAAGCACCTTCTCCATGGTGTTTGTAAGTTCCTTACATAGTGTGGACTGGTGTGTGAGTGGGTGTGTTGGGGGTAGGGGGAGTAAGCTGAACACATGAAGAGTTGCAAGCGTGTGGTTTTCCAGAAAACAAGTAATTTCCAAAATTCCTTGATTTGTAACCAAGTATGCAGGGCTGGGTATTCAGAAATGCAATGTTTTCCTCCCCAGGAGCATTTTTAAATTAAACTCAGTTTTATGTTCTAAGTTCTTTTTAACATTGAAAAATCAAATCGTATTCATTTGAAAGCTCCTGTAACTTAGAGTAACTAGGTATGCAGTGGTCTTAGTTTCCCCTGACCAGGGGTCGAACCCGTACCCCCTGCAGTGGAAATGTGGAGTCTTAACCACTGAGTCACTAGGGAAGTCCCCAGAGGTTGAAATATTCTTACTGCTTATTTCAGACTTGCTTACTGGATTGAAAGTCACTGAGGAGTTTTAAAAATATGACAATCTCTGGATGGTCTCTTATTTGAATAATTTTATTCCATCTTTAAAATGAATTTGCGCTTTATGGTATTTAAAGTTTATATACAGAGAATTTAAAAGAGTATATAAGCAGTTTAGCCTTGAAGTATGGTTCCCTATTTTATTAAAACACTATTAATTTGGGAGGAATAGAGGAAGATGAGGCCTGTGATCCTGTGTGTTGGCTGTCATGAGTATTTTAAATGGTTTGGATAAGATCTAAGTACAAGCACCTTCTCCATGGTGTTTGTAAGTTCCTTACATAGTGTGGACTGGTGTGTGAGTGGGTGTGTTGGGGGTAGGGGGAGTAAGCTGAACACATGAAGAGTTGCAAGCGTGTGGTTTTCCAGAAAACAAGTAATTTCCAAAATTCCTTGATTTGTAACCAAGTATGCAGGGCTGGGTATTCAGAAATGCAATGTTTTCCTCCCCAGGAGCATCTGACTTGTTGGAAGTTGAGCTCTTATTGGAACTGGGAAAGAGGGTTGTCTGTGGAGCTCTGGGCCAGGTTCCTGAAGTGGGCATGTGGAGTTGCCTTGCAGGTGTGACTGGGGCCAGCTGCCTGGTGCTGGAGAGGTAGAACTCAGGCTGGAAAGGATTCTGGGGACAGGTTTGTGGAGTGTGAAGTTGCCTAGGCCTGGTGGGGGAGCATTTTCACGGTGGTCAGCGAGAGAATGAAGAATGTTTTGTGTTTTTGTTGTTGTTGTTGTTGTTTTTGAGGAACAAGATCCCTGTTTGTCTAAGGACCTGGTCTGGCACCTGAGTGAGTAGTAAGGTGTTCTAGGAAGATGTGTTAGGCAGGAGAGTCTGGGTTTGCTGTTGTTGCTCTTCTTGTGGCCCTGGTAGCAAACTGAGTAGAACTGAGGAATAAAAAGGAGCAACTCTTTAACATTTGTGTGTGCTTTGAAATGTCAAGTGAATTTGATGTATTTTTTAATCAGTAAGATCCTAAATATCTAATAGCCAGACTTACAAATAGAGCAAGTTGAATTTACTATTGTCCAGAGATCCTTAACATGCAGAATTGCCATTGTACCCATTTAGAAAAGTGACCCTGTTTCTGTGCTGCATTAACTGCCTATCAGTTGGTGATACAGCACCACCTCCTCTTATGTGGCATGTTTTAACTTGCAGATGAAGTTTGGTAATGTCACACTTGAAGACTTTCTCATTAAATCACAGAGAGCTTCCTCTTAGGTGAGGATGGGAGAGAACTGAGTGAACAGTGGCTTCTGGAGCTGTGCAGGTGAAGACTCCCAAGAAAGAAACTGAAGGATCTCACAGGGACTCTGTGCTGCTTAGATGATAGGGATTGGTCAGAATGAAGATTCCCAGAGAATACCAGTCCCTGAAAGAGGGAAGTAGGAAGGGAGTGCTGAGAGAGGAGCGCTGTGGGAAAGGGACAGTGCCTTGCATGTCACCCTCCATGGGAAGCCGTGGGCTTGGTGGTTGGGTGTTTTGGAGGGTGAGGAAGGAGACAGGGTGTGGCCTCCTGGGGGAAGGAGAGGGAGAGAGTGGAGGTGTAAGAAGTGGTTGTGGGCAGGGGATAGATATTATAAGGACAGAGGTGAGATGAGGGTTAGAAGAAGGGTAGATGTGGATCGCTAGGGTGAGGTGGGTGGGGGAAACTGCTGGGAGACGTAGCCAAGGGCCAACGACTGGACAGATGATGTGTGTAGAATAGAGTTCCCAGTAGGAGATGATAACATGAGGATGTTGTCTTTGGAGACCTAAGCAGAGCCCTTAGTGAGATCTGGCATGTTTTCTTGTCTCAGGGCTGCCAGACTGGCTGAAACACCTTCATTTTATCCGATCAGCTTGTGGGCAGAGCTAAGAGCTGTGGCCCCGGATTGCTGGGGTCCCCAGAAGTGGGCAACATGTAATGGCAAATCCATAGCAGAGCAGACTTTACATTTTATGAAGTGCTCAGCATAGTATGAATTAGTTGCTTTTAAGAGCCACTATGTATTTTTTTTAAAGCTACAATGTTTATTCATTTGGTAAATTGAGATACATTTCTATTATCCCTGATTTGTAGACATTGGGAACTTAGTGCAGCCATTTTAGCATAAAACTTTCTTTACTATGTTAAAAATAACCCAATAACCAGCTTACTTGTACTTTACTGCTGCTGCTGCTAAGTCGCTTCAGTCGTGTCCATCTCTGTGCGACCCCATAGATGGCAGCCCACCAGGCTCCCCCGTCCCTGGAATTCTCCAGGCAAGAACACTGGAGTGGGTTGCCATTTCCTTCTCCAATGCATGAAAGTGAAGTCGCTTAGTCGTGTCTGACTCTTAGCGACCCCATGGACTGCAGCCTACCAGGCTCCCCCGTCCATGTACCTTACTAGTGCTTAGTAAGTTTTGTAGTTGTAGAACTCTGTTCATTTAAAATGTTTACTTAAGGAGTAGCTTTTGACTTCTAAATAGTTTGAATTTCTAACACATTTTGAGAAACAGGGCTCCCTGATGGGACCTGTCACCTGTAGTGGTCATTTGTGTGCAACCAATCGTATCAGGAGAAAGCAAGAATGGGTACTGGGGCCGGGCAGACTGGAGTCGGATTCCAGCCCTGCTACTACCTGTTTAAGTTCCCTCACTTTTGATAGGGATAATAACTGTGGCATAATTAGCTCCAGGCCGGTGCCCTTGCCTTTGCTAGACATCAGGGGCTGCTTGTATTTTATCACAGTGTCCTGGTATGGAGGGGCCTGTGGAGATCTAATGTCCCAGGAAATGTGACATGGTGAAAATGTCCTCAAGGGGCCAGCACTCTCCAACTTGCTCATAGCTCCACACATGTGCACGCAGTAGATTGATGAAAGGCCTCTGGGAGTAGTGAGCAAAGTTTGAAATTTCTTTAGCTGAGAAAAGTTGTCTTTTCCCACCAGGACCGGAAGATAAAGCCAGGCTGAGCCAGGAGAGGTTTGTTTTGGGGTGCCCTCTCTCCTAGAGCCTCCATTCTGGTTCTGCCCCACTCCAGAATGTCAACTTCACCACAAACCTTCCCTGTTTCAGGGGGAAAGAAAAAGTGCCTCTGCCTTGGGGCAAAGTCAGGAAAGGGAACTGGTTAAAAGTCCTGTCCTGTTTGTGGTCTGATGTGAAGGATTCTGTTCTTTACTGGCACTGGCCAAGCTGTTACTTTGTTAATGAAGGGTGGCTTCTCTCTCCAATCAAAGAGCTTTGCAATTTACTGTTGTTTTTTTTAATTGCCTTTTTATTGAAGTGTAACAAGCCATATATACTTTTGAAATTTGGGCCATGGGCTCTTTATTTCTCGTTGTTTATGTTCTCGGCCGGGCTGGGTCTTGTTGCGGCAGGGCTTTCTCTCCTTGTGGTGCGGGGGGCTGCCCTTTGGTTGCCCTGCGCAGGCTTGTCCTTGCGGTGGCTTCCCTTGATACAGAGCGCGGGCTCTGGGTGCTTGGGCTCAGTAGTTGCAGAGCGCAGGCTCAGTTGCTCTGCAGCATGTGAAAATTTCCCAGACCAGGGATCAGACCCGTGTCCCTTGCACTGGAAGGCAGATTGTCAACCACTAGACCGCCAGGAAAGTCCATGCTGTCTTTCTTAAAGGCAGAGAGGACCTGAAGCTGGGCTCGCTTGCAGGCCTCAAAGGGCAGCTCTGTGCTTTTCAGGCATTCAGAAGTGCTCTGGACCCACTAGAAGCGGTAGGTCAAGGAGCCCATTCTGGAGGGCAAGGTTAAACTGTTAACGTTCCCTCCTCGTCACCTTGTGCTACAACTTGTCTTCTTGCTTGACTTTCTCCCCTGTTGGTCCTCCAGGGTAGGGAAGGTCCTACTTGAGTTAACCATCATTACTTGGTACATATATATGTGTGCTTGTTGGCCACTGATTTAAGACATTACTATTGTTTTAATATTCTCAGATGTTGATCATTTAGTGACAGGATTCTAGTTAGATGTGGTTCCCTCACTTACAGTCCCCTGTTCATCAGCAGGTGTCATCTAGATCCACAGTTGCAGAAGCACAGTATAGCTTTGTAATTGGTGGAAATATTCCAGAAGATGAGACTATAGAGTAACAGAAAATTTTTCCATTGTGAAAATCCAGCAATTCTTGTTTTGCTGAGGAAAGACTTATTTTTTTTAATGGAATAGAAAAAAGAGTTTCTAAAATAAGGAAGCTTTAAAAAATATTACTCTTTTTTTTTTAGTTTGGGGGTGTTGAGTCTTCATTGTGGTACACGGGCTTAATTGTTGCTCTACAGCATGTGGGATCTTGGTTCCCCAATCAGGGATCGAACCTGCATCCTTTGCATTGGAAGCTGGACTCTTAACCACCGGGAAGTCCCTAGAATAAGGAAGCTTTTAATCAAAGCTCTTAGCATCTTGGATGGTAATCTTATCTGTTTAACATTTTTGTGTACTCCTGCTTTCTTTTATGTTTGGATTTTGGAGAATTTTGTGCACAGTCACTCAGTCGTGTCCGATTCTTTGCGACCCTATGGACTGTAGCCCGCCAGACTCCTCTGGTCCTTGGGTTATCCTGGCAAGAATACTGGAGTGGGTTGCTATCTCCTCCTGCAGAGGATCTCCCTGACCCAGAGATCGAATCTGCGGCTCCTCCATTGGCTGGCAGATTCTTTACAACTGAGCCACCTGGGAAGCCCTTGGAGCAGTTTACGGTATCTTAAATGATAGTACAGTAAGTTATCTCCCACTTCTAGTCCCAGTTTTTAATGAGGATTGTTTGAATTTGCTAATGAAACACAATGCGTCAGGACAGGTTGAAGGCATACATTGCCATTTCCGTGATTCGAAGCAGCTTGAGCACCGCAACAAGATGTTACTGCCATCATCCCGGGAAGCGGCTGCGGGGAGATTAGAAGGCACCTCGTGGGAAGCTGCCTTGCCTAGCATGCCTCAGTTCCTGGAGTATATGCTTGGTGCTCTGCTGAGAATTCTGTAGGGATATTAGACATCGTTTGGCCTTTGCTGCAGTTTGGTGTCTGTGGAATGCTTCTGGATCTTACCCATTGAAAGAGATCAAAGTACAACAGTGACTCTCGCTGGCGTACCCTTCCCTTCCCCAGGATATTTGGCAACGTGTTAGGTTGGTGCAACTGGGCGGGGATGCAACTGGCACCTAGTGGGCTGGGGCCAGGGGTGCTGTAAAAATCCTATGATTTTGAAGGATAATCCTCCTTCAACAGAGAGTAATACTGCCCCAAGCATCAGTGGTAGGATGGTGGAGACCCTGGAGCACAGTGATAGTAGCAGTTAGTAACAGTGGGATGTGATTCCTAGCCCCATAGACAGTGAGTTTTAACAACTTACAATGGTACCTGTTTAAACCTTGAAGGTACCATAGCATTTGTTTCTAATTCATTGGCAGTGCCTTTCTGAAACGAAGCTTGAGGTGGAGAGGTCTGGCATAGAATCTCTCCCTTTGCAACTTTGGAAGGACACTCCCAGGAGGCAATCCCAAATCTTACTTGGGTTGTAAGGAGATTGGTCTTAGTACTCGGGCGTAGACTGATGTTCTCACCGCGGAATGTGGATGCTCACGTGTATCCAGTTTCTTTAGTTAGGTTGATCAAATTACTGAACAAACATTTATGGTTAATGCGAAAAACATTGAGCTGTTCTAATGAAGTTGTTCCGGTTTTTTGTGGTCTTGGTTCTCCTGGAAAATGAACTGATGATGTGAGGGAGTGTGAATTAGTGTCACTATAGCCACACTGTGAAAGACTGCTGTCAGATGGATGCTGTTTTCTCGTGGTATTTGTTTAGTCTCTCACAATCAGCAGTATGAAACTTGTCTTTTGACTTAAACAGACGGGATACCGAAAACCCTAAACAGGTAGATCAGAGACTGACTTCGTGTTTTTCTGGTCTTTTTCAGACTGTAATAGCATTTTTTTTTTTTTTTAAACTTTACAGTACTGTATTGGTTTTGGCATATATCGACATGAATCTGTCATGGGTGTACATGAATTCCCAAACATGAACCCCCCTCCCCACCCCCATCATCCCTCCGTATCATCCCCATACACCAGCCCCAAACATCCTGTAATAGCATTTTGAGTACAAAAGTGATAAATTAAAAATGCTATGTTTTTGCTATTTCTAAACTTTTGAAGGATGTTAGGATTATGAGCATCAGTTTTACAGCTGTTTGAGCTGAGTGGAAGAAGATGGGTTTAAATGTGAACTGTCCATTCCAGTTCCTCCTTGAGTCTTGCGTTCCCACTTTGCCTAGTCTCCCTCTGGACTTGCCCACATGTGTTTTAAACATTGCACATATCCTGTACCTTGGCACTCCAGTGTTCTGTGGGCTGGACTCATTCACCTTCAGTTGTACACTTACTGGAAATGTAGCCTGTGACCTTCAGTGACCTTGTGTAGTGCCAGGACAGTGAANCCTCTGGACTTGCCCACATGTGTTTTAAACATTGCACATATCCTGTACCTTGGCACTCCAGTGTTCTGTGGGCTGGACTCATTCACCTTCAGTTGTACACTTACTGGAAATGTAGCCTGTGACCTTCAGTGACCTTGTGTAGTGTCAGGACAGTGAAAGGCCTCAAGGTTCTGTTGTTGAATTTGTTTATAGGCTTTGAGGTTTGTATATGGAGATACTGCACCAAAGGAAACAGTTTAGAACAGTTAAAATTAAAAGCTGATTGATACATGGAGGGGGATTGATACGTAGAGGGGAAGCCTGGATACATGTGAACAGAAGTTCCTGTAGTTAAATAAAAATGTCCTTGATGGTGTGCATTGATGATGTGATTGTTGTCATGCTGCATGGTAACCTATAGATCTGTTCTAGGAGCAAGTCAGACCATGTAGTGGTGTGTCCTTCAGTGTTGCTCCACACGGGACAGGCGGAGCTGGTTGTACCTACGTCCCTGCAAATATGTCATGACTTCTCCCACAGAGTAGGCACTCAGATCCTGACTCCTGTGGCCACATGCCTTGGGCTGGAGGAGGGCCAGGCTGCTGGTGGTTCTTGTGGCTGAGGACTTTTGCAGAGGCCTGGGAGATCCTTCTGGGATTGCCTGATCCAGAGGACATCCTTTCCTGATGAAGTGGTCCAACTCCCACTCCCACCCTACCTCTGAAAGTTGTATCTTATTTGCCACCAACCTTTTATTTTATTCTCGCTTAAAAAAATTGTTTTTCAGAGTGTCCATGTTCTTGTTGATGCAAATTTACATTAGTCACAGTTTTGAAAAATATCTATTTCTTTATAACATATGTGAGTTCTAGTAACTAGGCATTCAGTGTTTAGCGTTTCTTTTCCTGCATATCTCTAATGGAAAGAACTTTGTCTTTATAAATAAAATTTTTAAATGATTTTAGTATTTTGGAAATGGCAATTTGACCACTTCTGTTAAAGGACCAGCTTCTATACTTAAAGCCATTGTTTGTTAGAGTAGTGCGCCAAGACTTGGTTATATTAATAGTTGTCGGAGGCCACCTCAGACCATTGGAACGGCATTCTGTTTAGGCGTCTGACCAAACCTCTGTGAGTCATTGCATTGTCTATAGGTGGGAGTGGAGCTCTACTCAGAAGGTTGGTTGAGTGTCCCTCAGCTCCTGGCGTCCAGTAGGCACTGGGTCAGCCTGGGTCTTCTCCCTGTTCTGTGGAGGGCAGCTTCTCAGGGGCTTCACAATAAGAATCACATCCCAGAGGCTGCTTGTCACCCACCTCTGTGTTATTCTCCATAGACCTCTCCTTGTAGGAAAGGTTCGGGTGGGCTGAGAATGACCAGGCAGGGCACTGTATGCTCATTAGTCTGCTGGAACAGTGTCATGGCATCGCTCTGGATGAGGGAAGGCACGAGCCCTTACCCTGGTGTCTGAGCTGTCTAATCTCTTAACCTCACTGTCCTCTTCTATAAACATGGATATTATTGAATCAACTTCCTGGAGATGTATGGATCACCCTTGGCTGATGCAGGAGAGTTGCTGAATGAATATTAATGTTTGTTCTCTGAAGAAAACATCTTAAATTTCTTGTCTGAAGTATTTTGATAGAGAGTTTAATCCATTTACATTTAAAGAAATTATTGATAAGGAAGGACTCTGCCCTTTTGCTATTTGTTTTCTTTTCTCTGTCTTAGAGTTTTTTGGTCCCTCATTTCCTCCCCAGTTGCCTTCTTTTATATTGATTTTTTTGTAGTCAGCTGTTTTGATTATTTTCTCCCTTCCTTTTGTGTCTGTTTCTTAAACTTTATTTATTATTGGCTTCACTGGGTCTAACTTACTGCACTCAGGCGTTCTCTGGTTTTGGCTCTTGGGGGCTACTCTCTAGTTCTGGTACGTGAGCTTCTCATTGCGGTGGTTTCTCTTGTGGAGCATGGGCTCTAGGCACACGGGCTTTAGTAGCTAAGTATAATTGTCATGACATGGAGATTTAGTTGCCCCATGGCGTGTGGGATCTTCTGGAACCAGGGATCAAGCTGTTCCCCCTGCATTGGCGGTGGATTCTTCACCACTGTACCACCAGGGAAGTCCCATACCCTGTTACTTTTGAAGGTCCTAACTTCCCGGAAAAACTCTCCCCAGCTGTTGCCTTAGGCTGTGTATTGTGTATTTGGACTGTAATTTTTTCGCCACAAGCTCTGACTCAAATTTCACTTTCAGTGTTTTCAAGCTTTTTCAGCTTGAGTTCTGAGGTAGGCAAAACAAAGAGGTGCATGCATCACCCGTCAGGTAGCCCCCAGATAGGTTGGAACAGAAATATGCAATAAATTGGGAATAAGATAGATTCTGCTCCCTAGAACCAGGGACATGGGGAACTGAGATCCCACATGCTGTGGAGCAAATAAGCCAAAGCACTGCAAAACTGAGCCCACACTATTAGCCCACATGCCACTGTCAGAGAGTATACACTCCAAGGAATCAAGATTGCCAGGAGAAATATCAGTAACCTCAGATATGCAGATGACACCACCCTTATGGCAGAAAGAGCCTCTTGATGAAAGTGAGAAAAGAGAGTGAATAAGTTGGCTTAAAGCTCAACATTCAGAAAACTAAGATCATGGCATCTGGTCCCATTACTTCATGGCAAATAGATGGGGAAACAATGGAAACAGTGACAGACTTTATTTTTTGGGGCTCCCAAATCACAGCAGATGGTGACTGCAGCCATGAAATTAAAAGACACTTACTCCTTGGAAGCAAAGTGATGACCAACTTAGCATATTCAAAAGCAGAGACATTACTTTGCCAACAAAGGTCCATCTAGTCAAGGCTATGGTTTTTCTAGTGGTCATGTATGGATGTGAGAGTTGGACTATACCGAAAGCTGGTGCTGAAGAATTGAGGCTTTTGAACTGTGGTGTTGGAGAAAGCTCCTAAGAGTCCCTTGGACTGCAAGGAGATCCAACCAGTCCATCCTAAAGGAAATCAGTCCTGAATATTCATTGGAAGGACTAATGCTGAAGCTGAAACTCCCAATACTGTGACTACCTGATGCAAAGAGCTGACTCGTTTGAAAAGACCCTGATGCTAGGAAAGATTGAAGGCGGGAGGAGAAGGGGATGGCAGAGGATGAGATGGTTGGATGGCATCACCAACTCAAAGGACATGAGTTTGAGTACACTCTGGGAGTTGTTGATGGACAGGGAGTCCTGGCGTGCTGCAGTCCATGGGGTCACAAAGAGTCACACACGATCGAGCAACTGAACTGAACTGAACACTCCAAGGAAAGATTCCCCATGATGTAAGATAGATCCCATGTGCTGCAGTGAAGACCCGGCATAGCCAAATAAATAGGTTAAATATTATACACTTGAGTCAGATGCTGGTAGGTCAGGCCTGAAGTCTGCAGTCCTGCTGTTTCTCTCTGCTCAAGTGTCCTCCTTTCCTTCTATGAGCTGATGTCCATCTGAGACCAGGGCTCACCCTCTCCGCAATTTGCTGAACTCATACAGTTATTTATCTGTCCCCTTCACTCCTCTTGGACATTTCTCAGATCCATCCCTCACCCTTCTGCATAGCTGCATAGCTCTTGCCTTAGGTATTTTCCACCTGGCCTTCTGGAGCACTTTCTTAGTTGGTCTCTAGGCTTGTCACCCTCGGCAGTTTGCTTATATTTTTGTTTTTAGTATAATCTACAATATAGATCCTAAGTATAAAGCTTAATGAGAACCCACAGTGTAACCTGCCCTGAGTTAAGAAACACTGCGCTGTCAACACCCTTCTAGAAGCCTGCCATGTGTTCTTCCCAGCCACAGAACGATGATCCTGAGTTCTAAATTGTAGAGTGTTTGTTTTCTTTTGGCTTCATGTACATGGAGTTATACAGAATGGAGTTCAGAAGGTGGTGTTGCCTTTTCACTGAATAAAATGTTTTTGAGATTAGCCCACATTTTTGTACTTAGCTGTGGATCATTCATCGTCATTGCTATGTTTAATAATGTGAATGTGCGCCAATTTGATATTCTGCCATAGGTGGACATTTAGGTAGCTTTATTTTAGGCTGCTGTAGTGGATAATGCTGCTGTGAGTCTTTTAAGTTGGAAGACTTTTAGCTGACCAGTTGATTGAGATTCTGGCAGCTGTGTCTTGACAAGCACGGGCACGTGTCTGCTGGGTGGGTTCCAGTGGCTCACCATCGATGTATGTGTGTTCAGCTTTCGTAGGCACAGCCACTTTGGAAAAGCACTTTCGACATTTACACCTCTTTGACACTGAGTGAGATAGAGTTCAGGTGTCTTCACAGCTCCATCAGCATTGGCATTCTCTCTTTTCATTTCAGGGTTTCAGTGGGTATGTTGTGGTATATTGCATTATGGTTTTAGTTTGCATTTCTCTGGTGATTGATGATGTGGATCTTTTCATGTGCATATTGGCCATTCAGCAGAGTATTTGAGAAGACTTTCCTACAGATTGAGTGCATGCACACCTCCTGTGTGCAGCTCACCTGGTAAGAAGCCTAAATGCCCATGCAGGTGTTCACCATCAGCAGCACCTTGTGGTAGCGGGTGACACTGCGCGAGAACTGTGGATTCGGAGCACACACCTTATGGATCATGCCTTGTGTTTCTACCTGTAAAATAAGTTATCGTTTTATAAAGTGCCCTGAAGAATGGAATGCCTTACTCCAGGGTTGAACGTATGTAAAAATTCTGCTTTTAGTAAGGAACTTGATCCAATCATGTCTCTTTTTGCTATGTAATTGGCAGTTTTATCAGTGATTTATAAAACAGGACGGAGGAAGTGGGTTAAAGAGGATGGGGGCCAACATTACAAACTTCTAGCTGTAAGATAAATAGGTCCTGGGGGTATAATGTGCAACTTGGTACCTCTGTAGGTAATAATACTGTTCATAAATTTGAAAGTTGCTAAGATAGTAAATCTTAAAAGTTCTCAACACATACACAAACTGTAATTATAATGAGTTGATGGATACTAACTAACGTTTCTATGCTGATCTCTGCACTATATGCATTTATCATTACATCGTACACCTTAAACCTAAACCATGTTATATCTCAGTATAGCAAAAAGAAAATCCCTCCGTTCTAGACATTGTATTCCTTTTGTTTGGAACCTCAGAGGTAAAACAAAGACGATGTTTTCTTTAGTATATTAGTCTCTAGAATGTGTGTGTGTGTACTTCAGAAAGAGATCAAGATGATCTTTTAGAGTTTGGAAGAAGATATACTTCTGATTGTTTTTCTCATCCTGTTTGGTTGCTATTTTTGTGTTTTTTAGTGTGTAAGACAGTAATATAATTTATACATATGTGAACGTATTACTGCCATTTTAATTTTTTCTTTTAAAAAACATTTTCTGAGATACACTTTAATAGGATAAAACAAAACTCTTTCAAGGGTACCTTTCAAAGAGTTTTGATGGATACTTATATGTGTGTAATGGAAACCCCAGTTCAAAGTTAAGAGAAGGTTTCTGTCTCCCAGAATCTCTCTCCTGCCCTTTTGCCCCTCTTCTGAAACTGAAAGCCCTGCTTTTCATCACTAGAGTAGCTGTATCTTTCCTAGGATTTCTTAAGAAATTACGCAGTGTATACTCCTCAGTTTGGCTTTTTTTGATTAACATGTTTTTGAGATTCATCCATGTTGCTTGTTTGGGCAGTTTTTTCCCTTTGTGATTGTTGATTGATATTTGAGAAGTATTCTTTTGTAAAGACTTAACATCATTGGTTGATTCATTCACCTATTGCTGGACACCTGGGTCTTTTCCAGGTTGGACTGTTAGGCATAGTATGGCTGTGAACATTTGTGAAAGAGTGTGTGGACAGAGGGTCTCATTTCTCTTGGTCAAACACCTGAGGGTGAAGTGGCTTTACTAAGAAGCTGACAGACTTTCCCAAAGCAGTCCCACCATTTTATATTCCCACCAGCAGTGTGGGAGAGTTCTAGTTGCTCTGTAATCTTGCCAGCCCTTGATTTTGTCAGTTTTTTAATACTAGCCATTCTGTGGATGTACAGTGGTATCGTGGTCTTTGATTTGCATTACTAATGATGTTGAACATCTCTTGATGTGCTTGTTACCCATTCCTGTATCATCTTCAGTGAATTTCTCTTTGATCGTTTTTAATGGGTTTGTGTTTTTATTTTAAGAATTCTTTATATATCCTAAACGCAAGTCAGCTGTAAATTGTGTGTATTGGGAATATTTCTCTGATTCTGTCCCTTGCTTTTTCATTTCTTGATTATATATTATTCATATTTTGACTCCTGCTTAATTTTTCACTTAGAAGCATGCAGTCAGAAATATTTGGAGGCTGTTGCTCTTCTGCACTGGCAAAAGAAGTTTCTGTGAACAGGGGAGAGGAAGGAGGGAGCCCAGGCCCTGTACCGGCTCTCTGAGTTTTGTCTTAGTGAGGTATCTGTTGGAGAGCCTGCTTTGGTTTCGTGTGAATGTTATTTGGGCAAGTTTGGGGTAATCTCAGTAGTCCTACCTCAGAGGAGTAATCACTTCTCTGCGCTCCTGCCGAATGCTTAGTGTGCCTGTCTGCTGCTACTGCCAGTGACATGGCTGGAGGGCCCAGCCATCTGCACTCAGAGCATGGGCGTGGTGACTTGTGATCCAGGTGAGAGCAGGCTCATGGTACTATTTCTATACTGGTGGAAATCTTTGTTAGTCTAGAACATGTGTTGAATAACTGGAAATTAAAGTAGAATTTGTACTTTTTTTTTTTTGGTCAAACTGCTGGAAGCACAAAGCATCACATTGGTTACACTGATATCCAATACTACCCTCACCCTCAGCCTGGCATCAGGATTTTAAATGGATGTGCTCCTGAGTCAGCCTCCCCTAAACAGCAAATTGCCACTCAGAGTAGTAGATAAGGCAGTTCTTTCCAGTACCTTCATTAATGGAATCACAGTGCAACAAATGGCCAACAGACAAAATTTTTCTCCAAGCCAAAGAAAAACTCAGAAGCAATTGTGAAGGTGCTTGTCACATGTGTTGCTGGAAAACCCGACACCAGCCCTCTAAATTGGGTCAGGAATGCTTCTGGAATCAAGCCTTCCTGGTCTGTGGGTACAAAGGCAGATCTGCCTATGGAAATGTACCATTTCCTAGTATACTAGTACCTTAGGGTACAAGCCCAGCTCCATACTATATGGGGTCCAGTGCAAAATGAAACTGTGGATTAAGAATGCTGCAAATATCTATAAGGATGTATTGTATAGCAGAGAGAATATAGCCAATATTTTATAATAACCATAAATGGAACCTATCTTTAAAAATTGTGAATCACTGTGTCATTCACTTGAAACTTAAACAATACTGTATACCTCAATTAAAAAAAAAAAAAAGCTGCGAAAGCTTTTCATTTCTTCTGTAGTTTCTCTCAACCTGCTGTGGAATTTTTGTTATTTGATACCAAGCTTTTTTAGGTGGAAGGGTACTCGTGGGTCAAGTGCAGACTCTCCCAGGTGCCCAAGGTGCCCCTGTCCAGGACTTCCTGGACAGTGGGTGTTTGTGGAGGGGAAGGGGTTGCAAGAGGCAAGATGTGTGTGAGCTGAGTTTCCAAGCCCACAGCTGTGGTCCATTGACCTGTTGGGCCTCACTTACATAACACAGACTCAGATAATGGCTAAGGAGATTACAAGGTGCTGGCTACAAAATTCAGCCTTACGTGTGGGCCCTTCTGAGCACAGTTCCTCTTTGACTCACTAACTACCCGCATGTCCACAGTGCCCCTGTCTACTCATGTGCTGTGTGGTTTCCAAGTCACCTCAAGGCTAAACATGGAGTGAAAGTTCTTCACTCAAAGATGAAACTCACAGGCCAGGACCTGAACTCAGGTTGCAGGTGTCTTACAGAATCAGGCTTTTGAAGCTCCGGCTAGAAACTCATGCTAAACCCAACAAAACCTACAATAGGAGTCTGAGCTCCTTTAATAAAAACACCATTGTGTTTCATGAATTTTCATAGAATGTTTTCGTGTTTGTCAGGGTAAGAAGTCAAGCCGAGGTAATAGTAGGTGTTGCTTGAGGTTTACTGCTGAGGTCCAGCAAAGAAACGCATGGACTGTTTAGGGTTCCAGGCTCCTCCCAGTATGGTCTTCATCGTCCTTACCCATCTTAAACTGGGTCAGGTTCTTGACCTATGACTTGCTCTCTTTGATGGGTGGACACTGGCCTCCCAAAGCCACTTCCTCTGAGGGAAGCCCTCTCATGAGCTGGTGACCTGCCACTCCACACACCCTCTTCTGGGATGAAGGGAGTGCTTGCTAGGCTCTGGGTGGCCCATTCAGACCCCTGTGGTGGCAGCTCAGGGTGACCAGCGGGCAGGGCTGACTGATGGTGTGGAGATGTTGCTCTTGGAGCCACAGAAAAGGCAGCCTGGGATGGGGGGTGGTTTATCAGTCACTGACAGATATGACTGTTAAGGGCCACAGTCTATTAAAGGTTGTAGTAAAAGTTTCAATCTTTCTGTTATAAATTAGAGGAAACTAGTAGAAGAGAGTGATGAAAACGTACATATGGGTCCATTTAAAGTGCCTTTTTGGCTAAGCCTCCTTAGGGCTTGGAAAGAAGAGGAATTTTTCTTCCATTTTTGCAAAAGATAAAGAGGCATGGCTTGTTGCTGTAGCTGAGTTGGGACTGGAGCACAGGGTCAAAACTCCCATGACAAGGTTCCTCCTCCAAGGTGACGCTTGCTTGAGTTCTGAAGGCTGTTCTCTAATTCCAGACTTGTGAGCTGAATTTTTTAGGCTGCTTCTGTGATGTGGTGAATGTACCCTCTTAACCACTGGGGACACTAAGTGTGTCTCTGTCTAGGTTCAGGAAGGGCTGGTTGGATGCACCCTCTGGGATTGTGGGGAATGGGCACCTCAAAGGCCATGTATCCACTTACACATTGCCTGTTCCTCATCCACCCCATCCATCTGCACCTTAGTAACTGGTAGCAGCGCTCCCTCAGAAGCCAGACTGCGAAGCTAGGCGTCTGCGGTCTCCTCCCCTGGGTGCTACACACGTGGGTGTGTCGGCAGGGCCGTTTCTATTTCCGTCTCCCAAGCCAATCAGACCTCATCTCCTCTCTGTCCTCACATTCCCTTGCGGTGTGAACACCACACACCTCGGCTGCTTGGGAACCTCCTCACTCATTTCCTTACTTCCCCCCACCTCTCAGTCCACCCTTGGGTACAACTGATCCTGCTGCCCTCCTCCTTGGCAGTCACTGATGGCCCCAGAGCTCTGTCCACCCTGTGTGACACGTTATTTTTATTATCACAGTCTTTCCTTTGCCAATCCTGAGATTAAAGGATCGGATTCTCTTCCTCTTCATAGTAGATTATCGTTGTCAGCTGTCATAGGTGAGTGACAGAGTAACTGGCCTCTTACTTCTTCCCTTGGAGAGCAGCTCAGTTGACGTCTCTGTGGCCAGTTGCATAGCTGAAAGGACTTGAAATGATCTTTTCCAGATGTCTCTTGGGATTGCTAACACGGAGGTGATGTTGTGTGAGGAGGGTTCTCGCTGGGGCCCTCCTGCCCGTTGACTGCAGGCGTGGCCACAGGACTGTCTGTCTGGAAACCATCGGGGTCCTCAGTGGGTCATTGCGTCGGCCTGGACCCCAGAGTGAGGGAGAATGGCGCAGAGCAGCCGTGTTGATGGGGTGAGTGGATGGCAGAAGCTGGACTCGGCCCTTTGGTGTGAGCAGCAGAGAGCTGGGGCCGTTTGCAGCACGGCTGGGCCTGTGCTGGGTGTCAGGACATTCAGTGCTATGCTCTGGGAACATGGTTGGGACATACTGTTCTGTGTGAATATTGATACATGTAGGATGGGACAGATACTCTTCCCAGGAGAGAAGAAGTACAAACTATAGAATATGCTGTTACCACAAACCACAGCTTCTTGGGTCACAGCCTGGAAGCCCAGCAACGGGATAGCATGTAGACTCAACAGACGTCAGCTGTGCTGGGTGACTGTGAGGGCACGGAAGTCAGGGTCCGTTGTGTAGATAGCCATGACTCTGTTCCGTGTACTGCAGGACTGGGGTTGTACTCCCGTGCTTAGTTCAAGGCTGACTGTCAGGGACACAGGCTCTGGAGGAGGGGTGAGAACTGCAGTGAGGTGATGTTTCATAACTGTCACATGTCCCACAAGATTATTCTTGGGATTTGATGGGATTCTGAACTGCATAGAAGAGAGCTAATGACTAGGGTATATCCCAGAACAGGGCTCTCAGACCGACCATGGAGAAGGTCCAGTCTGACAGAAGAATGGGTGGTTTATGTCTGTGCTCACCTTGTCATGGACAGTGTGCACAGCCTAGCCTGGCACGGGCCCAGTGACACGTGGGGTGATCTGTCAAGCTTTGCATTGGATGTTGTGGAAGTTTCCAGTTTTTTTATTTTTGAAATTATGCAGATGTATTAAAAAGTTGCAAAAGTAGAACAAATATTCTCATTTTTCCAGATTCCCCAAATATTAACACTGACCACATTTGCTTCATTACTATATTTTTTCCCTGAAATTTTTGAGAATAAGCTACATATATGATGCATTTTTACCTCTGAAATATTTCCATGTCTATTTCCTAAAAAATTCTCTTCCATAACTATCGCCCAGGTACTGACACCACTTAGCACTGATACAGCAGTTGACCGTAACTGGACGTGGCAGTTGTTTACTGATGCCCATTTTCTAGACTCAGGTCACCTGTGCCTTGAACTTTCCTCTCATTTGTGGCTGTTCCTCAGCCTGTGTCTTCTGTGAATTCATGTTTTAGAAGAGGATGAGCCAGTTGTTCTGTAGAATGCTTGGCTGATGTTTCCTCTTGGTAAAATTCAGATTTGTTATTTCGGCAGGAAATCCAGAGGTGAGGCTCTGTCTCTTCAGCCCTGTGGCAGGGGCACTCTTCCTGCTTTGTGCCATGGCCATGGGGGTGGCATCTGTAGGCCTTCGCCCATTAAACTTCCTAAAATACTCTAAAACCCGAGGGACTCCAAAGTTATCCTCATAACGACTGTCTGAATTGCACTAAGACATGTTTTTTAGAGTAGCTGGAAATGGAACCCGCTTGTAGGGAGATTTTTTTTCCCGACTTAGAATGTTTGTCTATCTGAGTAGTTAATCTGTGCCACGAGAAAGGATGACGGGAGGCTGGGAATATGGTGGCTGTCCCCCTAGGGCTTGCAGTCACTGTTGGTTAGCGTCAAGGTGGAACACTGCTCTGCTCTGCTCCTTTCCCAGTGGCTCCTGCCTGTCTTATCCTTTGTGGGGTAAAGAGCATGGGAACCAACCTCTCCCTGAGGCCAGCTCCACCTCTGAAATGGCCCAACTGGACTTGGTTGTAGGGAATAGTTTGCCTGATTGGTTAATTGTTTAAACTTGCTTTGCATAGAGATATCACTAAATTTGACTTTCCATTTGGTTGGAGATTTCAGTGTGGCTAATTTCTGTCTAGCTGTATGATGTTAGTATTAAGTATTTGCAGCAAGGCCTGGCTTTGTACATAAAGAACAGATTTTCAGAATCCTTAGAGCTTCTTTGTGAATCAGGAAATTCAGATCTCTGGACCCAAGCCATTGGCTTGTGTGTCTCATTTGTAAGAGTTTCCACTCCAAGAAAGATGCCTGTCACCAAATACAGGAGACTAGGAGAGAGGTGGAGAGAAGGGTATTTGCAACTCTGAATCCATATTAAAATTGTTAATGTTTATTCAAGTAAAAGAAACTAAGTTTTTATCAGGGTCCTTGCCTAAGTTTGAAACCATCAGCTGTTGTGTTGCTTCAGTTTTGATTTGTGACTCAAGGTGTGTGCCTTTTCAGTATCTGGTCAGATTTTGCTCAGTTTTTGCGTAGGGGGTTGTGGTTCTGCTTTCTGCTGTCTGGCTTTTCTTATTGTTCGTTTTAAAATCTTTCCCTGAGACTTCCCTGGTGGTCCAGTTGGTTAAAGATTGGGGAACTGAGATGCCACATGCCCACAGGGCAGCTAAGCCCAAGCACCACAACTTCGGAGCCCACTCGGACTTTATTACAAATCTTTTAGGATCAATGGGGCTTCCCTGGTGGCTCAGAGGTTAAAGCATCTGCCTCCAATGCGGGAGACCCGGGTTCGATCCCTGGGTCGGGAAGATCCCCTGGAGAAGGAAATGGCAATCCACTCCAGTATTCTTGCCTGGAGAATCCCCTGGACTGAGAAGCCTAGTAGGTTACAGTCCACGGGGTCGCAAAGAGTCAGACATGACTGAGTGACTTTATCATCATCAGAGTGTTTTTATGGAGAAGGCAATGGCAACCCAGTCCAGTACCCTTGCCTGGAAAATCCCATGGACGGAGGAGGCTGGTAGGCTGCAGTCCATGGGATCGCTAAGAGTCGCACAACTGAGCGACTTCACTTTGACTTTTCACTTTCATGCATTGGAGAAGGAAATGGCAACCCATTCCAGTGTTCTTGCCTGCAGTATCCCAGGGACAGAGGAGCCTGGTGGGCTGCCGTCTATGCGGTCGCACAGAATCAGACACAACTGAAGCGACTTAGCAGCAGCAGCAGCAAAGTGTATTTAAAGAGCACACAGCGTTAGGTATAGTGATGGTACAAAGCAGCGTGAGACACAGATAGCATGCTCTTAATTTTCCAAATCAGTATAGTATCTTACAGGCTCTTAAACTCTTGGATGACCTGAAGTGCTTCATGGGAACAAGGACCAGCGTGCCCAGACGTAAATAGCCTCTGGTGGTGGTATGGGGCAGACAGAGTGCTGATACTCACCTTGTTTTGTCTGCTGTTTTAATGTTTTCTTGCTGCTCTTTTTCCTTTTTGTGACACAATTAATTAAAGTTATCCCATTGTTTTTTATTTCTGACTTAGAAAAGTCAAGCAGTGGCTTTTCACATTCCCTAAAGGGGAACAAGGATGTCTTCACTAACTGAACCCCAAAAAACTCAAAAAACATTTTGAAGTACTTGGCTTTGAATGTAACCAACATAGAAAAATCAGTTACAATTATAACGTGGGTACCCATAGTAATCACAATCCTGGTAAAGAAATAGGCCATTGATAACTCAAAATGGACTGTGAACCCCCTGACGTTATCAACATTTTATCAATCTCTGTATCCATCTACAGATGGCTTTAAAAAAATTTTTTTAAAGAAAATCTCTTTATTGAAGTATATTGCATGTACAGAAAAGTGTATGCTTCATATGTCTATAGTATAACTCAATGAATTTTCACTAATAGGAACTCACTCATGTAATCAGAACCCAGATTAAAAAACAGAAAGTTACCAGACTACCTGGGTAGCTTTTAATTGTGAGTCATGGCTTACACACATATGAGAAGTAGTTCATGTTTAGATATAAGCAAAAATACCATTTTCACCTGTCAGGTGGGATTGGGGTTGATGGCAGCGCCCACTGATGGCTAGGACACGCTCACAAGCTGTTCGTCAGAGGTTGTCGGCAGGTGGCCTGATGGTACTTTGTGTCGCTTTGGATGCTCTGTGTGTCCTTGGAGCCTGAGGTTTACAGATGATGCCCATGCTGAGGGGACGATTGTTGTCTTAACTGGGGACTTTGGGAATAGAATACAAAGGAAAGAAGTCTTCCGTGTGATGGTGCTTGCCCTGAAGGCAGCACTCGTCCGTCTGTGCAACGGACCCTGTGGGTGGTGACGCTGAGGGAGCACACGCGCCAGGGACCAGCATGGAGTGTGTGGCCCTGTCTTATGAAAAGCACATGTCCCCCTGGGGACATGTAGGTGGCCCAGTCCCACTCTCACATTCCTGTGCTGGAATTGCGCACAGGGCTGTGTTGCTTCCACGGCGTGTGGAGGACAGGCGGGTGCATGTGCTGCTCCGCTGGTCCGGGCTGGGCTTCCGTGAGTTCCTGGGGGACGATGAAACAAACAGCACAGTAGATGGTGACTATCCAGCTGTAGAAAAAGCAAGTTTTGACATCTTACAGTGAGGCTGAAGGTAGCTTGGTTTTTTGATAAACATTTGAATGTGAGAAGCACCTGACTTAATCCGCTTGGCACTCGCGGAGGGAGATGCCGTCATCTGTTCTGTGGATGAGGAAACAAGCACAGCCAGGTAACTGCTCTGCAGGATCGGAAGCCCTCGTACTGGTGAATATGCTTGTTCTCACAGCCGGCCTTCTTGGTGAGCAGGGACCATCACCTGAGGGTGGGGCTCAGGAGCCACATCGGGGAGGAGAGGGAGGAGACTGCCTCCCTCTTAGAGGTTAGGCCAGTAAGTTAGAAGTTAAGGCCAGTAAGTCTTCATGCCCTTCTTTTCTAGGCCTGGAGTTGATTATTCGAATCTCATGTTAGCAACAAAAAGGCAGTTGTGGGCTTACCATTTGTTCATTTATTCACATGATTTGCTTATTTTAATTACATTTCTAATGTATCAAATGGGGCACCTTTCCACTAATTCAACAAGTGTGCACTGAGGCCCTTCTGCATTTATCAGGGTCTCTTTGGGTCTCTGAATTATAGCAGGGAACCCTGCAGGCAAGGACTTTGTTCCAGTGGAGCTTGTGTCCTGTTGGGTGACAACAAGCAGAAATGGGGTAGCATAGAGTCATTGGCCAGAGTGAAATGATCAAGGCAGCAAGAGGAGGGTGCAGGGCGATCAGGAAACCCTTGGATAGGTGACTGAGGGGTCGAAGGGGGGCCCCTCGGTAGTGAACGAGGGGAAGAACAGACAAGAGGCTGCAGTGTGGGGTCTGACCCGGAGTGGGGTGGGGTCCCTGGAGCACTGAAGTGGAGGAAGGGCAGCACCCATGGGACCTCATGTGAGGAGGACCTCAGGAGAGACAGGGCTGTGCCTGAGGGCAGGAGAATCAGAGGCTGGCTTTTTTCTGTCCTTGAACACCACACGCAGATCTTGGCTGCAGACAGACCAGGGTGGGAACCTAAGAGAAGGGCTGGGCAGGAGATGTCCTCGGAGGTCGGCAGCAGGTGAAAGGTGGACTTGGGGCTCCTCCTTCTCATGATGGGGCCATCCATGGCCTGAGGGTGAGCAGCATTCCTGCCTGGCCTTCCTCACTCCATGGCTAGGGCTCGTCTCCCAATCCTGAGCCTGTCTCAGACCCTGCTTGGTGCAGATTAAGTGGTATTTGAGTCTTTTTTGAATCTGCTCTACCATTTTTTCCCCTGTTGGGCTGAGGTTTTTGCTTACTAGTGTTTTTAAGTCATGAGATGATGTCTCCTTGTGGCGTCACGTGTTAAGCAACTTGTAACACTTGAGCTGAGGTTGAAATGGGCTTCTCACTGACTCTTCAACGCAGGTCGAGGCTCCAGTATGTTTGGGGACACGTGGGCTCTGTCCGCTGCTGTGTGTTGGGTGTCCTGCCCCGCCGCTTGGCAGACAGGTGCTGACAGTTGGCTTTTCTTTTTTAGGTGCACGTTCAGGTTTCCGAGCACAAACATCAAGATCACGTTCACTGCCCTGTCCAGCGAGAAGAGGGAGAAACAGGAGGCGCCCGAGTCCCCGGTGAAGCCTGTGCAGGCTCACATCTCACCGCTGACCATCAACATTCCAGACACCATGGCCCACCTCATCAGCCCCCTCCCCTCCCCCACAGGAACCATCAGGTATACAGCAGCTTCCATAGGGATGGGAGTCCCCGTGGCGTCAGGGTGTGAGTGTGGACACGACCCTGTCCAAGTTTCAGTCCTTGCCTCTTGCTCTGGGACGTTCAGAAGCCATCGTGCATCACAGTAGTGGACGGCAGTGCATAGTGATGACACCTTCCTTCCCAGGCGCTGACCTGCATGGAGAGAGAGATGTTGAGGTGCTTAAAATATCGTTCAGTTTCTGAACACCACTTACTCTCGGTTTCTTGCATGTGAAACACAGTTCCCAAATGTTCCTGGTTTTCACTTGTGGATTCTTTTATTTGAGTGTAGGTTTAGGGATAGGTGATTTGTGGTATTGGTCTAAAGTGTGAGTCATGTTTTCAATTGCATTTTGGTTTGATACCAAGAGTATCTTGGTTTGCCACAACTTTATGTAAATCCTGATCACTTACAGTTTGGATTTCTGAGTTTGATCTCAATAAGGTGACAAACTTGTGTTTGTCCTAATGTTCCAAGAGTGTCAGGAAGTAGAGAATGATGCCTTCCGGACCTACTCTTCACCATGGAATCCAGTGCAAGATGGTTACGTTGTGCTGAGCTTTCAGGGGGCAGTAGCTGAGGGTCAGGTCAGGAATCACCCAGGACCTGCAGATGAGACCCTGGGATAAGGCTCAGATGGTCAGTCTTCTTTCGTTCAGTTAGAAGAGTGAAGTATGTATTCAGGCATCTTCTTCAATGTGAGTAGTATTAGACTTAGGTGCAGGTGAACACACTTGCTTCTCTTGCGAGCCTAGCTCCTGCTGTCCACAGGGCCTGCCTGGGAGGCAGAGAAGACACTGTTTGCCTTGTCCACTGTGGCTGACCCCACATGTATCTGAGTGGGGAGGGTACAGAGGGAATGCTGCAGCTCTTCTTAGGTGCAGGTGAACACACTTGCTTCTCTTGCGAGCCTAGCTCCTGCTGTCCACAGGGCCTGGCTGGGAGGCAGAGAAGACACTGTTTGCCTTGTCCACTGTGGCTGACCCCACATGTATCTGAGTGGGGAGGGTACAGAGGGAATGCTGCAGCTCTGGGTTGTAGCTTTCAGTCAAACACTTCTGTTTCTTATCTTTAAAACCAGCATGGACAGAGAGGTATCCCTCTGGAAAGGCCTCTGGAGGGAGTGTGAGGTAGACTGGCTGCTCAGCTCCATGTGAGTGCACCTGCTGTTGGTTGGGTCCCTTCTCTGGCCCCTGCCACAGCCGCTCTGCTGAGGATGCTGCCTCTGTCTCGCCCACTTAGTTGAATTTGTCTCTGTGTGACTAGATGGATCAGGTAGTAAGTGTGGCAGTGAGTAGGCAAAGATCAGCAGCTGCATGGCCAGATTTTTATTCAGCATTGCAAGAAAAATGTGCGGAATTCACGGAGGAAGAGGAGAACGCCCCTGTGTACCCACGTGGGACAGTGGCCCACAGTGGAAGCGGCAGCCTTGAGGTCAGGCCACGGACACACGGCCCATAGGCGCTCAAGGAACTAGAGGTTGTTGGAAACCTCAGAGTTTGGATCAGCTCTTGACCCAACCTCTCCTCACCTCCTGGCCTGTCTTCATCCTGTATTCCTTGCTCATCTTCACCCCACGGCCCTCCACCAGAGCAGCACAGCGTCTCTGCTGCTGAGATGACTCATGGGGGAACCCACCACCGCCCTGCCCCACGTTGACCCTTGTGAAATGTTAGCTCGTTTTAAGAGCATAGAGCGAGAGTTCCGTGCTTGTGGTTCTGCCGTCTGCCTTGTCCTCTCTCTTCAGTGCTTTGAGTTGTCCTGGCGCGCAGTACACTCTTGTTTGGAGGGTGAGTGCATAGACTGACGGTGCGTACTCTTGGTAGGGAGGCCAGTAGTGCTGCAGAGGGCACCAGGCAGTAGTGTGTTGCTCCACCTTCTGGCCCGGGGTAACTACTGTTTCTTAAGTATTTTTTCCAGAAATTTCTTAAACATTTTCAATACTTATTTTTTATCCAAAATACAAATGAGAGCTAAATATATATACTGTTCTATAACTTACTGGATTTTTAAAACAATCTTTTCTTGGCATCCTTCCATTTCAGTAGCTTGTTCTGTCTGTAAAGTATAATAATACTATACAGAAAAGGGAGCATAACTTAAATACGTAACTTGGTGAATTTACAAATGAAGTATCTTCTAATTAGCAAAGATCAAAAATCAAAACATTCTCAGTGTCATGGGCCAGCCCTACCTCATGAAAAACAAAAGTGCATATTTAAGAGCGGGTTTCTGTTTCGGGTTTCTGTGTGTTTTCCTGTGAGGCCCACACAGTCTGCCTGCATGTTTATCTGTGTCCACCACCTCCTTCCCTCTTCGTGTGTCCTGTCTTCAGCCTGGCTGCTGTTCCCTTCTCTCCAAATTTCCCTTGACCTTTCTGGTATAGCTTGGAAGCCATTGTCCTTCGTTGCTGCCTGTCCATAGCTCCTTGGTGGAGGGGGACGAGCAGAGTGGTGCTCTTTGCTCCTCTTCCAGGCTGAACCCGAGAGCCGTCATGTATGGCTCTGTGTCCTTGGTAACTTCCTAAGATGATACGTGTGGAAGCAAATACCTGATTTCTTGGAGTGCTCTTAAATTTCACAAAGATTAATGAGTCCATTTTTCCAGTGAACATACTGAAGTTCTCTTTTAAAATTTGTTTTCCTTGAAATAAGAGCCAGTTACCGAAATACATTGTGAGGTATGTTCTATAACAGACTGATAGAAACAACCTTTTTTCGTCCACAGTGCTGCGAACTCCTGTCCTTCTAGCCCCCGGGGAGCAGGGTCTTCAGGGTACAAAATGGGCCGTGTGATACCATCTGACCTCAATTTAATGGCCGACAACTCACAGCCGGAAAACGAGAAGGAAGCTTCAGGTGGAGATAGCCCAAAGGTAAATAAATGTTTCATGGCTTTGAAACAGAACCCAGGGCCTGTTGGGTAGCAGCTATCTTCACCTGCATGTCAAGGAACACCCGCCCAGGGCCTTTTGAGAAGTGCCCGTCTACGTGGGTGCGGGGTGATTGCTGAGTATGTTCTCAGTGCTGGGCTCTCAGAGATGCGTTCTTTTGATCCTTCAGCCCTGGGCTGTCCTTGGTGGCAGCCGTGGGCCCAGATGCTGAGGGTTTGAACCCTTGGTCCTCATGGGGTCCAGTGCCTGGTGTCCTAGGAAACTGTTCTTGGAATTCAGTAGTGCTGTCCCAAATGCTCAAGGTTGCACATATGCATGTCTGAACGTGTGTGTGCACACATATGTGCATGAACACACACCTTGGGGAGGACACGTCAGTCCCTTTTGGATGATAATTACTGGATGATTTACAGTAGGACCCTGCCTATTTCTGTTCTTTGCCCCAGTAATGCCCCTTCTAAGACTTCATTTAAGAGAAATAGACAGAAATCTCAAACTAAAGTTCAAACAAAACAGAAAACTGGAAACAACCTAAATGCCCCTAAATGAAGGAAGGTTGATCAAGTAAGGGGATCTTACATGACACAGTTACTGATATGAAAGTGCTCTTGATAGAACGCTAAGTGAAAAAAGAGGAGAAAACCAGACATAGTGTTACTTTAAGCATGCATTTATATAAAATGTGGTCTATTCATGTAGTAGGGCACGTCACACCCGTGGGAATGGATGCGTCGGGGCTGTGCACCATCTGTCTACAGCAGCCAGGAGCCTCTTGCACAGGGTACTGGGCAGGCGCAGACAGGGGGCACTCTGTAGGAGTCCATTCTTGTCCATTTCCCTGTTTAAAATCAGGCAAAACTAAGTTGTATTGTTTTCAGATACACTCTTAGATGGTAAAACTTAAGTCACAGCTGGGTTCTGATGAGTACAGAATGTCAGGAAAAGTGTTGGCCTTCTGGGAGGTTGAAAGTGGTGGGGGCGGGGCGGGGCATGAGGAAGCTTCTGGGATGTGGGCTGTGTTCTCTCGACCTAGCATTGGTTGTACTGGTGGTCACTTTATAAAAATCTGTTTTTGGCTGATACGGATATATTGTGGACTTTCCTGTCTATTACAGTTTTTTGTTTTTGTTTTTAATGGAAATATATAGAAGAAAGATAAAAAAAGAAACCCACACAGCAGCATAAGCACAGTGAGGAAGGCTTTATGCTCTTGCCTGGTAGGACTCCAGCTCAGTCGCTCCAGCATCCCTGTCCTGTAACTCAGGGTGAGCGCATTCAGAGGACAGAAGAGGAAGTGCCTGGCCCAAGTGCTCAGGAAATGCCAGCTGTTCGAAAGTGAGGTGCTGGGTGGTTCAGTCTCTGTGCAGAGAACATGCTCCAGCCAGCTGTGCTTATCTCTAAATGATATCTAATTGTTCATTTCTTTATAAGGAGTATCATCTTGAATGTGTTGTTTTGCAGTTTACCGTTTGCATTCAACGTTATGCTTTCTTGATATGTGTAGTTCACAGTGGGAGAGAGAGGTACACCCTCTCCCCAGTGGGCTAGTGCATGTGTATGCGGTTCGGAGTCGTCCCAATGGCAAAGAGCCCCGGTGTGTCTGAGTGCGCTGGGACCAGGAGTGCCGGCAGCTCTGCACACCTGAGCAGTGCCTACGCGGATGCCTTGGGCTCCGGTGTGGGAACCCTGAGTCTGGCTCCTGGTACTCTCGTCTGCTTGGGTTTTCTTACAAGAGGCGCTCCTTGATGGACTCTTGGTGGTTCTGAGTGGACATCACTCTCCTGCTTTGGTGTTCAGCGCTCTTGCCTCGTCTCCTTGTGTGCATGAGAGCCCCCACCAGGGCCTGGGAGATATGCCAGCTCACCCACCCGTTGCCACCACTGGCCTGGCCCAGCTCTTTACCTGACCGTGAAATCAACATGATGAGCCTATGGCGTGGATCAGCATGCATGCTCTGGACTCNTTAGGGAGGCTTGTGTTGGAGTTCTGGTGGGTGGAGCTGGATTTCTTCTCTCTTGCTCCAGGAAGGATGACTCTCAGAGACGTGGACCTTCAGGTGGGACAGGCTCACAAGTCCTGGCTGACACCAGAGGGACCTCTCTGCTGCAGGTAGTGTTAGCTGGTGTCACAATTCAGCAGCTCAGGTCACTAGCCAAAAAACCTACATCCACGTTCCAGCTTCACGCCTGTCTCGCTGCCATAACTTTCAGACTAGTAGAGTCTGCCTCCACCTGATGGAAATATCTAGTAATTAAGCCAGCAGTCTTCAGCCCAAGGTGTGTATCAGAATCACCTGGTGGGCCCAGGAAGCATCCAAAGACCTCCGCTTGCTCCTGTGTCCTCACTGCAGGAAGAGCCCTCTGAACTTGAGCAGCTCGGCGGCTCCGGCAGAGGGGGGACCCACCCCCTAGGAGGCAGGCCCACAGTATAGAGCCGCTGCGCGGGCTGGACCTGAGTGCCACCACATCAGTCTTATCCACCCGGTTGATTAATGACTGAGTCGCTCCCGCCGGGATCAAGGGAAGAGAAGAGACGTGTTTCCAGGCAGACTGTCCCCTGTCTCAGGAGGGACACTCTGGCCCTTCTCTCTCTCAGGAGCCACCCTCTCAGGTGAGTTTCTGGAGGCTGGAGTCACAGGGGCCTTCTTTTCTTGGCCGTGTCTGCGGCTCCCCATGCGGGCTCCTCGGCTTATTTGGTTGTGCTGGGTTTTCGTTGCTGTGCAGGCTTTATTCTCTGATTTTTCAACTTTATAATGGCACAAAATGATATGCATTCAGTAGGAACCATACTTCATATTTTGATTTTTAATCTTTTCTCCAGGCTAGTGATACACAGTAAGTTAAGATAGTCCTTCATGGTGCTGGGCAGTGTCAGCAAGCTATAGCCACACAATCACCAGGGCAAACAACTAATATACTTGCAAGCATTCTGTACCCATGTAACCATTCTGGTTTTGACTTTCAGTATGGGGTCAAATAAATCACACGCGATGTTTAATGCTTTATTATAAAATAGGCTTGTGTTAGATAATTTTACCCAACTTTAGGCTAGTGTGTTTTGAGCACATGTAATGTAGGCCAGGCTACGCTAGTTGCCCTAAATGCATTTTTAACTTACAATGGGTTTATCAGAATGTAACCCCATTTTTAAGTGGAGGAAGATCTATACTCCATTGTATAGATAATTTACATTTTGTTTTTCCATTCACCAGTTGACAGATATTTGGGTTTGTTTTCTACTTTTTGTCTATTATGCTAGTATGAACATTTGTATACAAGATTTGTGTATACATTTGTTTTCATTCATTGTGTACATATCTAGGAGTGGAATGCCTGGGTCATATGGTAACTCTGTGTTTAATACTCTGAAGTACTGTCAAATAGTTTTCCAAAGTGAATGCATAATTTTATAGTTTCACCAGTATGTTTAACAGTTCCAATTCTTCCACATCCTCACCAAACTGGTTGTCTATTGTTTTTTGCTTTAGCCATGCTAGTGAGTGGGTATGAAGTAGTATCTTATTGTGGTTTTGCTTTACATTTCTCAAATAACTGGTGATGTCAAGCATCTTTTCATATAGTATTGGCTACTTTTATATCTTCTTTGTAAAAATGTTTATTCAGACCTTTTTCCATTTAAATTTTTTCTTTTTATTATGGAGTTGTAAGAGTTTGTTAAATACTCTAGGTAGAAAGCTCTTATCAGATATATGATTTGTAAATATTCTCTCCTCATATGTTAATTGTTTTTTCACTTTCTTGATGGTGTACTTTGAAACATAAACCTTTTAAATTATGAAGTTTCATTTGTCTATATTTTCTTTAATCACTTGGGTTTTTGGTATTATGTATAAGAAACCATTATATCATCCAAAGTTACAAAGATTTACTCCTATTTTTTTCTAACAGTTTTACTGTTTTAACTGTTATATTTAGATCTATGATCTATTTAAATGTTTTTGTACATGGTGTGAGGGAGGGTTCCAACTGTATTCTTTTACATGTCAATATCCAGTTGTTTACATATTGCTGGCTTCAGCAATACGTGAACCGTGAACTTCCAGATGTGCTTCAGCAATACATGAACCGTGAACTTTCAGATGTTCAAGCTGGTTTTAGAAAAGGCAGAGGAACCAGAGATCAAATTGCCAACATCCGCTGGATCATCGAAAAAACAAGAGTTCCAGAAAAACATCTATTTCTGCGTTATTGACTATGCCAAAGCCTTTGACTGTGTGGATCACAATAAACTGTGGAAAATTCTGAAAGAGATGGGAATACCAGACCACCTGACCTGCCTCTTGAGAAATCCGTATGCAGGTCAGGAAGCAACAGTTAGAACTGGACATGGAACAACAGACTGGTTCCAAATAGGAAAAGGAGTACGTCAAGGCTGTATATTGTCTCCCTGCTTATTTAACTTATATGCAGAGTACATCATGAGCAGCGCTGGGCTGGAAGAAGCACAAGCTGGAATCAAGATTGCTGGGAGAAATATCAATAACCTCAGATATGCAGATGACACCGCCGTTATGAAAGAAAGTGAAGAGGAACTAAAAAGCCTCTTGATGAAAGTGCAAGAGGAGAGTGAAAAAGTTGGCTTAAAGCTCAACATTCAGAAAACGAAGATCATGGCATCTGGTCCCATCACTTCATGGCAAATAGTGGAAACAGTGTCAGACTTTATTTTTTTGGGCTCCAAAATCACTGCAAATGGTGACTGCAGCCATGAAATTAAAAGACACTTACTCCTTGGAAGAAAAGTTATGACCAACCTAGATAGCATTTCAAAGGCAGAGACATTACTTTGCCAACAAAGGTCCATTTAGTCAAGGCTATGATTTTTCCAGTAGTTATGTATGGATGTGAGAATTGGACTATGAAGAAAGCTGAGCACTGAAGAATTGATGCTTTTGAACTGTGGTGTTGGAGAAGACTCTCGAGAGTCCCTTGGACTTCAAGGAGATCCAACCAGTCCATTCTGAAGGAGAGCAACCCTGGGATTTCTTTGGAAGGAATGATGCTAAAACTGAAACTCCAATACTTTGGCCACCTCATGCGAAGAGTTGACTCATTGGAAAAGACTGTGATGCTGGGAGGGGTTGGGGGCAGGAGGAAAAGGGGACAACAGAGGATGAGATGGCTGGATGGCATCACCAACTTAATGGACATGAGTCTGAGTGAACTCCGGGAGATGGTGATGGACAGGGAGGCCTGGCGTGCTACAGTTCATGGGGTTTCAAAGAGTCAGACATGACTGAGTGACTGAACTGAACTGAACTGATCCAGTTGTTCCCATATCATTCACTGAAAAGATTATTCCACAAGCTCCACTGAATTCTTAAAAATCAATGACCACAATGTATGGGATTATTTCTGTACTCTCAATTCTATTCCATTGATATCTTATTTTATTACTGCATTGTCTTGGTTACTGTAGCTTTGTAATAAGTTTGAAATGAGACGTATGTATTTTCCAACTTTGCCCTTTTTTTTTTAAAGTTTGTCTTCTCTGCGTTCCTTGCATGTGAATGGAACTTTGCATATGCATGAAATAGATAAACGTTACAATCAGTTTTTTGATTTCTGCAAAAAGCCAGCTGGGATTGTGATAGCAATTGGATTGAACCTGTACGTCAGTTTGGGTAGTATCAGTACCTTAGTAATAAGGTTTTCCAGTCTATGATTATGAATATTTTTCTACTTAATTAAAGCTTTCTTAACTTTTTTCAACAATGTTTTATAGTTTTTGTATGCACATTTTGTAATTTTTGGGTTACGTTTACTCTAAATTAGTTTACTCTTTTTGATGATATTGTAAGTGGATTTTTTCTTAATTAAATTTCAGGGTGTTCATAGCTCAGTTCCTGGTGTTTGTTTAAGTTTTTTTCCCAAACACCAGCTTTTGGCCTTGATTCATTATTGTACATTTTAACTTTATTTCAGTAATTTTTTTCTTTTCTCCTAATTGTTTCCCCTATTCTACTTTTTTTTAAGATTTAAATTTCAACTGTTTTTCTAATTCTTGAAATGGATTCTTAGATCATTGATTTTCAACATTTTTTTCTTTCTTCTATGCATATCCTTTAAAATATGGCTTAACTGCATCTTACAAGTTTCAAAGTGTAATATCTTAATGATTAGTAAGTTCAGATATTTTCTATTATGATTTTATTTACATACATTCTTAATTTATAAAGATATGATGATCTTTAGATATCTTTCTCTTGTCAGTTTATTGCTTAATTGCACTGTGGTATTAGATGAATATCAATCTTTTGAAATTTTTTGATATTTATTTTGTGGCCCAGCTTACAAGCAATTTTTTTGCAAATGTTTTATGCATCGTAAAAAGTAATATATATTCTATAGTTGTTGAATGCAGTGTTTTATATATGTCTAGTATGTCAAATTAATATTATTGTTCAAATCTTCTGTGTTTTATTCAGTTACTTTATTTTTGCCTGTGCTGGATATTCAGTGCTTCTGGGTGGGCTTTCTCAAGTTCTGGTGAGTGGGATCCACTCTCTAGTTCTGGCACTCAGGCTTCCCATTGCAGTGGCCTCTCTTCCTGCTGAGCACAGGCTCTAGGTGTGTGAGCTTAGCAATTGTGGCTCGTGGGCTTAGTTGCTCCACAGCATGTGGAATCTTCCTAGACTAGGAATAGAACCCCTGTCCCTTTCATTGGTAGGCAGATTCTTATTCTCTGCACCACCAGGGAACTCCCAAATCTTCTAGCCTTTGTGACAGTTTTCCTCTGCCTAATCTATGTGTTAATGAGAGAGGTAGTTAAAATTGCCCAGAGTAATTGTGAATTTATCTATTTCTCCGTAGAGTTCTATTTTAACTTTATGTATTTCAAGGATGTGTTATCAGGTGTCCACATATTTTAAATTTTCATCTTCCTAGTGGATTAAATCTTTTATCATTGCAAAAGTTTCCTGTTAATCTATAGTAAAGGTTTTCACATTTTATCTACTTTGTCTGGTTTTAATGTAGTTATCGCTCTTTTTTTGTGTGTTTGTGTAGTATATTTATTTTACTTGCCTTTATTTTGACCTCTTTAGTCCTGTTTCAGTCATCTGTTGATGACACCCAAACCTTAGTGGCTTAAAACAACAATGTATTATTATCTTTCGTGGTTCTGTGGGTTCATATGCCTCAGCTCAGTAGTTCTCATTTGGAAGGGGGTCCCTCATGTAGTTTCAGTCATATGGCAGCTGATGCTGGAATCGTGTATGGACTTGATTTGACTGGATGGCCAAAATATCTTCTTTTCTCACTTATTTGGCATCTCAGCTGGAATGGTTGAAGTAGCTGAGGGATGATCAATCATCACCCTTTCTTCACAGAACCTCTATATATGGCTAGCTCAGGATTTCTCACAGCACGTCAAGCTCAGAGTAGTTGGATTTCTTTCTAGGTGACTGGCTTCCTCCAGGGGGCATGATCCAAGAGACTAAAGAAGAAGCTACAGATGTTTTATGTCCTAGCTATGGAAGTCAGAGATGTTCAATTATTGACAAAGATCCGGCTAGTCAAAGTTATGGTTTTTCCAGTAGTCATGTCTGGATGTGAGAGTTGGACTATAAAGAAAGCTGAGTGCTGAAGAATTGATGCTTTTGAACTGTGGTGTTGGAGAAGACTCTTGAGAGTCCCTTGGACTGCAAGGAGATAAAACCATTCAATCCTAAAGGAAATCAACCCTGAATATTCATTAGAAGGGCTGATGCTGAAGCTGAAGCTCCAATACTTCGGCCACCTGATGCAAAGAACTGACTCATTGGAAAAGACTCTGATTCTGGGAAAGACTGAAGGCAGGAGGAGAAGGGGACAACGTAGGATGAGATGGTTGGATGGCATCACCGACTCGATGGACATGAGTTTGAGCAAGTTCTGGGAGTTGGTGATGGACAGGGAAGCCTGGAGTGCTACAGTCCATGGGGTTGCAAAGAGTCGGACACAACTGAGTGACTGAACTGAACTGAACTGAACTGATGGAAGTCATGTAGCGCCACTCTGCTGTATTCTGTTTGTTCAAAGTGAGTTAGAGGGTTGACTCAGATTCAAGGAGGATGAGACCATACAAGAGTGTAAATACTGGGAAGTATGATTCACTACAGGCTATTTTTGAAAACTTAGTTACCACAATTTGCTCTCTGGCCTGCAATGGTTTCTCTCTCTTCCACATGAATCTATCCATTGAGTCCCTGAAGTCTCATTCTACTGTGGTGTTAAGCTCCTTTCTGAAGTCCAGGATCTCATTATATGAATTATGTCCAGGTACAGATGAGGTTTTTTGGCTGTATCACTTGGGTACAGTTCTTTTCAGTCTATATTTCTCAAAGCATAATTTTGGAATATTTGTACTTCTTGCATGGTGACTATCTTTCCCCAAGGCATATTTTCTAAGAAATTAAGTACATGATACAAGGCTTATTTTGACTTAGACTTGGAAGTCACAAAACAGCATTTATTTTTTATTAGTGCAAAGCAAGTCACAAATTCATCCCAGATTCAAGGGGAGGAGAGTACAAAAGGGCATGTGTATTGGAAGGTGTGCTCACTGGGGAGAGGACACATGTAACCTTATATTTTCCATGTGTTAGTTGTAAGTAGTGTATAGTTTCTATCTTTAAATCTATCCTTAAAACATATTTTTGAAAAAATTAAAACATTTAGATCATTTACATTTAATCTAAGTGTGGGTATGCATTGAGTTTTATTATTCTATCATTACTTTTTTATATTTATTTCACTTATCTATATACTCTTTTCTTTCCTTTCTTGTCTCCTTTTGTATTGAATAGCTTTTCTTATTTTGCCTCCCCTCTCCCTATTAGCTTGTTTACACTTTTACTATTTCTGAGTAGTTATTAACGGGTTATTAATGAGCATCTGAATTCTTGAAGGGTGATATTTCTGGCTATAAATCTTTGGTTACTATTTATTTCTTTCAGCACTTTGAAGATGTAACTCCTTCATCTTTTACTTTCTATTATCTCTGTTGGGAAGTTACTCCTTTGAAGATAGTCTTATTTCTTTGGCTGCTTTTAAGACTTTATGTTTTCAACAATTTTCTGTTTTTAATCTGTTTTTTGTTTTTAATTGCTACCAGTATTTCTTCAGATTCAGTTTCTGCTTCATTGTCTTGATCATAAAGACGCATGTGTTGGACACGACATATGTTTTCTTCTAGGACTAACAGTATAGTTAGTATATCACAGTTAGTACATACCACAGTTATGTACTGTGGTGGACAGTTTTCTTTCTTCTTTTTTTTTTTTTTTGTATTTATTTATTTTTTTACACGAACTCCCAAACATGAACCCCCCTCCCACCTCCCACCCCACATCATCCCTCCATTTATTTAAAAAAAAAGCATAGGAGAAAATATTTGCAATCTAGGGTTAGGCAAAGAGTTT
The DNA here is from genome assembly GCA_006410675.1 of Oreotragus oreotragus. Taxonomy (NCBI): domain Eukaryota; kingdom Metazoa; phylum Chordata; class Mammalia; order Artiodactyla; family Bovidae; genus Oreotragus; species Oreotragus oreotragus. Next base: position 684,425 of record SJYX01009567.1, on the reverse strand, counting down.
TTATTTTTTCATTATTTTTATTTTTTATTTTTTTTACTTTATGGCATTTTTTTAATTAGCATCTAGAGAGGAAACCAGCATAATATTGTCAAGCAATTATCCTTCAATTAAAAATAAATAAACTTTTAAAAAACCTAAAAAAAGTTATTCTTATTTTTGAAGACTATATAGTAATTTAGTTGCACGAGTTATTGTAATTTATTTAAATAGCTCTCTATTGACTAAAATTTATAATCAAGATCATGTCTATGTTTCTTTGGGTTTATTCTTCCTTTGCCTTTCTTTCTTTGCTTCTCCCTGATAGTTCGTGCCCATTCTTTTTCCTTTTTTTTTTTGGCTGTGCTGGGTCTTCATTGCTGTGAGAGCTTTCCTCTAGCTGGGACTAGCAAGGGCTACTCTTCCTTGCAGTGCCTGGGCCACTTGTTGCTGTGGCTTCTCTTTTCACAGAAGACTGGTTTTAGGTGCGCAGACTTCAGTAGTTGTGGCCCCCAGACTCTAGAGGGCAGGCTCAATAGTTGCTGTGCTGGGCCTACTTGCCCTGTGGCATGTGGGATCTTCCCAGACCAGAGATGGAACCCCTGTCTTTTGCACTGGCAGGCAGATTCTTTACCACTGAGCCACCAGAGACGCCCTCATGCCTGTTTTTTCTTTTTTAATGAGTAAACTTAAATATAAGTTGACTCATTGGAAAAGACTCTGATGCTGGGAGGGATTGGGGGCAGGAGGAGAAGGGGACGACCGAGGATGAGATGGCTGGATGGCATCACGGACTCGATGGACATGAGTCTGAGTGAACTCCAGGAGATGGTGATGGACAGGGAGGCCTGCCGTGCTGCAATTCATGGGATCACAAAGAGTTGGACACAACTGAGCGACTGAACTGAACTGAACTGAAACTTAAATATAAAGCCCTAACAAACTCTCTCAGAAAGGAGAGGAAGATCATGGTATAAGAGTGGCACCTACAAAAAACATGGTAGGAACTGAAGGCCGGCCATTGTAACTAAAAGGAAGCCCAAGATTAACCACATATAACTATGAAATGCCTCCAGGGAGGACTAAGAATGCCTTCCCGAGAATCCAATAGATTGTACTGGGGTATGAAGGGAACTGCTGAGGACTCTCATCTTTAATACTCACATGAGTCATCCCTTTCCCTTCGTGCTTCCAATTCCTATAATAGGACAACTCTACAATCTGAGCAGGTATGGTAAAAATAATGGGCTTCCCAAGTGGTGCTAGTGGTAAAGAATCTGCTAGCCAATGCAGGAAACATAAGAGACCCAGGTTCACTTCCTGGGTCTGGAAGATCCCCTGGAGAATGTCATGGCAATCCACTCCAGTATTTTTGCCTGGAGAATCCCATGGACAGAAGAGCCTGGAGGGCTACAGTCCATAGGGTTGCAAAGAGTTGAAGACAACTGAAGTGATGTAGCTTGCATGCTTGGTAAAATAATAGTTAAAACACTATGGTTTAATATAATAAAATAATAATAAATAAAATAGTTAAAACAATAATGGTTAAAACATTACTCCTTTGTGGCCACTGTTCACCTTTATGCTCAGATGACTAAAAACATGTACCTAGAAATATATCAAAACAAAACAGATTTCTTCTTGTAGATGAAATAGCTAAAATTTTGGCCTCTGATTGCAGGTCATATATTTGGCTTGAAAAAAAAAAAACCACAATAAACAGTTCCAATTAAAAGTTATAGAAGCTATGGTTTTCTTCTAGATTTCTAAATGTTCATGGAGAGTCAACTTCTGTAACGCATAGCACACAGCACGCACTCAAGAGTCATTCCTACAGGAATTATTTATGTTTCTCATTACACAAACATTACCTGAATTTATCTAATCAACACACTAGTTTAAAAAAAAATAATCTGTAACTAAAAGCATTGTCTTGTTTGTTGGATGCCATTCTCATTGGAATCATATCCAAAGCATCTAGAAATAACTCAAAACTAGAAAGTGGCCTATTTGCTAAGGCTGCCTATGATTCTTGCTGTAAAATAGTTGCCAGTCTGATTTGAATGTCTAAAAAGAATGGGAATTATCGGGTTCTTCTAGATTTCTAAAGAACTTGCCAGAAGGAGGCCGAGGGCCAAGATATCCACCTGCCTGCTTGATGGCAGCTTGTGAAAGGGCAAGGCTGAGGTTTTCTGGATGTTCTGTCCAATGACATGGTGCAGAGAATACACTGGAAGATGGAGGAACAGTCTATGGTGTCAGCCTCCAACAGACTCCCTTGAGGTAGTCCTCAGATGAAGGAAAGCAGAGTGAGAGGAGATCCTTGTCAGCATTCTACCATCGAATATGGAGTTGACCATTCCCACTTGAGCAGTAAAACAAACGCCAATTGCAAACAAGGATTTCCTTCAAGCCATCTTTGTGGGACACCTGGGTTCAGTCCCTGGGTTGGGAAGATCCCCTGGTGGAGGGCATGGCAACACACTCTTGTATTCTTGCCTGGAGAATCCCCATGGACAGGGGAGCCTGGCGGCCACAGTCCATGGAGTCGCACAGAGTCAGGCACAACTGAGCAACTAAGCACAGCACAGCACATCTGCTGTTATTCTTAGATTTCTCTCCTTGCCTATTTTCTAGTTGTTGGTGGTCAGCCAGCTGATTCTTACTGTTTTTTTCTTCTTTTTAATTTTTTACCCCATTTTTCCATTTCCACCCTCACTCTCTTGTACTTGTCTGTCCTGTAAACCAGAACCCAGGTTACTCTGGTGTGTGTGTGTGTTAAGTCACTTCAGTCGTGTCCAGTTCTTCATGACCTTATAGACTGTAGCCAGCCAGGCTCCTCTGTCTATAGGATTCTCCAGGCAAGAATACTGGAGTGGCTTGCCAAGGCCTCCTCCATGAGATCTTCCTGACCCAGGGAGAGAACCCATGTCTCCTGCAGCTCCTGCATTACAGGTGGACTCTTTACTGCTGAGCCACCGGGGAAACCCGAGAAGAAGAGGCACAAGAAGACAAAGATGATAAGCAGTGTGTCCGTGAGCTGAGTGCTCATCTGGGACTTCTGTCTGTACACTCTCACCCAACCTGGGGAGGGGAGGAAGCTCTCGAGAGCCAGGAAAAGAGAAGCAACACCGACTTCCAGATTTCAGGTCCACTTAATTGTCAAACTTGCCTGGCTGCACCAAACCACCAAGTCCAAATCTTAAATCCAATTAGTAAACAGTGCTGGTAGATTGGGACATCCTGCTCCCAAACAACCCTTAGACCTACGACTTATCTTTCCTTAATATATTACATAGTGTAGGTGAAAGGTTACTATTATGGGCCAGAATGCTCTGGAAATAAGCATCCCAGAACAGCTGAGATTGTTGCTAAATAACTGATGAGAAGGATAATGTCAGGATGCTTCTCAGTTTTCAGAGCACCAAAGATTCTCTTAAACCCTATACAGGTGAAACATCATTTTTTAACTGGGCTGAACATAAGTTTACCTGCAAATAAACCCAGTTAAATTTTGAAACATATTTTTGGGAAGTAACTACTTATTCTGGAAATCACAGCTAGTCATTGTCCATCCTTAAACTAAGATGGCTTAATCTCATCTGGCTTCTCTGAAGGCTATTAATGTATTATTAATTATTCCCAATTCCCAAACCCCATACAGTGTTTATAAGGCTCTCAGACCCTGTAACATCTCTGCATCACCTTATACTAATGCTATATTTATAGTTATATAGTCGATCTAAATAACCTGGAACCTGCGCTTATATTTGCTTAGTAAATATGCACTTATATTCAAGAGTCTCTTTACCAAAAATGTTTTTCCATTATCTCCACCTCTTAAATACCTCTTCCTTAACACAGTCTTCCCCAAACCCCAGTCTTCCCTTTCTAACTTTTTTTTTCTTACCATACAGTGTGGCATGTGAGATCTTAGTTCCCTGACCACGGATCAGACTCAAGCCTCCTACACTGGAGGGAAAGTCTTAACCACTGGACGACCAGGAAAGTTCACTTTCCTACCTTTCTTTTGAATTCATTGTCATTTATTGAAAAGAACATTCAGTTCAGTTCAGTCGCTCAGTCGTGTCCGACTCTTTGCGACCCCATGAATTGCAGCACATCAGGCCTCCCTG
>SJYX01009567.1:592868-670762 GCA_006410675.1 Oreotragus oreotragus | reverse complement strand
TTTTTTATTTATTTATTTTTGACTGCCTCAAGACTTAGTCATGGCACACAGACTCTGAAGTTGGGTATGTGGGCTTAATTGCCCCTCAGCAGGTGAAATCTTCCCTGACCAGGGATCAAACCAATGTCCCCTGCACTGACAGGTGGATTTTTTACCATTGGACCACCAGGGAAGTCCCATCTCCTTTCTTTATCTACAGTAGTGCAATGATTTGGCTCTAGAGTCAGAGGACTGGGTTGAAAGTTTAACTCTGTCTTTGCAAGCTGTACGGCTTCTATCTGATGGAAGCAATAACAGTACCCACCACACAAGTTGGTGTAATAATTAAATGAGATAATTCTTATGGGAGCAATTGACATGGTACCTAGCACATTATAAGTCTTCAGGAAATGTTAGCATATAAGGGAGAATGGAGTATATGATATGAGATATACTCAACTCCCATTTGCCCATGAGCCCCCCAGCAGCTATTTAGCCATCTCCAAGTTTACTTGTCACATAGCTGAAAAATGACTGTAGATCACATCGAGTTTCATATCATCCAAGAACAGTGCGGTAAGCTCAGGATCTGAAATTAACTTTGCCTTTATATTGTTCATGCTAGTTGCTCTTCAAGTACAATTAGAATCAGAATGCTAGCACTAAAAATAGTACCAATTCTCATTTCTCTTCTCAGTGTTATCTGCTGCCATAGTGTTTCCCAGGCATGTTTATTTACTCAATTCACAACAGGGAATCTTCTCTCTTATTAGCCTGACAGCCATAGCTGGATTCCACAGCAACGTTCCATGCAGCTGGTAAAATCTTTATTATGGGCAAAGCACTGGAGGTCTAAGTCTCTGCTTTCCCTCTGTGAGCTCAGTGGAAGAGTTTGTCATGGCAAGAGTTGCCCAAACAATTTTGTTGTGGAATAAAAAGAGGCCCAGAGTGGGACCTTCCCTTTCACAATTTCAGAACACTTTTGCTTCTGAGTAGAATGACAACATAGCCCTCTGATTTCTCCTTGTTCTCTCTTCACTGCTCATTTGTGCTTTGTGTGAATTTAGTGCCAGTAAGAGGCCAGATTGACAGCACCCAGCACATCCTGCCCCTTCTCTGGTGTCTCTCACTCACAACTTAGCAGTCAGTGAGGGGCATTCTCACTCAAGATCTCTGTTTAGAGTCTTTTTGATTATTATATGCCAAGATTGAGGGCAAGAGCAGAAGGAGGTGACAGAGGATGAGATGGTTGGATGGCATCATTGACTCAATGGATGTGAGTCTGAGCAAACTCCAGGAGATGGTAAAGGACAGGGAAGTCTGCTGTGCTGCGGTCCATGGGGTCACAAAGAGTCGGACAGAACTTAGCAACTGAACAACAACAACAAGATATTGACCAGTCAGCTATCTCAAAATAATGGAAGAATCTAACCCTGGGGGTTTGACCCCTAACTCTGTCCATCATAAGCCTGAAGAGTTAGAATGAGATGATTTGGGGTCTCAGTGATGTTGTTAGATAAGCACCAATCGCTGTTCATTCAGTAATTATTCACTTCTTCTTCCTCTCTAACACCCCTCCTCCATTAAAAAAGTAATATCTAACCAAGAGAAGGAGCAACAGGCGGCTTGAGGACATGGCTCTGTAATCTGCAGGCTCCAAATGTTGGCTGAGAAGATGGGAGGTTGGCTGGCCAGTGAGGCAGCATCTGAGAGTGTAGGGGTGTTGGGGAGGGAGAGAGAAGTGAAAGTGGGAAGGAAGGCATAGAAAGTGAACAAAGTCAAACAGGAATGGAAGCAAAAACAAACAAACAAACCAAAAGAGCCAAGCCAACCAAATCAAACCAATAAATTGTATATTCCAGTTCCTTCAGGAGAAAAAACAGTGTGCCGAGTCGGGCAGGGCACTAGAGGAAGGGTGAGCGGCACTGAGGGTCTAGCCCTGGTGCTGCCGGTCACCAGCAGTGGGACCTCCGAGCAAGCTCTGGGCTGCTGTTATCGTATGTAAACAGCAGAGGACATTTACAGCTGCCTGCAACATCTCCTAGGGTTGATGAGAGTCTGAAGCTATATGGAAACTTATGAAACCCCCCTTTAAAGATGGAAAAGGCTAATTCCAAACATAGCATACTATCAGTTCTTTTCCAGAGAATGTGTGTCCATCATGTCACAAGCTCTTCCGTTTCTTCTCTTCCCTCGAACATTATGATGCTTACTTGAAGGCATCTGAGGCTCTGCTGAGAATCATCCATTGCCAAGTCAGGTGGCATTTTATCCTTAGCAAAGAAGTGAAGGCATGGGCCCTGCTCTGCTACTGATTCCCAAAGGAAATAATGGTATCGAGCAGTCAGTCACAGGTTGCCTGCAGCCAGACTTTCCCACTGGAGATTATCATCCAGTTGGAAGTCTCCCTCTCACTAGCCTCCAGGTACGACACGTGGGGTGGTCATCACAACCTGCCATGCACTGGGTGGGGAGGAGCTCAGTGTGGAAGGACATGGCTGGGGGCTAAGGAGGTCTGTGGACACTCCATGTGGCTTAGATTAGACCAGAATTAAAAGAATTTCTTTTGTCTTGAGAAGAAGGTAGGGGTCCTCAGCATCCATACCGCCCAGTCTTAGCCAGACTACCCTGCTACCAAATGTTTGGGAAGTTCATCATTTCTACCCTGGAACTCGGCAAGGCTCTGGGACTTAAGTTCCATGTAAATCTTATTCAAATAAAAGATCAGATCAAGGATTTTCAAAATACTTCTTTGTCTGACTCAGTTCAGTTCAGTCGTTCAGTCGTGTCTGACTCTTTGCGACCCCATGAATCACAACACACCAGGCCTCCCTGTCCATCACCATCTCTTGGAGTTCACCCAGACTCACGTCCATCGAGTCTGTGATGCCATCCAGCCATCTCATCCTCGGTCGTCCCCTTCTCCTCCTGCCCCCAANGTCTTCTTTCGTTCAGTTAGAAGAGTGAAGTATGTATTCAGGCATCTTCTTCAATGTGAGTAGTATTAGACTTAGGTGCAGGTGAACACACTTGCTTCTCTTGCGAGCCTAGCTCCTGCTGTCCACAGGGCCTGCCTGGGAGGCAGAGAAGACACTGTTTGCCTTGTCCACTGTGGCTGACCCCACATGTATCTGAGTGGGGAGGGTACAGAGGGAATGCTGCAGCTCTGGGTTGTAGCTTTCAGTCAAACACTTCTGTTTCTTATCTTTAAAACCAGCATGGACAGAGAGGTATCCCTCTGGAAAGGCCTCTGGAGGGAGTGTGAGGTAGACTGGCTGCTCAGCTCCATGTGAGTGCACCTGCTGTTGGTTGGGTCCCTTCTCTGGCCCCTGCCACAGCCGCTCTGCTGAGGATGCTGCCTCTGTCTCGCCCACTTAGTTGAATTTGTCTCTGTGTGACTAGATGGATCAGGTAGTAAGTGTGGCAGTGAGTAGGCAAAGATCAGCAGCTGCATGGCCAGATTTTTATTCAGCATTGCAAGAAAAATGTGCGGAATTCACGGAGGAAGAGGAGAACGCCCCTGTGTACCCACGTGGGACAGTGGCCCACAGTGGAAGCGGCAGCCTTGAGGTCAGGCCACGGACACACGGCCCATAGGCGCTCAAGGAACTAGAGGTTGTTGGAAACCTCAGAGTTTGGATCAGCTCTTGACCCAACCTCTCCTCACCTCCTGGCCTGTCTTCATCCTGTATTCCTTGCTCATCTTCACCCCACGGCCCTCCACCAGAGCAGCACAGCGTCTCTGCTGCTGAGATGACTCATGGGGGAACCCACCACCGCCCTGCCCCACGTTGACCCTTGTGAAATGTTAGCTCGTTTTAAGAGCATAGAGCGAGAGTTCCGTGCTTGTGGTTCTGCCGTCTGCCTTGTCCTCTCTCTTCAGTGCTTTGAGTTGTCCTGGCGCGCAGTACACTCTTGTTTGGAGGGTGAGTGCATAGACTGACGGTGCGTACTCTTGGTAGGGAGGCCAGTAGTGCTGCAGAGGGCACCAGGCAGTAGTGTGTTGCTCCACCTTCTGGCCCGGGGTAACTACTGTTTCTTAAGTATTTTTTCCAGAAATTTCTTAAACATTTTCAATACTTATTTTTTATCCAAAATACAAATGAGAGCTAAATATATATACTGTTCTATAACTTACTGGATTTTTAAAACAATCTTTTCTTGGCATCCTTCCATTTCAGTAGCTTGTTCTGTCTGTAAAGTATAATAATACTATACAGAAAAGGGAGCATAACTTAAATACGTAACTTGGTGAATTTACAAATGAAGTATCTTCTAATTAGCAAAGATCAAAAATCAAAACATTCTCAGTGTCATGGGCCAGCCCTACCTCATGAAAAACAAAAGTGCATATTTAAGAGTGGGTTTCTGTTTCGGGTTTCTGTGTGTTTTCCTGTGAGGCCCACACAGTCTGCCTGCATGTTTATCTGTGTCCACCACCTCCTTCCCTCTTCGTGTGTCCTGTCTTCAGCCTGGCTGCTGTTCCCTTCTCTCCAAATTTCCCTTGACCTTTCTGGTATAGCTTGGAAGCCATTGTCCTTCGTTGCTGCCTGTCCATAGCTCCTTGGTGGAGGGGGACGAGCAGAGTGGTGCTCTTTGCTCCTCTTCCAGGCTGAACCCGAGAGCCATCATGTATGGCTCTGTGTCCTTGGTAAGTTCCTAAGATGATACGTGTGGAAGCAAATACCTGATTTCTTGGAGTGCTCTTAAATTTCACAAAGATTAATGAGTCCATTTTTCCAGTGAACATACTGAAGTTCTCTTTTAAAATTTGTTTTCCTTGAAATAAGAGCCAGTTACCGAAATACATTGTGAGGTATGTTCTATAACAGACTGATAGGAACAACCTTTTTTCGTCCACAGTGCTGCGAACTCCTGTCCTTCTAGCCCCCGGGGAGCAGGGTCTTCAGGGTACAAAATGGGCCGTGTGATACCATCTGACCTCAATTTAATGGCTGACAACTCACAGCCGGAAAACGAGAAGGAAGCTTCAGGTGGAGATAGCCCAAAGGTAAATAAATGTTTCATGGCTTTGAAACAGAACCCAGGGCCTGTTGGGTAGCAGCTATCTTCACCTGCATGTCAAGGAACACCCGCCCAGGGCCTTTTGAGAAGTGCCCGTCTACGTGGGTGCGGGGTGATTGCTGAGTATGTTCTCAGTGCTGGGCTCTCAGAGATGCGTTCTTTTGATCCTTCAGCCCTGGGCTGTCCTTGGTGGCAGCCGTGGGCCCAGATGCTGAGGGTTTGAACCCTTGGTCCTCATGGGGTCCAGTGCCTGGTGTCCTAGGAAACTGTTCTTGGAATTCAGTAGTGCTGTCCCAAATGCTCAAGGTTGCACATATGCATGTCTGAACGTGTGTGTGCACACATATGTGCATGAACACACACCTTGGGGAGGACACGTCAGTCCCTTTTGGATGATAATTACTGGATGATTTACAGTAGGACCCTGCCTATTTCTGTTCTTTGCCCCAGTAATGCCCCTTCTAAGACTTCATTTAAGAGAAATAGACAGAAATCTCAAACTAAAGTTCAAACAAAACAGAAAACTGGAAACAACCTAAATGCCCCTAAATGAAGGAAGGTTGATCAAGTAAGGGGATCTTACATGACACAGTTACTGATATGAAAGTGCTCTTGATAGAACGCTAAGTGAAAAAAGAGGAGAAAACCAGACATAGTGTTACTTTAAGCATGCATTTATATAAAATGTGGTCTATTCATGTAGTAGGGCACGTCACACCCGTGGGAATGGATGCGTCGGGGCTGTGCACCATCTGTCTACAGCAGCCAGGAGCCTCTTGCACAGGGTACTGGGCAGGCGCAGACAGGGGGCACTCTGTAGGAGTCCATTCTTGTCCATTTCCCTGTTTAAAATCAGGCAAAACTAAGTTGTATTGTTTTCAGATACACTCTTAGATGGTAAAACTTAAGTCACAGCTGGGTTCTGATGAGTACAGAATGTCAGGAAAAGTGTTGGCCTTCTGGGAGGTTGAAAGTGGTGGGGGCGGGGCGGGGCATGAGGAAGCTTCTGGGATGTGGGCTGTGTTCTCTCGACCTAGCATTGGTTGTACTGGTGGTCACTTTATAAAAATCTGTTTTTGGCTGATACGGATATATTGTGGACTTTCCTGTCTATTACAGTTTTTTGTTTTTGTTTTTAATGGAAATATATAGAAGAAAGATAAAAAAAGAAACCCACACAGCAGCATAAGCACAGTGAGGAAGGCTTTATGCTCTTGCCTGGTAGGACTCCAGCTCAGTCGCTCCAGCATCCCTGTCCTGTAACTCAGGGTGAGCGCATTCAGAGGACAGAAGAGGAAGTGCCTGGCCCAAGTGCTCAGGAAATGCCAGCTGTTCGAAAGTGAGGTGCTGGGTGGTTCAGTCTCTGTGCAGAGAACATGCTCCAGCCAGCTGTGCTTATCTCTAAATGATACCTAATTGTTCATTTCTTTATAAGGAGTATCATCTTGAATGTGTTGTTTTGCAGTTTACTGTTTGCATTCAACGTTATGCTTTCTTGATATGTGTAGTTCACAGTGGGAGAGAGAGGTACACCCTCTCCCCAGTGGGCTAGTGCATGTGTATGCGGTTCGGAGTCGTCCCAATGGCAAAGAGCCCCGGTGTGTCTGAGTGCGCTGGGACCAGGAGTGCCGGCAGCTCTGCACACCTGAGCAGTGCCTACGCGGATGCCTTGGGCTCCGGTGTGGGAACCCTGAGTCTGGCTCCTGGTACTCTCGTCTGCTTGGGTTTTCTTACAAGAGGCGCTCCTTGATGGACTCTTGGTGGTTCTGAGTGGACATCACTCTCCTGCTTTGGTGTTCAGCGCTCTTGCCTCGTCTCCTTGTGTGTATGAGAGCCCCCACCAGGGCCTGGGAGATATGCCAGCTCACCCACCCGTTGCCACCACTGGCCTGGCCCAGCTCTTTACCTGACGGTGAAATCAACATGATGAGCCTATGGCGTGGATCAGCATGCATGCTCTGGACTCTACTGAGGTCCAGAAATTCTACTGAGTTTTTCCTCATTTTCCTATTCTTTTTGTTTTTGCCCTTTGGACTTTTTCCTTACGTGGTTTTAATGTTCTTTTTTCTACTGTTCTACATGGCTTCATTTGTTTCCTCCAGATTTTCCAAATGCTTTCCCATCATATTACATCCACCACCACCACCCCACCCCACACACATACAGCCAAACCCAGTCCCTGGTCAGTGACAATACAGTGTCCTAGCCACTGGACAGCCAGGGAATTCTCCCCATCATATATTACTTTTATAGGAAGGAAGACAAGTATTATCATAGAAATGCTTTAAAATGTCAAGAATCCTGAACTTCAGTAAATTTAATAAAAATTTTGATAACTTCAATACTTTTTTTTTTTAACTTTAATGCAGGATGATTCAAAGCCACCTTATTCCTATGCACAATTAATCGTACAAGCGATTACAATGGCTCCTGATAAACAACTCACCCTAAATGGAATTTATACGCACATCACAAAAAACTATCCCTACTACAGGACTGCGGACAAGGGCTGGCAGGTAAATCCTTTTCAGTTTGTTATTAAATGTTTCTGTTACATGTCTTGTATATGCTGGTTGACAGCTGAGAGGGGCACAGAGTGGCTGTGTATGTAGCTGGGGCATAGGTAACAGGAGATGAGTGAGGGTCTCTTGTGCTGAGGGAGGAGGAGTGTCAGACACCTGCCGTTGCCACACTCTTTCTAACCTCCTTATTAGCACCTGGCAGAAGGAATCGTGGTTCTGAGGAAACCTCAGCCCTGTTTCTTACTGTCATGGTCTTCACAGATGGGAAAGGCATGGGTCGTTGAGATGTTTCTCTTGGACCAGTGAGGGAGGGAGAGTTTAAAATCCTGCCCGTCCTTTACTTTGGCGGTCTTCTGTCTTCCTCATTGACTTCTGAAAACACATAGCTTTTTGAATTTTGCACAGAGATGGTTTTCAAACTGTTACTGAGGAACCCTTTCTTCAAAAGATGCCTCCTCCAGGCAGCCAGTACACAAAACATGGACACAGCGCTACTCAGCTGGGGAGCCTGCCTGCTTGTCGGCTTGTAGTTACAGCCTATTCCTAGGCTGTCTGTGAATCTGGGTCTCCTCAGAGGACGTTTGGAAATCGGTGCATAGTGTTTCCATTGTTTAGCTTTTTAATTGAGTTTTTCAACCTCTGCATTGTATCTGTTTTTCCTCCTTGTGTTAGTGTGTGGACAGTTACTAGGCAGTTAGTAGAGCCTCACTAATTCAGACAGTATAAGAAAGGGTAAGTTTGAAGTGTGGAATGGTAAAAGTGTATCAAAAGAGAGAAGAAATAATACATTTATAAATTTTGAATTCATTAAGTAATCAGGAATGGCCACAGAATTCCTTTGAGTCTTAATGAGTACATGATTCTTTGACAAGTACATCTGTTGAACCATAATCACAATCAAGTAATATGGCCAAGGGGTTGGGGGGTAAGCCATTTTCTGTTTAATGGAGGGTAAAGACTTTTTTCTTCTGTCTGCAGCTCTATAAACATGTTATGATAAAAATCCTGACTATTTCCTTTGTAAAGGGTCTCTAGTCTGTAAAGGCTACTCTCCTGGGCTGGAGCATCTGTGTCCTGCCCGCTTTCCTGTTCACAGCCAGGTGGCATTTCCTAGTTGGCCATGAAGGAAATGCTGGCTCGGGAGAAACACTTTCATATTCAGCTACCTGGCAGGTCCCTTAAGATGATGTACAGTAAATCCCAACAGTATTTACTACCATGTTTTAATCTGTAACAGTGAGGTTATGCTTCTAAGAAAATGTAAAACAAAGGAAGCAGAGGCAGACAATAGTCTGTGTCCATGGGGCACAGCTTCCTGTGCACGGGCCAGTGAGGTCTCACATAGTGCCCTGGCCAGGAGCTCGGGAGAGGTCCACGCAGCTCACTGTGTGTAGAATTTTGATAATTTGAAATGCCAGTGAGCTGGGCTGTAATGGGAGTATTTCTGGAAAACGTGTCCAGACTTTGAAAATTCTGTTTCCCTCTTGGTTGTATTTCCTGTGCTTTGTAGCATCCATTTATGCGAGAACTGATACTGTGCATCACGAGGTTTACTTGTTAGAGGCTGAAGGGCAACCTATTCCTGGCCTTAGTCTCCTGGGGAGTGAGTTAGGTCAGGAGGGGCTGTGGTCACAGAGAGGTAAGGCCCACGGAGGTGACCCCTAAGCACAGATTTTTGCTGGCTCCTAAACTGACTTCACAGCCTGCTTAGAACTGAGAGTTACAAACTGTCATTACCACTTTTTATTGAAACATCTTCTTTCCTGCCCAGATAAAGGTCATAAGGGTCACTGTGCCTCTTGCCTGTGAAAGGCTGCTCCTGAAACACTGTGTACCTGCCCCGGTTATTTTAGCGGGAAATGATTTTTCCTGCTCCAGCCTTCTTTAGTTTATGGATGTGCACTCAGATTCCTGTCCTCAGTCCTTGCTCTCCCCAGCAGGCTTGTTTGTGTCCTTTTTGACTCTCTGAGCTGCCCATCCTGAGGGAATGCACTTGCAGTCTACACAGAAGGCTCATTCCTGTTCCCTCTCTCCTGGCTGAAAACAAAAGGAGTTTTGCAACCTTGTTTGATAAAAGACCGGGATCCTTTTTCTTTTAAGGGAAAAAAAAAAACCACCACCTAACTGTCAACCAAAACAGCTCATTTTTCAGTTGAGGGTTTGCAGACTGCATCCTGCCACCCCCAGTGGGTCAGAGGAGGCAGCAGTGCTGTGCTTCTTAGAGCTTGAATCCTTCCCTCCATCTCAGTTTCTAAGATGATGTGTGTGGACTCTTCCCACTATATCAATCTTGAGCACTTAATGGAAGTCTGTGGCTCCTTACTTTATGTATTTTGCAGTCTACCCATGGCAAAGCTTTTTGATTAATCTGGAGCAAATTTGATGGTAGAGCAGATGGTCTGAATAATGCCACTAGCAGGGGAAATGGCATAGTTATCTACTTTGGTTGCCTACTTATGCGAAAATGTTTTACTTTGTTATGACTTATAATTTTACCCTACTCAGAACAGAGGTATTTATTGTGCCTGAGAAGTTTGAGAATTCTGGTTCTCTTGGCCCCTCAAAGGATCAGAGCTGGTTTCTGAGAGTAGAGGGAGTGACTTGTGCTCACCTGCACCCTGCACATTGGACTCTGCTTTAGAAAATTCTTTCTGTAAATTTCTTTACAAGTTCTTACTACACAGAATACACACTGGCAAGTGCTCAGTGCCGAGTAGGGCTAACAGACAGAAACTGCGTTCTGGGCAGGAAGGCTGGGAGCACTCAGGGAGGGCAGTACAGCAGGTGCAAGTGACCGGCCCTGTGCCCTCTCCTCCTCAGCTGGGTTCTGGGAAGCAGCCTCTGCTGGGGAGAATTTGGAGGAAAGAGAATGTGCAAAGTATTGCAGATCCTTTTCTTCATATTTAGTTTTAAATAGTAACCCACTTTGTCTCTGAATACTTCATAACAATCTGAGTCACTGGAATCATAAAAAAAAAAACCACCACCTAACTGTCAACCAAAACAGCTCATTTTTCAGTTGAGGGTTTGCAGACTGCATCCTGCCACCCCCAGTGGGTCAGAGGAGGCAGCAGTGCTGTGCTTCTTAGAGCTTGAATCCTTCCCTCCATCTCAGTTTCTAAGATGATGTGTGTGGACTCTTCCCACTATATCAATCTTGAGCACTTAATGGAAGTCTGTGGCTCCTTACTTTATGTATTTTGCAGTCTACCCATGGCAAAGCTTTTTGATTAATCTGGAGCAAATTTGATGGTAGAGCAGATGGTCTGAATAATGCCACTAGCAGGGGAAATGGCATAGTTATCTACTTTGGTTGCCTACTTATGCGAAAATGTTTTACTTTGTTATGACTTATAATTTTACCCTACTCAGAACAGAGGTATTTATTGTGCCTGAGAAGTTTGAGAATTCTGGTTCTCTTGGCCCCTCAAAGGATCAGAGCTGGTTTCTGAGAGTTGAGGGAGTGACTTGTGCTCACCTGCACCCTACACATTGGACTCTGCTTTAGAAAATTCTTTCTGTAAATTTCTTTACAAGTTCTTACTACACAGAATACACACTGGCAAGTGCTCAGTGCCGAGTAGGGCTAACAGACAGAAACTGCGTTCTGGGCAGGAAGGCTGGGAGCTCTCAGGGAGGGCAGTACAGCAGGTGCAAGTGACCGGCCCTGTGCCCTCTCCTCCTCAGCTGGGTTCTGGGAAGCAGCCTCTGCTGGGGAGAATTTGGAGGAAAGAGAATGTGCAAAGTATTGCAGATCCTTTTCTTCATATTTAGTTTTAAATAGTAACCCACTTTGTCTCTGAATACTTCATAACAATCTGAGTCACTGGAATCAAATTAGTGTGGTCTTAATGTGTGTAGCTTGATTTGATCAAATTATGAAGGCCTTTACTTACCTTAGAAATACGATTTCTGTGTATGTGTCAAATATTTCTTAATACCTCTTCATATTTTCTAGAGTCTTGTTGGCTGGAGAATCACAGGTGACCATTAATTGGGCTCATTTGTCTGTGGGATTGTTGTCAGAGTGGAGGAGAATTTAGGCCCTCTTTTGATGGTGCAGACTGGGTTCAGAATAGAAAATAACAACTCCCTGACTTAAGGACTGACCATACAGCTTGTGGTGGTGTGAAGGGTAACAGCCGCTGTGTTGCTGACCCTGGTCCTGACCTTTGTCAGTGAGTAGAAGCCCTAGCTCCCCAACCCCTGAAGTGGCGTTTCCTGCCTTCAGATCACCACTGTGCTAACCTCCCTTTCTCCTCCTAACAACGTGAATGTGAGCCTGCTTCACCCCGTCGGTGCAGTTCCCGCCTTCACATGGGGCTCAGCACCGCCCTTGTCGTGTGTCACTCAGCCCGGGGGCCAGGCAGTCGCTTCTGAGCTCCTGTCTGAGTGCCAGCTTCCCGTGGTGCCCAGAACTCTGCACCCTCACACCCAGTTCACAGTGCGAGTGTCCTCCACTCTCATTTTCTGGGCTGGCTTTTCTCATTCTTTTTTCTTGGGGTCTGCCTTCTACTCCACACTTGAAAGGTCTGAGTGCAGACAGAGGATTGCCTTCTCTGTCTTGATGGGGATGCCAATAATAGATTCGATTTTCTGGAGGGATTTGTCAGTAGGTCTTGGTTGATTATCAGCCAGACCCTGTAATAAAACATCATAGCACGTATCTTTGTGGTTATGGAAATATTCTGAATCTAATATAATACATCTCCTTATAAACAGTCTTCACAAATCAGACACAGCCTAGCCTGTCCCTTCATCTTGCCAATGAGATGATTGACGTCCATAGGCATTGGTGGTTTGTCGTGGCCTGTGACTGTTGTGGTTCTTGAATAGTCCTGTGACTGGTGTGGTTCTTGAACAGTCCCTTACATTGGTTGCAAAGTAGTATTCGACTTACTTGGATTTCTGAGCCACCTCTAGCAATTCAGAATTTTAGGTTATGGCTGGCGGTTCTATTAGAAAGTTAATTGGAGAACTTAGAAATAAATTTTGATAACCCAGAATTTTAGTTTGAGTTGAAATTTTAATAATCTATTAATTTTCAACTTAAACACTAATGTAAGTTCACAAAATGATCTGAATGCATGACTTCCATCCAGCTTTTCCTGAGCTTTTGGAGGTCTCCAGTTTGGGTGCGGCAGAGAGGTCTCCTCAAGTCATGCATAAACTGTGAGCTGAGTTTTTTGTAATAGAAAGAAGAATGGACTTAGGGATTGAGAAGGTTTCTCCATGTGCTTCACGAGATTATTTTGCGGATCAAAGTATATGGAAGTTCTTTGACTGGAAGATGGTGTCAATAATATTTCTCAAACTTTGGCTCATTTTTTTTTCTCCTTTGCTGGTTTGCCAAATACCTTATAGCAGATTAAGTCATTTTAAAAGCTGTGGTGGATTCTATAAGTTAATTTTGTACTGATAAAATATTTTAAAGGGATGGCTGTTCTCGACACTGTTCGTCTGCAAAAGGAGAGAGGTCACAGTGATAGCCCTTGATTTCCTACCTGGTAAAAAGGTAGAGGTTGATGCTTTTCCCGTTGGAAGTAGCTTCTTTTCGTGTGGTATAGACCTCTCTCCCCTTCTCCATGCCCCAGTTCCCTTCCTTGGCTGCCGGTGCCCACCCTGCCATGCTGTTGACAGTGCCCCATGTCCTCTGCAGAAGCTGCCTGGCAGCCTCCGAGTGGTCATGCCCGCAGCTCCTCCTGCACTTCGGGGAGGGCCGGTTTCTTCCAGCACAGAGCTACAGGACCTTTCCAGGGCACTAAAACTGGGGCACACTTTTATTTCTCAGCAAAGAAGTATATGAATTCTACGTATTTTTTTATGTTTCATAGAATTCAATTCGCCACAATCTCTCTCTGAATCGTTATTTCATCAAAGTACCACGTTCCCAGGAAGAACCAGGCAAAGGCTCATTCTGGAGGATAGATCCTGCCTCTGAAAGCAAATTAATAGAGCAGGCTTTTAGGAAAAGACGGCCTAGGGGCGTGCCTTGCTTTAGAACCCCTCTGGGACCGCTCTCGTCTAGGTAAGGAAAAAAGACAAACAAAAAGACCTCTCTTAATGGTCAGTGGATTTACCTTTGATGTATTGGTAAATTTTCCTTTTGAAAATGAAGGAATTACCAAATGCATTATGATTAAATGTTGGGCTGGGGATTTGGGAAAAAAAAGAAGTGTTGGATGCCTCTCATGTATTTTTGTTTCTAGTGCTAAAACAATTCAGATTATAAAGTTTTATTTAAATTGTATTCCTGTGTAGCATTGTTGCTTCATTGAATGCATATTGTCAATATGATGAGTCGGCAATATGACGATGCCATGTTGATAGTTTCTTCCTTTTCCTTGGCATGTGAGAAGCTCTTTAAAGCTACATCTTTGCTGTTTCATTTTTAGCTTCATTAATAGTTACTCTGCGTTTTTAAATGAAAAAAGAAATGACTGTAATGTAAGTCTTGAGACCCAGCCAGCTCCACTTGCAGGCTGCCGGCTCCTGCTGCCTGGCTGTGGGTGGGAGCTGCTTAGAGAGGCAGCCAGTCCTGCCCCATGCTGTGTGGCCCATGCTGGGCATGGAGCAGCAGCGTCCTACACACGGTGGCTCTGTCCCAGCCGTGCTAGCCTTGTTGAGTGTCTGTCTCAGATTATAGGAGTCACACAGAAAGTAAGACTTAAGAACTATAGTTGGTTGGCAGAAGACAAATGACACCCTTTTTGCAATATACACTTACTAAAAACAACGGGGTAGCTTAATGAGTGCTTTATTGTAAAAAATCCATTGTCTTCTTTTTGGTCGTACAGAAGTGCTCCAGCCTCTCCCAATCACGCTGGAGTGCTGTCTGCTCACTCCAGTGGTGCCCAGACCCCTGAGAGCCTGTCCCGGGAAGGTTCACCAGCCCCTCTGGAGCCCGAGCCTGGTGCCTCACAGCCCAAACTCGCTGTCATCCAGGAGGCGCGGTTTGCCCAGAGTGCACCAGGTAAGATGTGCAGAGGGCAGGGGTGGTGGGAGAGGGATGGGTCAGATGAGCGTGTGAGCCAGAGGCCTTGGAGCCTTTGAACCTTGTGCCTGATAGGCTCTGAAAAGCTAACTGCACTGTGTTCTTGGGGAGCCTGGTGGGCTGCCGTCTCTAGGGTCGCACAGAGTCGGACACGACTGAAGCGATTTAGCAGCATGACTCCCCTATAACTTCCTGTTCCTTATGGCATGTTGGGACAGGGAGAGGCAGCGCTTCCAACATCACCCTGTTCCATCCACCATGGCAAGAGAATGGTACGTGCATTGTTACCGTTCATACTGACAGGCTTCCCTCACTTTTACTGTCCAGGCTCTTAATTTCTCACACAAGCCTCCCTCATAGTTCAGTTGGTAAAGAATCTGCCTACAGTGTGGGAGACCTGGGTTCAATTCCTGGCTCGGGAATATCCCCTGGAAGAGGGCATGGCAACCCACTCCAGTATTCTTGCCTGGAGAATTTCCCATGAACAGAGGAGCCTGGAGGGTTACAGTCCATGAGGTGGCAAAGAGTCAGACATGACTAAGTTGAGTGACTAAGTACAACATAGTACCTGAGACATATGAGATATTTCTATAAAATATGATATGGGACATCTCAGTGCCCAATGAGTGGTAGAAATACACCCTGTTAGAACTCAGAGGATGAAAAGGTTCATGCAGACTAGCATGCTCTAGGAAGAATTCACTGAGGAGGGGGGATTTAAACTTGCTTTGAGTGAATGTCAGTAGGGCTTGGAAGGCAGGAGAAGGACAGCATCATGCAGGGGACCCAGTGGGAACAAAGGTGCGGAAGCATGTTTGGACAGGGTTGAAGCTGACTCAGGAGCAGAATGGCAGTTCAGGGTAGTGATTAAAGGCATGGGATTTGAGGGGCTTTCCTGGAGGTTCAGTGGTTAAGACTCCACGTTCTCAATGCAGGGGGTCTGGGTTCAATCCCTGGTCAGGGAACTAGATCCCACATGCCTCAACCAAAAGTTCCCACAGGCAGAAATGAAGATCTAGGATCCTGCGTGCTACAACTAAGACCTGGCACAGTCAAATAAAATTTAAAAAGCAAATATTTAGGGGAAAAAAAGANCTTTTACTGTCCAGGCTCTTAATTTCTCACACAAGCCTCCCTCATAGTTCAGTTGGTAAAGAATCTGCCTACAGTGTGGGAGACCTGGGTTCAATTCCTGGCTCGGGAATATCCCCTGGAAGAGGGCATGGCAACCCACTCCAGTATTCTTGCCTGGAGAATTTCCCATGAACAGAGGAGCCTGGAGGGTTACAGTCCATGAGGTGGCAAAGAGTCAGACATGACTAAGTTGAGTGACTAAGTACAACATAGTACCTGAGACATATGAGATATTTCTATAAAATATGATATGGGACATCTCAGTGCCCAATGAGTGGTAGAAATACACCCTGTTAGAACTCAGAGGATGAAAAGGTTCATGCAGACTAGCATGCTCTAGGAAGAATTCACTGAGGAGGGGGGATTTAAACTTGCTTTGAGTGAATGTCAGTAGGGCTTGGAAGGCAGGAGAAGGACAGCATCATGCAGGGGACCCAGTGGGAACAAAGGTGCGGAAGCATGTTTGGACAGGGTTGAAGCTGACTCAGGAGCAGAATGGCAGTTCAGGGTAGTGATTAAAGGCATGGGATTTGAGGGGCTTTCCTGGAGGTTCAGTGGTTAAGACTCCACGTTCTCAATGCAGGGGGTCTGGGTTCAATCCCTGGTCAGGGAACTAGATCCCACATGCCTCAACCAAAAGTTCCCACAGGCAGAAATGAAGATCTAGGATCCTGCGTGCTACAACTAAGACCTGGCACAGTCAAATAAAATTTAAAAAGCAAATATTTAGGGGAAAAAAAGAGTGGGGGCTTTGGAGTTGGTAATCTACGTACTTTCTATGTGACGCTGGGAAAGTTAGTGATCACCTCTTAGCATAATTTTTCTATTTTATAAAATGAAGATAATAATTCTTGCCTTAAAGGGTTGTCATGCAGAGTAAATGATGTAATGCATAGAAAGTCTTTAGCACAGTTCCTGGTACATAGTGAGCCTTCAGTGGAGGTGGTTTAGTTGCTAAATGGTGTTTGACTCTTGCGACCCCATGGATTGTATCCTGCCAAGATTCTCTGTCCATAGCATTTCTCAGGCAAGAATACTGGAGTGGGCTGCCATTTCCTTCTCCAGGGGGTCTTCTTGACCCAGGGAATGAACCCACGTCTCCTGCATGCAGGCAGATTCTTTACCAACTAACCACCAGGGCAGCCCAGTCAGTCAGTTCAGACACTCAGTCATGCTTGACTCTTTGTGACCCCATGGACTGCAGTATGCCAGGCTTCCCTGTCATTCACCAATCCCCAGAGCTTTCTCAAACTCATGTTCATCAAGTTGGTGATGCCATCCAACCATCTCATCCTCTATCATCCCCTTTTCTTCCTGCCTTCAATCTTTCCCAGCATCAGGGTCTTTTCCAATGAGTCAGTTATTTGTATCAGGTGGCCAAAGTATTGGAGTTTCAGCTTCAGCATCAGTCCTTCCAATGAATATTCAGGACTGATTGGATCTCCTTGCTGTCCAAGGGACTCTCAAGAGTCTCCTCCAACATGATAGTTCAAACGCATCAATTCTTTGGTGCTCACCTCTGTATATAGCCCAACTCTCACATCCATACATGACTACTGGAAAAACCATAGCTTTGACTAGATGGATCTTTGTTGACAAAGTAATGTCTCTGCTTTTTAATATGCTGTCTATGTTGGTCACAGTTTTTCTTCCAAGGAGCAAGCATCTTTTAATTTCATGGCTGCAGTCACCATCTGCAGTGATTTTGGAGCCCAAAAAAACAAAGTCTGTCACTGTTTCCATTGTTTGCACATCTATTTGCCATGAAGTGATGGGACTGGATGCCATGATCTTAGTTTTTTTGAGTGTTGAGTTTTAAGCCAACTTTTTCACTCTCCTCTTTCACTTCCATCAAGAGATTCTTTAGTTCTTCACTTTCTGCCATAAGGGTGGTGTCATCTGCATATCTGAGGTTATTGATATTTCTCCCAGCAATCTCAATTCCAGCTTGATTCACCTGGCTGCCTGCAATGCAGGAGACCTGGGTTTGATCCTTACATTGGAAAGATCTCCTGGAGAAGGAAAAGCTAACCACTCCAGTATTCTGGTCTGGAGAATTTCATGGCCTGTATAGTCCATGAGGTCTCAAAAATGAATTAGGCAGTGGTAAAAAGAATCTGCAGAAAGAGAAGAGGCTAGATGTAGGAATTCCAAACAGGAAACGACTATAACCATTCAGTCATCAAGTAATGATTAATCACGGTGGAGGCAAGGAGGAGATGAAAAGAAAAGAGGTTTATATTGATTTTCACAGTTGGATGCAAAAGATAAGAGAATGGAGAATTTCCAAGATCAGAGTGTAAACTTCTTGAAGCTGGGAGCTGTATTTTATAAACATTCTCTCCCTCTCTAGTGCTTAGCACACTGCCTACCTACAGTCGTCACTGCATTCATACTAGTGAATGAATGAGTGAGCAAAGGAGTGAATGAATGAAGGAGTGAGTGAATGAAAGAAAAATGACTCATAGGTCACTAGTATAGATTGTTGAGAAAATGGCAGTTGCTAGTGACCCAACACACTCCTTTCTTGGCATCTTCTTGTATCTATGTACTCTTTGTACTCAAGCACAGATGCTTACGTACTCAGTACACGAGGTCCTACCAGTAGGTAATTACTCCTTTCTAAGGAAGTGGTTCTAACTTTAGTTTAGATTAAACTAAAGCTTTAGTTTAGGGATTTTTTTTTTAAATTTGTTTTTTTAACTTGAATAGAGGTTTTACATACGCAATGTGTTTTCTCTAGGATTACTAAAACTAGAACAACCTAGGCAAGTTTGTATTTATAGAGTGGGATTAAGAGATCATCTCCATTTTTACATTGTATAATTCTGTCTCTTTTTTCCTTTTTCCAAGTCACAAGAAACTGGAATCAATTGACTTGTTTCTTCAGACCACTAACTTTTGTTGAAACCTCAACTCTTTGCTTTCTGAAAATGGAGGAAGAGATTTGAATATGATCAAAAACCAAGGATTTTGGTCTTATCCAAACAGGAATAATCACTATCAGTCTGAAACTGGATCAGTCTGTGGTTTCAGACCACAACCCAAAACTGTCAGCCCTGTGGGAGTGTGCTCAGTCACATCCAACTCTTTGCAGCCGTTTGGACTGTAGCCCACCAGGCTTCTCTGTCCGTGGGATTTTTCAGGCAAGGAGACTAGAGTGGGTTGCTGTTCCCTTCTCCAGGGGGTCCTCTCTGACCCAGGGATTGAATCCATGTCTCCTGCATCTCCTGCACTGCTGCAGGTAGACAGCCTGCTGAGCCATCGGAGAAGACCAGAACTGTTTACTAAAAGACACCGACTTCCTCAGATTCAAATTCACTCGAAGACCTTACTCGTATTTTTCAGAGAATCAAAAAGAGACCCAGGTGCTAGAACATCTGGCCACGGGTTGCCTAACTTTTATCCTTGATTTAGCCTTTGCAAAAATTGTCATGATATTGTAGAGTTTGGTAACCCTTATTTGCTGGACATTTACTAAGACCATTTTCCCTTTTCAGTAACAAAACTGAATCAATTCCAAGACTTGTCCTGAATGAAATAGGTGAAATTTAGCCACGTGACTGTGTGAGCATTTACTGAAAACAAGATGCCCTCAGGAGCTGTTTGGCAGCACTCACCTTTCCCTGAACAAATATAATAGAAAATGACTGTGTAACCTGCAGTCTTTTTTCTGGGCCCTAAATTGTGGTAATTATGTAAGATGCCTGCTCTTTTAACTAAGATTTCTTAAATAAAATTAGTATATTATAGTAATTTATAGAGACCACAGGGAACAAGGGAATACAATGGTCTGAGCTGCCCAGGTGGGCAGTGGAGAAAGACCTTGTACCTGGCACCACAGACTACCAAAAACCCAGTTTCCTGAGAAACTAGTTGCAGGTGCCATCATCTACACTTGCTTCTTCCTACTGCCATCACCAAGGCTGAACTGGACACCACAGGGTTGATGTCCATGTGATAGGAGCATGCAGTGATTGGGACAGGGAGAGCTTTCATCAGTGAAATCATTATTGACAGAGACTTGCTTGTATCTGATGTCAGCACTGATCTGAGCAGTAGGTGGAACCGGGAAGAAAGATAAGATACCAGCTCCCCTGATCTCACTATACAATGAGGTTATTTTCCTAGGCAGCTGCTTCCTTCTCTCTCCCACACAGTAGATGAGCAGGGAGAGGTGCATGACTCCCTGAGAAAACCACAGGAACCCCAGCCTTGAGCTTCCACTCAGCTAAAGCGGGGATTGGGACTTGCATTTAGACTTACTTGGAACAAAAGCCAACTCAAGGAAGCTTATGTGAGAAAGGGGATTTATTGGATGAATACTAAAATATGTCACAGAGTCTAATGAAGAGTTGAACAGCCACTTCTTTAGGAAGGGTGGGGACCAGTGTGTCTCTGGGGACCTCAGAGCAGTCTGAGCCTTTGTTCCAGAGCCATACTGTTAAAGATACTTAGTTCTCAAAGGTTTCTAGTCTCTAGATTCCCATTCAGTATTTCAGACTCACCATGGAGAGATAAACTTGCCCAACTTGTAATAGTATCCATTCTTGAATATTCATTCATGGATAAATTAGTTATGGCTGATGGTGAAGAGTCAAGCAACAGAAAGTTCCTACCAGAGATCACTCTAATGGAGAACTTGAGCAGGTCTGTGAGAACTTAATATAATAGGCATATGCTATTTATCTATTAGGGCTTCCACGGTGGTTCAGTGGTAAAAAATTCACCTGCCAATGCAGGAGACACAGGTTCGATCCCTGGGTCAGGAAGATCCCCTGGAGAAGGGAATGGCAACCCACTCCAGGCAATTTTCTAGGCAACCCATTCTTGCCTAGAAAATTACATGGACAGAGGAGCCTGGCAGGCCACAGTCCATGGGGTCGCAAAGAGTCAGACATGACTGAGTATGCATGAGCATTACTGTGAAATAAGCTTGGGAAATTGATATAGGAAAAATGGAGGAAACTCATTATTCCCTGAGGCATTAAATGTAGCTCCCAATCTTTGGGAAATCTCCACTGCCTCCTCAAATAACAGCCATAAAATCTCTCATCCTTTGTTTATCAGTTATGTATACTCTGCATAACAAATCACCCCCAAACTTAGTGGCTTAAAACAATAACAGTTTTTATTCACTCCTTATTTTCTGGATCAGCAATTTGGGATGAGCTTAGCTATCTACTTCTGCAGGTGTCATCTAGAATCACTTGTGTGGTTCAGTCTTCTAGAGGCTTGAATAGGGCTGGATAGTGCAAGGGGGCTTCATTCACCTGCCGTTCAGCATTGCCATTTAGCTGGAACTCTCTCCCTATGGCCCTTAATTCTCAAGCAAGAGAGCCACACTCTTTCACATGGCATCACCATGTTCCAAGAGGCATCTTGAGGCCTGGGCTTGGAAATCCCACTATGTCACATTGCTGCATTCTACTCTTCAAAGCAAATCACAAGGTCAGCCCAGACCCAAGAGCAGGGGAATAGATGCCATCTCTCACTAGAAAGAATCGCAAAGTCATGAGCATATAAGAGTACGAGGCTTTGTAGCCATCTTTGCAAATAATCTACCATGCTTAGTGGAGAAGGAAATGGCAACCCACTCCAGTATTCTTGCCTAGAGAATCCCATGAACAGAGAAGCCTGGTGGGCTACAGTCCATGGGGTCACAGAGAGTTGGACACGACTGAGTGAACACGTACCATGCTTAGGACCTATCTGCATTACAACAGAAACAAACAAACAAAAAATCAAGCAGTTACAGCCAATATCTGGACATGGAGAAAGTTGAATGACATGGCATTATAAAGCCTCTGTGAGAAGTTAGTAGCCATAAATAAATAAATAACTTAAAATGTCTGTAATTCACAGGAAAGTTATAAATAATTCCCATCCAAAAGCATACTGAATTGAGATAAAGGGATATTGAATTGTAGACCCAGTCTTGTTACTGATTTTCTGTGTAAAGTTTACAAAGCACTTAACCTCTGAGTCTCATTTTTGCTACAGGTCAAATAAAGAAATGTATAAATTATACAACTTCAAGGAGAAAGAGCTTTTTGAACTGTAAAAATGCTATATAAATGAAAAAGTTGTTATAAAAGAATTCAAATCATGGAATCTTGTTTTCCTCATCTCTAGTTATGTGGTTTAAAACAAGGAATGATCTTCTGCTTATGTTGCTACAAAAGATATCTTTTTACAAGAATTTTCTTTCATCTAAATGTTTTTTTGATGATTTACCAGTGAATGTAGTGCAATCTATGGTCTTTCTAAGTGTACAAAAAATGTGTGAAATTAAAACACCCAAGAGGAGAATAATTGGATGTATCCATTTGGGGAAAAAAGGAAAGTGTGTGGAAAAGAAAATGAGCTTAAAAGCATAAAGAGACAGCGTCTTTTAGGCTGTGTAAGCATAATTAGGTGAAACCCCTCTGTGTGGCCAATTTTAAGAGAAAATGATTTGAAATGGTAGAGTGTGTGCTAAGCTAGGTATGAGAGCTGAACACAGTTAACTTTGAAGAAGTAAAAGAAAAGAACTTTTCTGAAATGCAGCTACTCATTTCCTTAGGGAAAGGGTCATACTGAATATAAAAACACCAAGTCTTATCATTTCCAGAGAAAAAAGTGGCATGGCTGGATGCGTTAGGACTTAGGAGAGACTTGTGCAGCCATTTCAGCAAAGATGAGAGTATGGTAATATTTTGTCCAGAACTTCGTGATCTCAGCTGGTTCCCTGCAGCATCTGGGAGGCACTCCATCACATCCTCTGAGTCCGTCTGACTCCAGCACACAAGGATACTCCTAAGTATCCTTGTGGGCCAGGGTTCTCCATCAAACACATGGGGTATCCATTTGTGTTGGTTTCTCACTGTCTATGCCTGCTCAGCAATGGAAAGAAGATTATTGCTCTAGTGGGGGAGTGTGCATGCTAAATCACTTCAGTCATGTCTAACTCTTTATGACCCTATGAACTGTAGCCTGCCAAGCTCCCCTGTCCATGTGATTCTCCGGGCAAGAATACTGGAGGGGGTTGTCATGCCCTCCTCCAGTGTGTCTTCCTGACCCAGGGCTCGAACTTGCATCTCCTGTATTGCAGGCGATTCTTTACCACTGAGCCACCAGGGAAGCTATCATTGTAGTGTAGAGGTTGGCAAACTCTGGCCTGTGGGCAAAACCCAATTCACCTATTTTTGTAAATAAAGTTTTCCTGGAATGCCATCATTCCCATTTGTTTACATATTGTCAATGGCTACTTTCATGCTACAGTGGCAGAGCTAAATAGTTACCAGAGACTGCACAGTCTGTGAAGAGGAAAATATTTAATATTGGACTCTTTACAGGAAACCTTTGCCAATCTCTGTCTTAGTGGTTCAGTTCTTGTTTTTTTTTTTTCCTTTCGTTCTTTTTTAAATTATAAAAGTATGATAACACATTTACAGGAGACTTGTAAAATACAGAACAAAATTACAAATAGTTCTATTATATATTACAATTTTTTAAGCAGATAATGATTTTTAGTTGGAGTTTCAATATCAAACTTTCAAAAACTAACAGAATGAATAGACAGAAAAGTAGAAAGATATAGTAGACCTGAAAAGCACTATGAACCAATTCAACATAATTAAGATTTATACAATTTTCACACAATAGCAGGATACAAATTCTTTTCAAGTTCCCATAGACTATAAACCAGGAGACACTGGAACATACCTAAGGACATAAAACAAGGTGCAAAAATTTCATGGTCTAATTTGAGATCTGCTCCAATGGGAAAAATTTCCTTCCATGTTGATTTCCAGCAAAATTTCTCCTTCCACAGTAGAGAGATTGTGGATATCAGCTGTTCTGGTGCAAGCAGGCATTTCACAATAAGCTGACCTGCTTCATTCTGCATCACATTTGAGGAACCCTGCTCCCTGGGGGCTCACACTGCGGTTATTGTTCTGCCCACCTGTATTATTAAGGTGAAGAAACCTCAGACATCAAGCCCTGAGCCTTTGGAGCCTTGAGTCTTGACTCCAAGAGCCAAGACTACCAGAGAACTGACCCTAGGGAATACCAAATGGTGAGAACTCACACAAAGGAAACCACTTGAATACAAGCCTTGACATCACCCAACCACCAGTAGCACCCTGTGCAGGACACCTCATCTAAACAACAAACAAAACAAAAACACAAACACAATCATCAGCAGACAGGATCACCACCTTTCTCAGCCTTGCTCAACAGAGGAAAAACAAAAAAACAAAAACTCAGCACAAATCTCACTCTACATGAAGCTTACACAAATCAGTGGACCAATTTTAAGAGGGCAGAAACCAAAAGGAAGAAAGAGTTCAACCTTGAAGCCTGGGAAAAGAACCTCAAGCACAATAAGTTAAGAAAAAATAATAATGAAAAGGCAGAGAAATACTACACAAATGAAGGAACAAAGTAGAAACACAGAAGTCAAATAAAT
This sequence comes from Oreotragus oreotragus, assembly GCA_006410675.1. NCBI lineage: Eukaryota > Metazoa > Chordata > Mammalia > Artiodactyla > Bovidae > Oreotragus > Oreotragus oreotragus. Next base: position 646,653 of record SJYX01009567.1, on the reverse strand, counting down.
GAAGAGGAAATAGGCAAACTACCTGAAAAAAAATTTAGAATAATGATAGTAAAGATGATCAAAAAGCTTGAAAACAAAATGGAGAAAATGCAAGAACCAATTAACAAAGACCTAGAAGAATCAAAGAATGAACATACAGAGACAAACAACATAATTACTGAAATTAAAAATACTCTAGAAGGAATCAATAGCCAAATATCTGAAGAAGAAGAATGAATCAGTGAGCTGGAAGATAAAAAGGTGGAAATAACTTCTGAAGAGCAGAATAAAGTAAAAAGAATGAAAAGAACTGAGGATACCCTCAGAGACCTCTGGGACAATATCAAACACACCAACATTCAAAGTATAGGAGTCCCAGAAGAAGAGAAAAAGAAAGGATATGAGAAAATTTTTGAAGAGATTATAGTTGAAAATTTCCCCAACTTGGAAATCAATCAAGTCCAAGAGGCACAAAGAGTCTCCTACAGGATACACCCAAGGAGAAACACGCCAAGACACATACTAATCAAACTAACAAAGGCTAAACACAAAGAAAGAATATTAAAAGCAGCAAGGGAGAAGCAACAAGTAACATACAAGGGAAACCCCATACATTTAATAGCTGATCTTTCAGCAGAAACTCTGCAGGCCAGAGGGAATGGCAGGATATATTTAAAGTACTGAAAGGGAAAAATGTACAACCAAGATTACTGTATCCAGTAAGGATCTCATTCAAAATTGATGGAGAAATAAAAAGTTTTTCAGACAAGCAAAAGTTAAGAGAATTCAGTACCACCAAACCAGCTTTACAACAAATGTCAAAGGGACTTATATAGTCAAGAAATACAAGAGAAGAAAAAAGATCTACAAAGTTAACCCAAAAATTAAGAAAATGGCAACAAGAACATGTGTATCAATAATTGCTTTAAATGTACATGGATTAAATGCTCCAATCAAAAGACACAGACTGACTGAAGGATATAAAAACAAGACCCATATATATGCTGTCTGTAAGAAACCCACTTCAGACCTAAAGACCCATATAGACTGAAAGTGAGAGGATGGAAAAATATATGCCATGCAAATGGGAAGCCAAAGAAAGCTGGAGTAGCAATACTCATGTCAGACAAAATAGACCTTGAAATAAAGATTATTACATGAGATAAGGAAGGACACTATAAAATGACCAAGGGATCAATCCAAGAGGAATACATAATAATCATAAATATCTATGCACCCAACATAGGAGCACCTCAATACATAAGACAAACACTAACAGACATAAAAGGAGAAATTGACAGTAACAGAATAATAGTAGGAGGCTTTAACACCCCACTCACACCAATGGACAAATCATCAACACAGAAAATTACTAAGGANGAGCATGGGTTCGATCACTGGTTGGGGAACTAAGATCCCTCATGCCATAAGGTGTGGCCAAAAAAAGAAAATCTGAACTGCATTTTTAGCAGTTAGATACACATTAACTATCCCCATTAAATATGTCATTTCTCTCATTGTGAATGACTGCGTTATTACCAGATGAGAGGGGCCAGCTCCTGTTTTCTTAAATCAGCCTGTAGGTTGCAACTGAGGGGTCACTAGGTTGGTTCGGGATACCTGAGCCTCACCTCCGCTCCCGTCCTCGGCAGGCTCACCTCTGTCTAGTCAGCCCGTCTTAATCGCCGTGCAGCGACCACTGCCACCGACGATCAAGCCTGTCACCTACACTGTTGCCGCCCCTGTGACCACCTCGACTTCCCAGCAGCCCGTGGTGCAGACGGTTCACGTCGTCCACCAGATCCCAGCGGTGTCCGTCACCAGCGTGGCTGGACTGGCCCCAGCAAACACATACACCGTCGCAGGGCAGGCTGTGGTCACTCAGGCAGCTGTGCTGGCCCCCCCGAAGGCGGAGCCACAAGAGAATGGAGACCACAGAGAAGTAAAAGGTAAGCAACAGAGGCAGTCGCTTTGGGCAGTTTTTCAAGCTTTTAAAAACCTGCCAGCCTTGTTCACCTGACCCTTTGCTAACATGTTACGTAATGTTATGCTGGAGCAGGGACGTTCACCACCTGGTTTGCTTTGCTTTAAATTAGTAGGAGTTTTGTAAGCTACCCAGTAATATTAGTTGATGTCATTTCTTCTCTCTTTTCTTTGAATTTAGTGAAAGTAGAACCTATCCCTGCGATTAGCCACGCCACATTCGGTGCTGCTGGCCGGATCATTCAGACGCCACAGACCCCCCCTGTCCAGACGGTCACCATAGTGCAGCAGGCACCTCTAGGTCAGCACCAGCTTCCGATAAAAACTGTAACGCAAAACGGGACCCACGCGGTGCCAGTCCCCGCCGCTGTCCATGGCCAGGTGAACAATGGTAAGCAGCTTCCCTCGTGGGTAACTGGGTGCCAGTAACGGGAGTGAAGGTCCTCTACTCCCCTTTTGTGAAGCGTGGTGGTCAAGGTTTTCGTTCTCTTACAGTTCTCGTTTTTATTTTTTTCTGAAAAAATGTTTGCATTTCTAAACTATTGGAAACGGAATAGGAAGTAGCTGGGAAGTAGCTGTGGGAATTGGCTCCCATGTAATTCCCATTGGAGGAGCTATCTGAAGAGGAAAGCATTTCTAAGTACCTAGAGAGATGAAAACACTCCCGCCTTTCGTAGCCATCTAGGTGTGGCCTGGAAACAGCCTGGCGGCTGGATGGTGGACCCTGACTTCGTACTGCCCCCTGGGGGCATCCCAGCTGACTCCAGAGGCAGTGCCCTCCCCTGGGGCAGGGGCTGCTTGAGAGTATCTGCTGTGCTGTTTGTTCTGAAGGCCCTCAGGAGCCCTGTTGACATGGTTCCCCGTGGATGTTCTGACATAGATGAGCTTAAGGGAGCTTGGCTTTTAAATCAGAAAACAGAGAACCTCCTTCCATCCAGTTCCGTGGAGCAGTGTGAAGGGTAGGAGTTCGGCTGGCTGTTGAGTCAACTCAAGATTTTTGGGTCCTTGGAGCTTGTGTGCAGACATCTTAGCTGTGGGTTTTCACTCAGGTGTGTAAAGTGCGTGCTGTCCACAGTGTGGGCTGTTGTGATTCAGCTGCAGGACCTCAAGCAGTAGAATCAGAAGCTATTGGCTCAAACTAGCTCTTTGTGCCCAGAGATATTTTCTCAGAAAGAGGGTGGGGAACAGAAGGCTTGATTGTGTTGACCTCTGAATCCTTACTGAGCTACTGAGGGATGGAGACCTGGGACACCTCATGTGATTCCACTTCCCCCTGCTCCTCCCTGAATTTCACAGAGATCTGTAGGCAGACCTCTGTTGTAACATTACAGATGAGATCTGTAATGTTTTCTAGGGAAGATTAACCACTGAGAGTTTTTTGTTTTTAAATAATAGATAACATGCCACCTGTGGATAAATTGGGAAATTTGCAACCAGTTGCCCATTTAAAATGCTTTCTTCCTCAAGCCATGTAAGTAAGAGTTGCTCAGGCCTCATTTTCCTTTTCTCTGTGAGTAACTTCGTTGTCACAGGTGGTCCAGATGTGGCAGACCTGGTGACCCTTGGCGTGGCTGGAAGCAGATGGTGTTGAGGTAGACGGTCCATTTCTGGTCTGAGCTGTTCCTCTCTGTCTTAAGTCATGAAGACATGGTGTGGGCCAGTGATTCCCAGTCATCATGTGCCTTAGAATCACTCAAGGGCTGTGTCCCAGAGTCCCCAGTTGAGCAGATCTGGTCTGGGGCTCAAGAATGTACATTTCTCACGTGTTCCAGACCTTCCAAGAAGCACTGTGCACATCAGGAACCTTTTATGTCTGCCTGTCTAAGGAGTTTAAAAAACTGAGTGTCACTTTCACATATTTAAATTGGTATCTAAAATTTTTCTTCATAAATTTAATAAGTAATTATATTTTCCACTATTAAAAATATTGATGTTTAATTTTTATTACTACTGTTTTTCAGTGCACATTGCAGCTTGTAGGAGCTTAGTTCCCTGACGAGAGATTGAACCCTCTCCCTTAGCAGTGAAAGCACAAAGTTCTAACCACTGGACCACCGGGGAATTCCCATTACTGATGTTTTAACATAACACATCATTCGTTTAAATGTGCTCCTGGCTCTAAATACTGTCCTGATTTGATACCCACTTTTCCCATGTGGCTTAGCTGGTAAAGAATCCACTTGCAGTGTGGGAGACCTGGATTCGATCCCTGGCTTGAAAAGATCCCCTGAGGAAGGGAAAGGCTACCCACTCCAATATTCTGGCCTGGAGAATTCCATGGGCCGTATAGTCCATGGGGTTGCAAAGAGGTGGACACGACTGAGCAACTTTCACTTTTCACTTCACCCGTATATCAGTACACAGATAGGCAGGCTCACACATCCTCATGGCTAAGTCCCATGCCCCCCACAGATTTTGTGCTAATGCCATATACTTTATGATTGAATGTCATTTACTGAGTACGTTTTTTTCTTTGCAACAGCAAAATGTAGAAATAGTAAAGATTTAATTAACTGTGACTATAAGGATTCACTTATGAATTGTTGTAACTGAGGAATTGATCCAAATCAAAATTCAGTTCATTCGCTCAGTTGTGTCCAACTCTTTGCGACCCCATGGACTGCAGCATGCCATACCTCCCTGTCCATCATCAACTCCCGGAGTTTACTCAGACTCATGTCCGTTGACTCAGTGATGCCATCCAACCATCTCATCCTCTACAGTCAACTTCTCTCGCCTTCAGTCTTTCCCAGCATCAGGGTCTTTTCAAATGAGTCAGTTCTTCACATCAGGTTGCCAAAGTATTGGAGTTTCAGCATCAGTCTTTCCAAAACCAAAATTTTAATTCTTTAGAAATTGTATTTGGGAATTCCCTTGCAGTTTAGTGGCTAGGACTCCAAGCTTTCACTGCTGAGGGAGCAGGTCCAGTCCCTGGTTGGGGAACTAAGATTCTGTAAGCTGCACGGCATGGTCAAATAAATCAGTTTATTCATTCATTCATTTTTAGTAAAGATGCATTTCGCAATACATCTGGGCTTTAAAGAAAACCACATAATTATTATACTGATGATCACTGCTGGCAACAGCAAGGAAGGTGCTGGGCCAGCCCTCAGGCCTTGTTCCTACTTAGAAGAAGGAAGGATGGGAGAGGTGCTGAAACTCCTTCCAGTTTGAGTCGTCTTTCAGCAAAATCTGCTTTAAAGTGTCTGTGAGTGGGAATTTTGTTGGTTCTCCGTCAGTTTACTGTCCATCTTTACTTAGAAATCACTGGTCCAGAAGAGCTCGCTGCCTAGCCAGTAGTGACTGAGGCTCACAGTGCCGGTGTTTAGCCTCAATCTTTACTTAGAAATCACTGGTCCAGAAGAGCTCACTGCCTAGCCAGTAGTGACTGAGGCTCACGTGCCGGTGTTTTCACTCTTCCGCGGCCTCAGGCTCCATCTTGACATTTTCATTCCCAGAACCAGCACAGTTGAGTGGCTTTAGAGAGGGGCTGTTAAGAAAGGGGAGGGGGAGGAGGTGGCAGATCAGCTTTAGGAATATTGTGTGGGCAAGTAGAGATGGTGGTTTTCCGGAAAACTGGTGTTGGGTGGATGCTGTATGACCCAGCTGTGGCCTCTTTTACTCTTGAAAATCACTCTTGAGAAAGGTGTGCCTGTTACTAATGAATTTTGAAAATCAGAAGGTTTGATATTTCAACTTTTTATTGTGGAAAATGACAGACATTCTGGAAATCAGGTCATAGCCTACCGTGTTCATATTCCCACCTGCCCTGTCTGCTCCCACCCAGGTATGTCATTCCCTGTTTGAGCACACATCTCTAAAAGATAAGAACTCTCTTTTAATACATAAGCGCAATACCATTATTATAGTTTTTAAAATAAATTCTTTTCTCCTTAGGATTCAAATCATATGTACTTTTTAAAAATTGTGGTAAAATATACATGCAAAATTTACCATTTTAAAGTATGCAGTTCAGTGGCATTAAATACATTGACAATATTTTGAAGACATCACCTCTAACTAGTTGAAAAGCATTTTCATCACCCCAAAAGGAAAACTCATACCTGTTAAACAGTTATCCTCACTCCCCACTCACCTTAGTCCCTGGTAACCACTAATCTGCGTTGTTTTTGTGGATTGACCTGTGCTGGATATTTCCTGTAAATGGAATCCTAAGAACTGTGGCTTCTGTCAACTGGCCTCTTTAACGTTTCGAGGTTCGTGCACGCCGCAGTGTGCGTCAGTGCATCGCTTCTTGGCTGAATGTGTCTCCATTTTGTTTACTCATCAGTTGCTGGGCGGTTGGGTTGTTTCCACCTTCTGACTATTTGGAACAATGCTATTACATTCGTGTAAAGTATTGGTTTGAATCCTTGTTTTCATTTCTTTTGGGTGTATACCTAGGAGTGAAATTGCTGAGCTGTATGGTAAATCTGTGTTTTACTTTATTGAGTAGCCATCGAACTGATTTCCACAACAGGCACAGCAATTTAACATTCCTTCCTCAATGATGTATAAGGGTTCTATTTTTCAACCTCACTTGATGTTTTCTCCTTTTATTTTTGATCATGGTCATCTTAATTGTGGTTTTGATTTGCATTTCCTTCGTGACTGATGCTGATGAGCATCGGACTAATGATGTTGAGCATCTTTTCATGTGTTCATTGGTTATTTTATAGCATCTTTGAAGAAATGTCTAAATCCTTACACTATTTTTTTCTGAAGTGGGTTTGTCTTTGTTGTTGAGTTATGGAAACTCTTTATATATTCTAGAAACTAGGTCCTGATCAGATACAGGTATCCCCTGCTATCTAAAAGTAGAGAGTTCCCGTGAAGCCTGAGAACATGTCTAGCTGATGGATGCACGAAATGAGCCAAGGTAGAGCGCACATGCTCACAGACACAGTGCGAAGCTCTGCTGTTGATGCTGAGATGGCGTGTGGCTCCGGGGAGGAGTTCGGCTGTGCCACTCACTGCGTGAGGTGCTGCTGCTTCTAATGGCTTGCTGCAAAACAAGTGGTACACGTTATCTTTGTTTTTCCCCTTTCTCCACAGAAGTGAAAATCCTCTTTAGATTTCGTTCCATTAGCGAAAATGGGTAGTGATGTAGTTATTTCATAAGAGCAAAGTGGCATAAAGGAAACTTTTACAGAAGGGCGTAGGGAGGATACTTGTGTATGATTTGCAAATATTTCCTTCCACCTTCTGTTCAGTGAGTTTGTCTTTTCACTTTCTTGATAGTATCTTTAATGCACAAAAGTTTTTAAGTTTGATTAAGTCTAGTTTCTTTCCCTTTCGTTACTTGTGCTTTTGGTGAGAATTCATTGCCAGACCTCAGGTCATGAAGACCTACACCTTCCCCTGTGTTTTCTTCTACTAAGAGCTTTAGAGTTTAGCTCTTACATTCAGATCTTTGATCTATTTTGAGTTAATTCTTGTATCTCAGATGCAAGCGCCTGTTTTCATATTTTGCATACAGAGATCAGTTTTCCCAGGACCACTTGTTGTAGAGACTGTTTCCCCATTAAATGGTCTTGGCTCCGCTGCTGAAAATCAGTTGACCTCAGATGTATGAGTTTATTTCTCTTGGTTCTATTTCATTGATTTTTATGTCTGTCCTTATGCCATAATCATACTGTTTTGACTGCTGTAGCTTGGTAAGAAGATTTGGGGTCAGGAATTAGGAATTTTAAGATCAGCTTTTCCAATTCTGAGGGGAAATCTTGGAGTTTTGATAGGATTGCATAAATCTGTAGATTGCTTTGGGTAGTATTGCCATCTTACCATATTAAGTTCCCTCATCCTTGAGCATGAAATGTCTGTTCATTTATTTAGGTCTTCTTTAATTTCTTCAACAGTGCTTTATAGTTTTCAAGTCCTACAGTTTTTAAGTCTTGGTTAAAATTCTCCCTATTTCTTTTGAATGTTTTTCTAAATGGAATTGTTTTCATAATTTTCTTTTGAGATTGTTCTTTGCTACTGTATAGAAATACAGCTGATTTTTTTGCATGTTGATCTTGTACCCTGCACATTTGCTGATTATATGAATTTTTTATTTGGGGGTTTCTTTATGTGGATTTGTTAGAATTTCTATATATAAAGATACATCATCTGCCAGTAGAGGTAGTTTTACTTCCTTTCCCATTTGGATGCCTTTTATTTCCCTTTCCTGCCTAGCTGCCCGTAGGACTTCCAGTACAGTGTGTATTAGTGTTGGCAAACGAGCATCCTTGATTTTGAGAGAAGCATCCAGTCTCTTAGTATTGACGCTGTCTAACTGTGGGTTTTCATACGTGTTATTATATTGTCCTTTAGTCTATCAAAACAGTGTATTCTGTTAGTTGATTTTATATGTTGAACCACCCTTTCATTTCTGAGATAAATCTCACTTGATGATGGTGTGTGATCCTTTCAATATGCTATTGAATTCAGTTTGCTAGTATTTAGTTCAAGGATATTTATATCAGTATATCAGGGATATTGGTTTGAGTTTTCTCATATGGTCTTTGGCTGGCTTTGGTATCTGGGTAGTGCTGTCCTCGTAGAATGAACTTGGAAGTCGGGCTCAGGCCACTGTGTATTGGAACCTCTTCTTGGCTCTTTCTGGAGCCAGTCATACTGCTCCCCGCAAAGCCCAACATGCTGTGGCCACTTCTCAGCTTCTTCTGTACTGGACCACAATTCTGGGCACAGATTCAGTCCATCTTTGTGAGATTCTGCTGCGCTTGACCTCCAGTTTGTGGCGTGGTGGTCTCGGGAAGAAAGGAGTCTTTACCCCGCTGACAGTGTTCCCCTATGAGCAGCATTTCACTTGTCATCCTAAAGAGCCTCTGCTATGCTCACAGGTATTGTTCCCATCTCACAAAAACTGGCCTCCAGCCTGTGCTTCGCTAGGTCCAGGTCCTGGTGCTGAGGAAGCAAAAGGGTTTTGTGGAAACCTGGGCTGTCTGCCCAGTGGTGTGCTCTTTTAACTCCCCCCGGCCTCCTCCGGGAACCACGTGTAGGTTGTGGGTGCAGCAGGCAGGGTGCCCACTGAACCAGCATGGCCTTCTGCTGGTGCACGGGCAGGAGCTGCTTGGACTTGGGCCAGGACTTGGGGGCGCAGCCAGGTTAGCACTGGGGCAGCATCACCTCCAGGGCAGTATTCTGCCTCTACCTGCAGCACCCGCCCAGTGTGAAGCTGCTGCCTGGCAGGACCCCTGGGAGCTGGTCCCGCACACGCACTTGAGCCTCCATACTTGATGCCATGTTTGCAGATTTCTTGCAGATCACTGAAATTTACTTATAACTCCCAAGTCGACACTGCGCTTTCACAGTCCTTTGCAGGCTTGTGCAGAGCAGCAAGGTATTTGAATTCGGCATGCTGGCTCCCAGTAGAGCAGGGTGTGGCAGCACCCGTCTCCTTGTTTCAGCTCCCGCTATGAACATGTGTCTTTCCCACTGTTTCCTTCTTTTTTAAAATCGTTTTATCTCTGGCTGTTGGGTCTTTGTTGCTGCTTGGGCTTTTCCCGAGTTGCTGCGAATGGCGACTGCGCTTTGATTATGCTATGCTGGCTCCTTTGCTGTGGTGACTTGTTGCAGAGCGTGGGCTCCAGGCAGTGGGCTTCAGTGGTGGCGGTGCACAGGCTTAGCTGCCCCACAGCACGTGGGATCTTCCCGAAGCAGGGATTGAGCTGATGTCCTCTGCGTCGCCAGGCAGGTTACCTAACTGGACCATCCAGGAAGCTCCCACTGTTGCTGAGGGCCCTGTGTTCCATGTTTTGTGCTCCTTGGTGGTGGTTTTGCTATTTAAAGTGGGCTCTGGGCCTGGTTCTGAGAAGGCCTGGAGTGTTCTAGGCACGAAGGTTGTGATGTGCCTTATGGGGAAAATACAGGCATGAGTTCCGTGTTAATGGATGAACAGTATAGGTTAAGTTGTCTTTAATCAAAAACACATAAGACAGGGTGTGTGTCGATCAGCTGACAAGCCCCACCCTGTGTTCCCCGAGACAGTGGCTCGGCAGCCGCCAGCCTGATGTCCCGTCTGGTCTGGCTCAGCTCGGGGATCTGATCGACTCCCAGCTGTGTCAGGCACCTCTCAGGAGCAGTGGTGCTGGGCTGTAGCAGGAAACGTGTGCGTGAGTTATGCTCAGACAGGAGTGGAGCCCCTGCCTGAGTGGGGAGGGTACCCCAGGACACGGCCAGGAAACCACGCAGGATGGTGCATGGGCAGGGAGACCTACAGCGCCAGGCCTGCTGCAGGAAGCAGGCGAGCTGGGGGCCGGGACGGAGACAGGTGTTCATAGCCCCTGGGGGCTGTGCCAGCGTCGAGTGTAGCCGCTGGCCTCTGCCTGTATGCGGACTATGCTAATGGATGGGTGGGGAGCATGGGGGCTCAGGACGGTGCCTGGCATCCCCTTGAAAGGTGACCCTGGAGTTGAATCCCCCTCCTGCTGAGGCACTCCTTGACTGAGGGCCAGGCACCTCAACAGGAACACAGTGCTCCTCCTGCTTGGTGGGCACCTGTGTGGCCTCACAGGGGAGAGGCTCAGTGTAGTGTGTCATCAAGGCCGCCCTCCCACCCTTAGGAAAGGAAGCCTGTCTCTCCAGGCAGGTGCCTTGAGCTCTGGTTACTGCCACCGTGGGCACAGGGAGGGCACGTTCTGATGCTTGTTGCTCACGGAGGGGCGGAGAGATGGGATGAGTCTGGCTGTGAGGCGGGCTCTCAACCCCGGCCTTAGTCCCCGGCCCACACCCCGGCTCACCAGTGCGGCTGTGGTTGTGCTGTTTCTCCAGTGACGCAGTTGGGTTGGATGTGGAGTCCTGGGGCAGCAGCGCATTTGGGTTAAATGTGGAGTCCTGGGGCGTGTGGGTTCGGTGTGGAGTCCCTGGGGCAACACGCGTGTTTAGGTGGCATCTCACCTGCTCGCTGTGGCGCCAGTGCCCCTTTTCCGTCTTCCTTCTGAGACTTCTCTGCCCACTCTCAGGCTCCCTCACTGCCCAGGTCCTTTCCTTTCCTGTCACCTTTCCTAAGGGTTTGCAGATCAGTTAGTGGAAGACCCTGCTCAGCATGGCCTAGGAACCACACTGTGCCTGCTTGAGAATCTGGGCCCCGGGCCCCACCTACAGCCACACCTCCCTTAGAGCAGGCCTTGCTGCTGCTGCTGCTGCTGCTGCTNGGGGCTCAGGACGGTGCCTGGCATCCCCTTGAAAGGTGACCCTGGAGTTGAATCCCCCTCCTGCTGAGGCACTCCTTGACTGAGGGCCAGGCACCTCAACAGGAACACAGTGCTCCTCCTGCTTGGTGGGCACCTGTGTGGCCTCACAGGGGAGAGGCTCAGTGTAGTGTGTCATCAAGGCCGCCCTCCCACCCTTAGGAAAGGAAGCCTGTCTCTCCAGGCAGGTGCCTTGAGCTCTGGTTACTGCCACCGTGGGCACAGGGAGGGCACGTTCTGATGCTTGTTGCTCACGGAGGGGCGGAGAGATGGGATGAGTCTGGCTGTGAGGCGGGCTCTCAACCCCGGCCTTAGTCCCCGGCCCACACCCCGGCTCACCAGTGCGGCTGTGGTTGTGCTGTTTCTCCAGTGACGCAGTTGGGTTGGATGTGGAGTCCTGGGGCAGCAGCGCATTTGGGTTAAATGTGGAGTCCTGGGGCGTGTGGGTTCGGTGTGGAGTCCCTGGGGCAACACGCGTGTTTAGGTGGCATCTCACCTGCTCGCTGTGGCGCCAGTGCCCCTTTTCCGTCTTCCTTCTGAGACTTCTCTGCCCACTCTCAGGCTCCCTCACTGCCCAGGTCCTTTCCTTTCCTGTCACCTTTCCTAAGGGTTTGCAGATCAGTTAGTGGAAGACCCTGCTCAGCATGGCCTAGGAACCACACTGTGCCTGCTTGAGAATCTGGGCCCCGGGCCCCACCTACAGCCACACCTCCCTTAGAGCAGGCCTTGCTGCTGCTGCTGCTGCTGCTGCTAAGTCACTTCAGTCATGTCCAACTCTGTGCGACCCCATAGACGGCAGCCCACTGGGGTCCGCTGTCCTTGGGATTCTCCAGGCAAGAACACTGGAGTGGGTTGCCATTTCCTTCTCCAATGCGTGAAAGTGAAGTCGCTCAGTCGTGTCCGACTCTTAGCGACCCCATGGACTGCAGCCCACCAGGCTCCTCCGTCCATGGGATTTTCCAGGCAAGAGTACTGGAGTGGGGAGCCATTGCCTTCTCCAATTTGTCCTGACTTACCATTAACTCCATTCTGCTCTGAATCATTGCTACATCCTCCTGAAACAGCATTTTTATTCAAGCCAGAATTTTGTGGGACATCTCCCAAACTCGCCAGGGCTCTGTCTCCGCGTGGACTGCAGCAGTGACGTGTGTGTCCTGCAAGAACCCGGCTTCACTGCAGTGCTGCCCCTGCACGACACAGGTCCTTATTCCTGAAAGTGACGCAGCAGTCACTCTCAAGAGATGACAGTGGAGATGGCCGGAAGCCCCTTAACCAGGTCCAGCTGCCAGCCCCTTTGTTCCCTGAAGACACGATCGTATGAATTTTCCTATACAAAAGCCTACTAGAAATTTAATTGGAATGGTTTTGAATCTGGAGATAAGGATTGGGGGCCCTGGAGTCCTGGCAGTGTTGGACTTCCCTTTCTTTGACCTCAGTGTGTGTTCTGTGGCTTCCCATCTGCTTCATTTTGCAGACTGCCCCCTACCCCCTGTCTCTTCACTTAGCTTCAAGTTCCTTCCAAGTTCCTCTTGGGAGGAAATTCTGTAGTCCCCCTGTGCTAGCTAAAGCAATATATTAGAATACCTAGTCATAAAGCTTGGTGTAAACCCCTTATGCTTATGCAGCATGTAAGCAAACTGTCATGAGCTACTGCAGCGTTAACATCAAGTTACTAACATCAGGGAGGCGAGACAGCACACACGTCACTGCTGGGACTCGGGCCTGCTCATGAGATGAGGTCGCTGTTCCAGGGTCTTTGTGTGCACATCATTCTCCATATGGCTGCCTGCTGCCATGGTCCTAAACCTCCCTTGGGGCCCGAAGGGACTGGGTAGGGCGGCAGGGGTCTCCCTGGACGGGCTGCTGCCTCTCCAGGTCGCTCCTCCAGTGCACACCCTGCCCCACTCCGCCCCCGCTGTGGTAGATAGGCCAGGCCCAGGCCTTCCGACTTGGAGGAAGAGCTCTTCTAGGCGTGGGATAACCTTCCTCGGTTCGTCCCTGGCGGTTTGGTTATGCAGAGCATGAGGCAGGCGTGATCAGAGGTGGAGGAGGCCCTTGTGCCAGCGGGAGTCCAGGAGGAGGAAGGGCCTCTCAGTGATGAAGACCGGGGAGAGGATGGGCTTGGGTGGAGGGGTGTGGGGAAGCCAGCCTAGGGCTCACTGGAGGTCCCTCCCTTGACAGGCTTGGAGCAGGTATGAGGCTCAAATGCAGGCTTAGCTTGCTACAACCCAGTCCCCTCCTGGGCTCAGGGGCCCTGCGTTGAGGAGAAGCCAGCAGCGGCCCCTTGGCCAAAACAGTAAAGCCATCTGCCTCAGTCCTCCGCCCTCCCCCCTTCCCATTTTCAGCAAAGCAGCCCACTGTTGGAAGCAATAAGCTGTGTGTTCACAGAAAGACTCGCTGTTCGCACAGTTAACATGAGGTGGGATCTCTGTTGCCCAGGGGCCTGGCAGGGACAAGCGTCCGCCCAGACGCGCAGGCTCTGACCCGCTGTCTCTCTGCAGCAGCAGCGAGCCCCCTGCACATGCTGGCAACACACGCCTCCGCCTCCGCCTCCCTGCCCACCAAGCGCCAGAGTGGCGAGCCCGCGGAGCAGCCGGAGCTGAAGCGGGCCAAGACGGAGGACAGCGAGGGCCTCGTCATCGCCCTGAGCGTGGACGCACCGCCGGCTGCCATGCGGGAGAAGGGCGTCCAGAACTAGCGGCCGGGAGAGCATTTCTCACTTTAATGTCAACTCTGTGGTGCCAAAAGGAGACACTGCCTCTCACCGACGCTCGGAGCGTGTTCCCTCGGTGGGTAGAGGGCCCTGCGGTTGGACTTCACCTCAGCACTGGAAACACAAACCCAGGTGGCCTTAAAACTCCTTAAAAGACTGAAGTCACCCCTGAACATCAGAACCACAAACAGCAAAGCCGGGCTCCGGCATGTCTCCCCGCCCAGTGTTCAGCTCAGCTCCCAGTAGAGACTCATGGTCCTGCCCAGGGAGGACACGCCCGGTGGGAGCGGACCTGCTGGGCCTGGGCCAGAGCCACCCCACCGCCCGCTGCCAGTAGACAAGACAGTATTTTGTTGTTCACATGTGGAATTAGAATATTTTGAGGTGTACTTTCTTTCTTTACGAAATAATGGGGTCTTTGACATTTCAGATCACTCCAACTCCATTTCTCCTCTGGAAGTTTTGGAATCCCACAGGACCTTTTGTGTGGATTTCATCTGGGGAGAAGCAGCAGCGTAGTTCTGTTTTTGTTGTTTGTTTTCAGCCTATGGAATGATTTACTTTTGTCTGTCCTGTTTAAGTCAGATGGAGCTACTTGACATCTGCAAATTTCCCATGTTAGAGCAGTTACCTGATGAGTTTAACCCTCCTCCGTTTCCATATGTAGGACGGACATACAGACGGACACCCGCGGGCCACTTGTAACCCTGGCGGAAGGCGCTGCCAGGCTCCTGGAGCTGCACTCACCCGTTTCTCTTTCTTGCTACGTTTTGTTGTTTCTCTGTGTTGACTGTGTCCCTGGCATAATTTTCCACTCTGAGTAAAACAATCTACGTATTGTGTATGTTTAAAACAACAGAACTGTTACTTCGTCATTTGGAAAAAAGATTCAACCTTTTATCACACCTTTTTCAAACAAAGGCCACAGATTTCTCCGTGACGCGTTCACTATTCTAGGTGCCGTCACCAGCTCTTGGCATTGTCCCGCCGCCCGGCCGCCCCGTGATGTTGCGGTTTGCCCCTCTCACGGCAGGAGCAGCTGCTGGGGTGGAGCAGAAACTGCCTGTTAACACAAGGGTCTTGGAAGCAGGCACCCTCCATCCGGTAAGCATTGGAAAAACCTAGGTTGCTTTTTGATTTGTAATAGGAAATTCCCCTCAACCTTTTAGAATTGAATCTAATACTAAGGCTGATCTCTCTCCTATAAAAAAATAAAAGCGAGAGAAAAGGAAACAAAGGTGAGAGAATGAAAAGTCGGAGGCCCACTCGGCCTCAGCCTGCGTTTCTCTGGAAGAAAGCCACTCACCTTTCCAGAGGTTTCTGGGGTCAGAGCTGAGCAGCATGCAAACAGAAAGGGGGCTCTGGCCTTATTGTGAATTTTTAAATGTCATCATCATAACGTTATTAGAGAAAAGGAAACAAAGGTGAGAGAATGAAAAGTCGGAGGCCCACTCGGCCTCAGCCTGCGTTTCTCTGGAAGAAAGCCACTCACCTTTCCAGAGGTTTCTGGGGTCAGAGCTGAGCAGCATGCAAACAGAAAGGGGGCTCTGGCCTTATTGTGAATTTTTAAATGTCATCATCATAACGTTATTTATTTAAATGTAGTTATTTTGGTATTTAATTTTTTTTTAAGAGAGAAAAAAAAAAACAAAACCCTGTATTTTCCTGGTGGAATGAAATGGCTCAGAATGGTATATTTAGGCAATTTTAAAACATTTATTATTTACCTAAAGACCAAATATGATAAATCTGTTCTAAGTATTGTGTGTCAATCCACGGTATGGAGCTGTCACAATGTTATTGCAGATAATGCATATTAAAATTATGAAATTACTGCACACTAGCTGGATTTATAACTCAGCCATTTAAAAAAATAAAAACAAAACCATCATGTGAACGAGACCACGTGTGTGACAGTAGCAAAATCTAACTTGCAGACTGAAGCACGGACGGATCAGAGCACCTCAGGGGAGCTATCTGCATCTCCCAGGCACTGTACAGATACCTTGGAATGTATATTTTCATTTGTCTCTTTACACAGAAGGTTTGCAATTTGACTAATAATTCAGATGTGCTGTGTCCTGTTTGTGGGGTTCGGCCACTCCACTGAGCGCTCCAGACCTGTCAGTCATGGCCACTGCAGCCCCTGGCCATGAGCTCTGGGGAGGTGAGTGGACAAGCCCACCTTGGTAGGGAGACGACTCAGGCAGCACCAAGCAGACGCCTCGTGTGTTGCCCAGGAGACGCATCTCCACCACCATCCTGAAGGACCCTGGTAGACTTTCCCTGTGTAAGCCCAGTCTATCAGTTGATTATTTCTGAGCCTAAAATGTAGACTTTTGGGGTTTGGAGGGATTTCTGCTGGGTTTATAGGTAAGAAAAATACCTTGCTCTCAAATCTAAAGGGAGAAGGACAGCTTTTGCTGCCAGGAGCTGAAGCATGCCTTTCTCATTCTCTTTCCTCTTCCTGCTGTCTTGCCTCATTCATTGGCACATAGATGTTTAAGAACATCGAGGAAAAGGCAGGGGGAAGAGACATAGGTTAACACAGAGTAACTGCCCATGTCCTGGGCAGTTTAAAATGTTTGAATTTAGCTTCAACACCTGGGAGTCACTGAGCTTGTGTCCTTGTGGCCCCACTTGATTCCTGGTGCTACGTCAACAGTCACATTGCGCTTAACTCCCGCCCAGCAGTCCACTGGTGGTTCCTAAATGAGTCATTTCAGAAAGTCTCTCCTTTGTCCTTTGCCAAACTTCTGAGCTCCCTCAGGGACGACAGACTTCATTTCAGCAGCTTCGCCCCGAACCAGACAAAAATACAAAAGGGAAACACACGTGATCCAAGTGATGTGGCGTATCCCAAGGTGTCCGTGCATGATTTAGGGTTGATCTTCCTCGTGTCAGTGAAGTCTCCACTCAGACAGTTGAGCTCTTTAAGTGCATCACCCCTCACACCGTCCTCTCCTAGAACAATAGAGTAGGCGAGGCCACGGTCGGAAGGGGGTGGGGCATGTCAGGACTTGGGATTTCTGTGCTATGTGACTACAAGGAGACAACTGACAATCTTCAAGTCCTAACCTCCATTATTCTAGAAAGGATAGTGCTGATTTGTGTGCAAAGGTTTGAAATTTTAAAAGTACCAAGTTCCTGAAATTCAATAAAATATTTTTATTAATTTTAATCGAATACAGAGTATCATTGTCATTTTGATAAGCTTAAGCAGGCACTGCTCTTTTATATGCTCTTTTCCGAGCACGCCAAAGGCCTAGGTAGCACTGGAGCGCCTGTGCCAAGACACTGCTATGGCAGCAGCAGAGCAGGCGCCTTGCCTCCACCAGGAGAGAAGGGGCATCAGACGTCTGCATGGGCAGAGAGAGCTGGGTCACAGGCAGTGCTAACAAAGACTTGCTGGCTTTTATCCATCCTGTCGGAATTTTAAAACTACCTTTGAGGTTATGGTGTAGCTGCCATTTCTTCTGATTTGCTCCTGAGCGAGATACATTCTCCCGTGAGATGGAAATTGTGTCTAAATTTAGAGGCACACGGGTACTGCAGTCCCCAAGTCACTGTTAACACTTAGATTGTCCAGCTACCGAAAAGTCTGTGGCACAGATTGCTGATGTCCTCAGGGGTAGGAGGAGAAAGGAATACTGAAATGACGCCACAAAGGCCTCTATGGGAGATAACTGAAGCTCAAGGACAGAGTTCACAGGGAGTTTTGTTCTTGACATTCATGTCCTAATGTAAAAACAGTTCATATTAGCATAAAAGAACTGTTCCTCATGTACTGAGACGGTCTTTCCTAACTAACGGAAGCATCCCTAAATATTTTTTCGGATCTGTTGTCCATGTTAGGTCTTACCTCCCCCTTCTCACTCAGGAAAAGCTACTCCAATAGTTATTAGGGTCACCTTGTTGAAGTTAAACTGAGTCAAATAAGAGGGGACAGGTATCTTAGGGACTAACCCACCTTTACCCAAGGAAAAGATGTTGTAAGGGACTTACCTGGTGGTCAGCTGGCCAAGACTCCCAACGCAGGGGCCTGGCTTCTGTTCCTGGTTTGGCCCCACATGGCCTAAGTTCACATGCCACAGTGAAGACCCGGCGCAGCCAGATTAATCACACACTTTTTAAGAAAGATGTTGAAGGAAGCCTTTAGGTATAGGAAACAATTCAGTTCACTGATAAAAGAGTTTCTTCATGTAGCAAAAGCCAAGCTATTGTGAGGAGGCCCACATTTAGGCCATCTTTTGTCTGTAAGGAAGACATCAAGGGGCATTTCCTGGCACCCAGTGGTTAGGACTCCACGCTTCCACTGCCAGGGGCACAGGTTCAGTCTCTCGTCACTGAACCGAAATCCCGCATACAGTGTGGCACAGCCCAGGCAGGAGGAAGGAAGGCATTGGGGCGTGTCATGACTCTGTGTAGTCACCATATAGTAAGTTGAGGACTGAACATGGGAAGTGAAGGAATCTGTAGTTTGGAGTGGTTTCCATGGTGGCCTGCTGGCCAACACTTCCCGTAGGTCTTTGTGGAACACTGTGCTAACGTGACACGTCCCTCCACATTTATGCACAGCAGTACAAAATTAGGTTTTAACATGGGTCTCAGGTGACCTCTGATGAGGTGACTAAAGCTGCGGGCACAAAATTTGATTTTAGAAATGTCCTGAGGTCCCACACTCTGCCCTATGTCTCAACCATTGGCTGAATGAATAAAGCATCTATCACATCTCTGAAAAAAGAAACAGGAGCAGGAGTATTGAAACTGTAAGAACCACCAGTGTGGTGACCATTTTCTTGAATTTTTCTTCCCTCTTGTATCTCCTAGTGTAGACTCCAGGACAGCCTGAATACAAGAGCTGCAGCTTAGGAATGAACAGAATACCCAAGAGAAGCCCTCTCCCCATGAGGAAAGGGGGGGGACCCCTGTGGGACATGGGCAGGAGAGTCACAAAACTATACTTGTGAGCAGTAGCCCTGGAGACAGTGAGGACTCAAAAGAGGAACTAGGCAAGGGGACCTCTTTCTAGTCCAAAGAAGGTCAGGGACGGGGGAGGGTAGAAATACTTTTCTTTGGCCCCAAGAAGTGTACAACATCACACAGAGGCTAAAGCCTGAGCTTTTTAGCCAAAGGCCAGAAAAGGGGGTACCTGGGAGACAGGACATTAGAGAAAGACTCCCTATGGCTAGATATGGCATTCTGGGCTCACCCTCAGCTGCACACACCTGGAACTGACCTTGAGGAAGCAAAGCAAAGGCTTTATTAATTGAACAAACTCCCATAAAGATTGGCCCCGGATAGCACTGCAGAGCTTGGCAAACAACTAACCCCAAACTACAGCCTACCGAGGGCAGGTCAGCGTGTTTAGTCTGAATCTAGCTAGGTTATTTACCTGCTTAGAAAAAAAAATTCTACATTCACTAGAGGATGTAAACCGGACTCAGATTCATAAAATGAACAATGTACAGAATGCACAAAATCTCTGTGCCAGGAAAATCTCTTAAGGGGAAAGAAAGTTAACATGTCAGTTGAAGTATGTTGTTGGAATAATTGGAAAAGGACATCATCTTTCTATGGCTGTAATTGTAACCAAACTCCATGAAGTAAAGGCAGATGCTCTTGAAATGAACCAAGAGCTACAGAACTTAAAAATAACAAAGAAGTATAACAAAAAATCGAGTGGATCAACAGGAAGATGCTTGGAAACAAACCTTTGGCTCAGGGACCCGTGAGATAATATAAAAAGATCTAATATACACTGGCTTAGTGAATTTCCAGTAAGAGGAGGAAGACATCCGTGTTTAAAACAAATATTTTTTAAATTGATGCCTGAAAATGTCCCAGATACATTTCTAAAAATTCAGAGTTTCAAATAGGATATACCCAAAGAAAAACCATGTCAAGGCGTTACCGCTGCCCGTGAAACAGGACATTGTATCTGGAAAGCCGCCAAAGAAAAGTAACTCGTGGCATACAGAGCAACAATAATCTGAATACAAATTGCTCGTCAGAAACCATGGAGGCTGTATGCCTAGAAAATTTTCAAAGGGCTGAAAGTAACTGCCAGTCTAGAATACTATATCCATAGAAAATATCAGGAGTGCAGATTAAAAGATATTCTTACATGAAAGAAAATTGAGAGAATTCCTAACCAGCAGAGATGCTCAAAAAGAAATGCTAAAGGATATTCTTCAGGCAAAAAGTAAGTAATAGCAGAGAGAAACCTTGGAGCTTCAGGAATGAAGGAAGAGATCAACAAAAATGGTAAATATTTGGGGAAATACAATAGTCTTTCCTCTTAAATTCTTTAAAATATCCTAACTTTTTCCAATGTAAAAGTTTTAACATTGTCAGGGTTTTCAGTGTATATACATAATATGTATTGACAGTATAGAGGAGGAAGGCAAAGGTCTATAGGTCTAGATTTCTATATTGAAATGGTAAAACATGCTGAAGTAGACTGAAAAGCTAGCTTTGTGTGCCACAGTCCCTGGTGCAATCACTAATAACAAAGATAAAGGGAAAATCCAGTAGGCAAATTAAAATGGAATGCTAAATTTTTCTTGAAATAACACAAAGAAGGCAGAGAACAGGAAACCAAGGAGGAGGGGACAAGCAAAAAAATAATACGGTAGGATCTTATCAATAATTACATTAAATATAAACAGTCTAAGCATACCAATTAAGAGTGTCAGTTGGACCAAAAAGACCCAACTTACTTTAAATAATATGGATAGGTTAAAAGTAAAAGGATATAAGAAATAAATCCCGCATACATTCAAAAGAAAGCTGGACTATATTAATGTCAAAGTAGACCTTAGGAAAATTACCACACCTAAAGGACACTGCATAATGGTACAAGGTCACCTTGCCAAGATGTACAACAGCCCGAAGGTTCCAAGCACCCAACAGCTGTCTCAAATGAAGCAGGGACTTTGGTTTCTGGTTCCATGGAGCTGGGAAGTCGTTACTCCACCCATCCTACCACATAAATAGCACAACAGCCTGAGAACAACTCATCTCAGATCTAAGGGAGGTGAGGATGCAGGGCAAACCACTACCCCCCAAGGTTAGACGGAAGAGAAAAGACAAGCGTGGAGACCGCGTCCGAGGCTGCAACAGGAGAGCCAGCATGACACAACAGACCCAAAGTAGCCAGACAAGCCAGTGAATTAAAATCTGCAATGGCAAGGGCTGACTAAAGGAAAAGCACTCATACAGATGGAGCCAGCGTCAGAACCAGACGTGACAGGGTGTTGGTGTTAGCAGACGGGATTGAAAACAAGGATTAATGTGCTAAGCACTAGTGGATAGCGTAGACAGCATGTACGAACAGATAGGCGGTGTAAGCATAAAGATGGAAACCCTTAAAAAGAACTATGAAGAACACTGATGGAAATAAATGTCTTTGATGGGCTTGCTGGTAGACGGGACACAAGTGAGAATCTTTGCGCTTCAGGAGGTATCAGTAGAAACGTTCCCAACTAAAAGGGTAACAGAAGAAAGACTAGGGGGAAAAAGCAGAATATCCAAGGACCATGGGGCAGCTACACCTGGTCTATAACCTGTGTGTAACAGGAGTGCCAGAGAAAATGGGAAGGGACAGTAGAAATATTTGAAACAATAATGAGTAAGAGTTTACCCCAGTTCCAGGAAGCTCAGAGAATACCAGTCAAGATAAGTGCAAAAACACCCCACAACTAAGTACTTAGGCATAACATTTTCAAAGAACAAGGACAACAGTGCAAGACAGTAACAGATGTAGTAGGTGTTAATCCAGCTCTATCAGTGATCACCTTGAACATCAGTGGTCTAAATACACCAATAAAAAGCATAGATTGTCAGAGTGGATCAAAAAACACAACTATATGTTGTCTGCGAGAAACTAAATATGAAGACATTTCATATAGATTAAAAGTAAATAGGAAAAGATAATAACCATGCTAACACTAATCAAACTAAGAGTAGTTTTTCTGTTTTGGCCACACCACGTGGCTTATGAGGTCTTAGTTCCCCAACGAGGGATTGAACTCTCAGCAGCGAAAGCACAAAGTCCTAACCAGTGGACCTCCAGGGAATTCCCAGGAGTAGTTATCTTATTTCCAGACAGAGCAGACTTCAGACCAAGGTTAAGTTATCGCCAAGAAGGGCACTGCGTCATGATAAGAGGAGCAGTTCTTCAAAACAACATTAATTAAATGAAGCAAAAGCTGACGGAACTAAAACAGATAAATCTGCATTACATTTTGACACTTCAATACTCAACTCTAGGTGACTGATAAAAAAATAAGTAGACAGAAAGCAAGTCTATACGCCCTGAGCAACCCCAGTCAATGTAACTGTGATTGACGGAGTGTTCTACTCAACAGAATACACGTTCTTTTCACATGCACGTGGGACATCTCACCAATATATACCAAATCTTGGGTAATGAAACAAATCTTTACAAGACTTAATTAAAACCATACATAGTATGTATGCTCTTTGACAATTAGGGAAATCAAAGTAGAAATTATTAATAAAGGTATTTTTAAAATTCTCAGATGTTTGTGGATACTGGAAAAAAACTTTATTTTTGATCTGCACAGCACACAGCATGTGGGATCTTAGGTCCCCGGACCAGGGATTAAATCCGTGTGCCCTGTAGTGGACGTGTAGAGTCTTAACCACTGGACCACCAGGGAAGCCCCATAGAAAACAGATTTTGAGATAATCCATGATTCAAAGAGGAAGTCTTAGAAATTAGAAAACTGTAGCAGAATGAACATGAAATATATCAAATTTGTGAAAACAGCTAAAAGAATTCATAGGAAATTTTATAGCACGAAATGCTTATAGAAGAGAAAACCTAAAACTCAGTCATCTACAATTGCACCTTAAACTAGAAGAGAATGAACTAAACCCACAGCAGTCCATGTAACTGAAAAGGGGGATAAGAAAAATATCAATGAAATAAAACCTGATTCTTTGCAAAGAAAAAAAAAATTAGCAGATTAACTCCATCTGGAATGACCAAGGAAAAAGGACACATGACCAGAGGGCCGTTGTGATGAGCTCCAGTGATAGCAGCATTACTGGTGATCGCCCAGATCTCTCTGCTTGTTAAGTGGAGCCTCACTTGGCAATCAAAGGAAGAAGCTATTGAAACAACTGGTGAATCTCAGAGGTTATTTCCCACAGAATGAAGACTCTAGACTCAAGATGCAGACTGCATGCTGTGGGTTGAACTGTACCCCCTCCCCGCTAAATATGCTCAAGTCCTAACCCTGGTTGGGACAGATCAGTGGAGACAGGAAGGATGTTTGTGTTTGCCAGAGGCTGTAGGTAGGGAGAATGGGGCTTCGGTACTGGATGATGGAAGGTTCTGGAACTAGGGAGACTGCACGACACTGTGAACGTATGTACTCAATGCCGTGAACTGTGCTCTGTAAACTGATCTAAATGGTCTATTTTATGCATACTGTACAACTTATACGTTTTACCTGGAAGAAGGTGGGGGTGAAAAATATGATTTACGTGATGAACTTACAGATCTGACCCAACACAGCCACTGAGCAAAGCAAGGGGTTGAAGTGTTCAGGGGTTGGAGTGCAAAGAAGAGTGGAGCTTAACCCGTCTGTGTTCTGCCCAGGATCCCTGGGGAATTTGCTAGAGGAGGAAGCAAACTCAACCGCTCAATACCAGCCCCAGAGGTGGCTGCTGCGTGTGACCTAATCAGGCACACCTAGGCCTTGAAATGACTGCAGAAACCAGGCTGCAAAGGCTGTGTGTGTCTGCCCTTCACATCACAACTGAAAGCACCCTGAAGCGGAATTTCACAGAAAATGGCTCCAGCTGGATTTTCTTTGGAGCCTCAATCAAAACAGACCATACTCTGGCCGTTGTGTACAGAGCAGATTCGGGAGCCTGCCTGACCTCTTACAGACGTCTGGCCCCTGCCCCCAGTCTTGATCGCGACTGGGCTGCAATGGAATTAATCTCCCTGAAGCTGTGAGGTTGCTTGGCGGGTATTTCAGGTGCCTGACAGCTGTTCCATCCTCCCTTGTGGACCATTTTCGGAAGGCTTTGAATGGTGTCCTCCAAGACACAGGCTGACCTTCAAAACAGCAGATGATGTTACAATGATTTTAACATGAAGAGCTCGTCAATGGAGGAACAGGAGACAACTCTTTTCTTGGAATTAGAAAAGTAGTTTGTAGTAGTTAGGAAAGTCTTATTCTTGCTCACAGTGTGAAGATGATCTGACTATTCTGGGCTGGACTGGTAGTGGTGTCAATCTGCAATCTCAAGGCCACGCCCAGCAGGCACTGGGAAGACAGGCACTGTCAGCACAGACGCTGTCTGCTGGGCATGGTAGACCCAGGTCCAGCCCCTCTTGTATGTGTCGGATCAGCAGGAATCACTGTGGTTTTCTGAGTCACACGTCTGCTCTGGAGATCAAGACATCTTCTTCCGTAGCACCTGCCCAGGAGAGTAACTGGCCCTCTGAGGTAACTAGCCCCCATCAGTTCACACCCCCCAGAAGACAAACTCACCAACACACAGACTGTACTCGATGACCTAGGATGAGGACTCTACACAGTCTATGATATTTCGCCAGCATCTGTGGGCAGCACAGTCAGAACAGACGCCTAGGTGAAAACAGCCTTTATTCATGGTGACATTTCTCACAGATAAAATAAATTTCACTAGGTCTTGCAGCAGATCTTTTTTGTAAAAATCCACTGTATGTTTCTATTTTGGTGGCTGTGGTATAAATACTTTTTAAATGGATGCCAAAACTATAAAATTACTAACCCAAAATCCACGATGCCAAAATGTGGCAAAGACCTCATAAGAAAATTACAGATGAGTATTTCTTATGCACATATACACACACAAATCCCTAAATAAACAGCAAGTCAGATTTGGCAATAACTAATAACTGAATAACAAGAGGACAACGCGCCATGACCCAGTGAGGTTTATCTCAGGATTGCAGAGTTGGTTGAACCCTCAGAAATCAATGTGATTCACTATGTGAACAGAGCAGGAAACCATCTTAAAAACCACGTACCCATCTGCAGCGGCATGAAGCTGAGCGCTCACACTGCCTTCAACTCCATGCTCTCAGCAGCTCATCTGCCCTCCTCTCCTCTTGACCCCACCCAACTGCATCATGGGGCACTGTTCAGGTGGGTCTAGAGCCCTGAAATGGTTAAAGTGAAAAGACCCTGCATTCTGCAGAGAAACCTAACAGAATCCACAACGTACATACCATTTCCAACATCCAAGATACAACCCCACAGCACTGGGACACGCAGTTTAATATGACTAGTACACAGAATAAAAGAAAATGAAGACTTGCCCTGAGAAGACCCAAATGTAAGAATGACAAGGTTTTAACTCCTGGACTATATGTATGCACAAGGATGAAAAAACTGTTCGTGTGCATGAGCGAATGGAAAAGCTTAGTTTAGAATCAGAAACTAATTTTAGATTCATCTAAAGTTTAAAGTATATTGTAGTCTTTAACAGGTCATTTAGTGACATGATCCTATTTTTTTAAAAAGGAAAAAATAAGAACTGTATGAACAGCCTTAATAATCACTGAGTGAGATAAGGTGTTATGCATGTGTACTTGAATCCCAACAAGAAAGAGACAACAGCAGAATCATTATTTGAGGGAACAGCTAGGAAATCCCACAAATTTGATGAAAGACATAAATCGAGATTCATGAAGCTTAGCAAGCCCCGTGCATGATAAACACAAAGAAAACCAAATGTAAACATATCAGTTTCCAAGTTGTAATTCCATAAAATAATCCTTATCCTCTTGAAACAGAGGACATGGGAAGGACAAAAGAAAGACTCACAGCTTCTTTCCACTCAGGCTCAATGGCTTTGCCATTAAAGCAACCAAACATGGATGACGGTACAGTGTTCTCTGTGACATCACAACACTGCTGGGGAGAAAGTACTTACCACATCCTGAAACATTGTCCCTCAGCTCTTCAGAAACAGAAACAATCTTTTTTGAGTTTTTGGAATTCCACTAAAATTTTATTTTTACCTATTCCATTTGCTTTCATCTGGAGGGAAAAAAATGCTTAAGATCAGCAAGAGCCATGTAATCAGAACACAGTTCTTCATGAAACAGTACAGTAAGTCCCTGGGTAATAAATGCATCAGTTGATAGATGGAACTGTAGTAGGGCAACTGCGTAACTTTCATCCAAAGTAGAAAAGAACGTTCAGGTGGATGAGACGCCACAGCCTGGGGCAAGAAGAGGAGCTGGGGTCGAGTCACCCTTGGCTTGAGCAGTGCCTGACCATCTGGTGCAGAAAGAGGAGGCCCTTTCCTCATTACATGCTGGGCAGTCAGGCCCAGACTGAATGATGAAAATAAGACCCGTACATCAAACCCAGTGAAAAGCGTTTTGTTTTAATCACGAGCCAATACTAGAAACCATAAGGGAAATAGGCTGAGCAATCAGACTATGTAAAGAGTCAAGATACACAGCCAAGTAAAACCCCTCAAACGGAAACAAACACAGTGAAAAAAATGACGTGGGGTGATTATTTTTAAAGCCCTTATAAATAAAATACACCAACAGAAAAATAACCAAAGGCATGAGTAAGCAATACACCAAGTAATTTCACATGGCCAGCAAGTGTATTCCAGAACGCTCAACCTGGCTAAAAATCAGAGATCTTTTTTCTCCATCAAAGATTAAAAAGCTTGTGCTCAGAGCCTTCTGGTGAGGGTGAGGTGCTGGTTATTGAAGTTGACACAATCATGGCGGGCATGATACTTCTTACACATACAGGTCCTGTGGCCTGGCAATTCCAGTTCTATTATCCAAAGAAATAGGTGGATAAGTGTGTAAACATGTATGCACAAGGATTTCCATTTCTAAAATGTTTATAAAAGCAAAAAATACAAGTGGGCATCTTTGGGCAATTATAGTACGTCCTGACACGTTCTTGCATTGTGAAATGTTAAAAGAATGGTCCCAGTAATGCAATTGAGAATCACAGACTTCACCCCCGAAGGCACGGGGGTGCCAAAGGTCATTGTCTCTGGAGATGGCAGCTCAGAGTGATGTTGAGTCCCACTTCATATTCTTCTATGTGTTCACCTTACAATGAACATTTTGTATTGTGATTAGCATTTTTTGATCCATTCTGAAGACCAAAATTTCAGCACAAGTTCCAAAAGCACTAAAATTTAAAATTGATGAAATACTTTTTACAGAAAGAAAAGTGTCCAGGGACCAAGATGTGTGAAATCACCTGCAAGTCTGGTTTGGCTGCAGAAAGGAAACGCAAACATGAGCAGCTTTGGTCTCACAAGCTACAGGGTAATGAGGGGAGTGGGCCACACCTTCCAGGCCATGGGGAGCACTGAAGACTGACGGGACAGACGAGCCGGGGGCATGGGCAGGGGCAAGGCTGCAGGGCACGGAGGGCCCTGTCCCACCTGACACACTGGAGCCCTCCCTCCAACCCCGTTCAAGGCCTGGAGAGCAGGCAGGAGAGCCCAGTGCACAGGGCCCCAAGAGGTGGTTCCTGAATGTTCACACGGGCATTTGGGGGACAAATCAATCAGTCTGGTCCAGCCTAGCCACCAAGTGGGGCTTGGGGAAGCCCTGGACACGAGACTTTCATGCCTGCCCCTCTGTATCCATGTTCAGGGGCCGGCAGGATTCAGCCGGGGGCGGGAATTAGAGGCAGCCCTGGCTTAGAACATGCTTTCCCTACATTAGGCAACAAATCAGTGGTTATCAGTTTGAGAAACCAAGTCCGCTGCTGTCCCTAAATGAACCGAGGAAGGTTCACCCAACAGCCCACTGGCCAGGAATAGCTCTTCCCGCCACCTCCCTGAGGGGGTGAAGTGAGCCCATGTGCCCAGGCCTGAGGAGGGTGGACAGGCCACGCTCCCTCGGCCTTCCAGACCTCAGCCTGCCCTCCAGGAGCCTTACCAGGGCATTTCCCTGGCAAGACTTGGTACTGTCACCATCCCAAGGGGAAACCCCTGAGAAGACCACCAGAACCTCTTGGTGGGGGTCACTCACATACCACCCAGAGTGTCCCTGTTATGTCATTTTACAAAGCATGCAAGGCTGTGCCTGGGGTGGCAGAGCCTGCACCTGCTCCCACTGTGGACTCTTAATGGACATGCCAGAACAGTCTGGATATGGAACATTCCCGGGTATGGCCTCTCCCGGGGCCAGTGAGCTGGCTCCTCACTCAGCCCAGCTTTCCTCACCTGCTTGCAGCACCTCCATACACCGTGACGCCAACCTTTGCAAAATTCTTTTCCTACTTTAATGTATATTTGGATACACTAAAGGCATTGTACCGGGGAAAATATAAACTAGCGATCATACAGATGTGAAATACCCTCTCTTACTCCTGGGCCCAAAGTTAAGGCTGTTAGAGACACCGATGGGTGGCCAACACCAGGCTTTCCCCCAAAGAGACCTCAGCTTCCTGACCAGGGACGATGGACACTGCTAGGGAACACCCCTCTCCTCCTCTCTGCTCCCGAAGCTGGGCTGCCCCCGGCCCCGTGCGGCCGTGGACAGTTCAGCCCATGAAGCACACTGGGCCGTTCCTGCAACCTGCAGTCCAACAAAACTGGGGCTGTGGTTTTATAACAGACAATTCTCTTCCCTTGATGGGTACAGAATACAGCAAAATTAGCCACGTTTATTTAAAAGAAACATTACAAATAAGTGTGCAAAATTAAATTTCATGATTAAATACACATAAAAGTAACATGCATACTTTACATTGAAATCCACAGACAAAGTTAGTTGATGATGTGACAGTAAAAGGACTGGCAAAACAGAACTTGCAGCTGCAGATTTTAATGTTTGCCCTGAAATCAAAATAAAATTAAGTTTAAAGGGAAGTTAACAAAACTGAATAGATACCTCAAGTAGTACTGACAATATAGAGCCCATAACCTATTTTAGTTACCAAATGTTAAGAAAAATGTGCCTCTCCTTCCCAGAATGTTAGTGTGCAGCTACTGTAAAAACGGGGAGAGGAGGCGGCGAGAGAGGAAAGGAAGCAGCCGGCCGAGGCCCACAGGACCGAGCACTGCTTTGTTGAGACGCCGGGTTCCCTTCGTATCCTCCGGATTAAGCAACGCGTTCTTCTGTGACTCAGTTTTAAAGTCTACGAGTGACTCTGTTCCCTACGAGTAAAGGGGAACTCCCTTTGACCCAGAGTGTCGCCAGGAGGCCACAGGTGCAGCTCACGGGGTGGGCCTGGTGCTGCCTCAATTCCAGTGGCTCCAACAAGGGGGGACACGTGATATGTGACTCCTGAGGGAGACACCAAGCCTGTGGACTCTAAACTTTCTTCAGTTTAGACGGGAGAAGGGCTTCCTCCCTCCTCCTCCTAAGGCTGGCGGTGTGATAATCCCACTTCTATCTGGTGAGAAAGAACCAAGATTGCACGTGTGTTCACCTCTCCATCACAGACTCCGCAAAAAGGATGGAATCTGGCGCCACAAGCGAATTTCACGTTGTCCCTCCTTTTCTCAACGTGCCCCCAGTGTGGAGCCCTGGCTGCAGGTGGCGGATGCGGCAGAACCACTGAAGCGAAAGGTGAAGCCGGCGGTCAGGTGGGAGTGTCCCCGTGCCCTGCTGATTCTTCCTTTAACACTGGACTCAGGAGGCCTGGCTTCGGAAAACAGCCACGAGTGGCTTCGCGCAAGGTCCCGGCCGTCCCTCCCGCCCACTGTCACCAGCCCCAGGAGCTCGAGGGGCCGCTGGGCGCCAGGGGCGGCGGTGCTCGCGCTCCCGGTGGAGGGTCAAAGCTTGTCATCGGTCATCTCCAGGAACTGCGCGTACACGTCCCGGACGCACTCTCCCTTGGGGTTGAACAGGAACTTGTAGTAGCTGCCGTCCGCACAGATCGCTGGGCAGAGGAGACCGCGTCACTCAGGGTGAAACACAAGCAGCCCGCACTGAGCTTGCCACGCAGCCTGAGTGGAGGCTGAGCCACCCTCAGGGGTCTGCGCGTGGCAGGGGCACGCTCGCCCAGAACCCGCTGTTCTGGGGGCTGAACTGCACCTACTCAGCTAGTGCGGCAACGGGAGAACCCGCTCAGGTCACTGGTCCCAAGCCCAAATGGTTCCCAGGAACCCCCAGAAGGCAGGCAGCTGCGTGAACCCCAGGAGGCATGCACAGGGCCCCCGGGAGAGAAGGAGGGACACCAGTGAGGCCGGTGTGGCGCTGATCCCACCCAGGGCCACTCTCCCCAGGGCGGGGGCCACTCTCCCACTCACCAATGACAGCGTTCGGCTCTGTTCCGAAGGCACAAATGCATGGAGAGCCTGAGGGGACCTGAAACTTGGAGAAACTCCACTTGGAACTGAAGTATTTTGGAAGGAAACTGGCTGATGCCAAACTGTCAGGACAAGGAAGCAAAGAAAGGAAGTGACGGTCACATGACAAAGTTAGAGACACAGCTCTCCTTACTGTCGGCTTAGCCTTAATGATTCAAATTCTATTTTTGCTTTTAATTTTTATTTTTCACACAAAATAACTAAGCTGTTACAAACGGCTCTATTAGAAACCCAGAAACCATCATCACCAGACGGGGCACAGGGTCCTGCTGCCACCGTATAGACTGTCTGAACAGCAAACACGAGGATGACTGTTGAGTCCAGGACCAAGCTCTACCTCCCTAGAAGGTGCCTGGAACCTCATCAGATTTCCTAAGGAGCTAATGGCAGGAAGAGTCGTGACGCCAGTCTTAGCATCAAGTAATCTGCACTGGTTTTTAGAAAATCAAATGAATGACCAACGAGAAGCATCCTGCCTGTGACTCAGACCCAGCGGGCGAGCACTCAGCCAAGGCTTCATCCTTCTAACTGGGAAACCTACCTTGACTGTTTATTCCTTTTTGGATCTTCAGCTGCAAAAATGTGCACCGTGCCATGGTCACTGGACACACAGATGAGGGAAGCGTCCTGATTGAAGTTGATGCTGCAGAGGAAGCAGATGAAGCTCGGGTCTCGGTCTTGTGTGGACACAGGAGCGAGCCCTGACCCCAGCTCTCCTGCTCCAACACCCCCGTGGTCAGGACGGACAGCCATTTTACCAGAGTCAAAACCAGGGCCCAGCCCCTCCTCAGGTGCCAACAGCAGACCACCTTGCCACCCCAGGGGCCCTGAGGCCACTGCCACAAGCTGCCTGGGAAAGAAAAACTCCCCTCCAGTGATCTGGCCCCTGAGGCGGGGGGCGTCACTCGGACTGGCTGGCTGGGCCCCAGACAGATGGGAGTGGGTCGCAGGACGGGCCCCACGGACAGTACAGGCAGACACCGGCTACCTTTGTATCGCCTGAGCCCAAGTGCAGCTCCACACGTGCAAAAGCCACAGACACAAGGACTGAGGTCCTGCCCAAGCAGGGGTGCAGCCCCCTCAGAGCTACAGACCCCGTGAGATGTGACAACCACAGAGAGACCAGGTCGGCCTCACTGGAGGCTGGTGACTAGGAACAGGCTAACAAGGCCTCCAGTGTCTGCTCAAAGACACTATCAAAAAAATAAGCTGGAGGGACAGTGGAGAGATGAAATAAAACAGGCAAATTCTGACAAATGCAGGGTGACAGGTCCATGGTAACTGTGATATTCTACTTCTGTGTATATTCCCATGATAAAGAGTTAGATCAGTAATAATAAAGTGAACTAAAAACCCAGCCCCTTCCAGTACAGCAGCCCCGCCCACCTCATGTGCATGGTCCTGCCTCTCCCGCCAGATCACACAGGGCCCCTTCTCTAGGGCGAAACAACATGCTTTCTTACCAATAAATATTAGCTGCTTGAGATCCTCTTCGTAGTTCCTGGATTAAATGCCCTGATGAAGTATCAAATATTCGTATAAGGGTCCCCTTTGAAAAACAGTGAAGTGTTTCATTATCAAAGATTCACAACTTTTTAGGTTTTTTTTGAAATGATTTTTATTCACAAACCCATTAGCCCATCGGAGTCTTTCCCAAACTCGCTCACATAACCTAAAACTTAACTTTCCCCGTTGTCACTGAGAACGAACCGAAGTCTCTTTAGTCTGATAGCAGCCGGCAGGGGCTGAGAGAGGGTCAGGGAGCCCAGGGCCCAAGCCCACATGTGGCCCTCTCGGAGTCCTGTGCACACGCCCTCCTGGCAGATGCCCTAGGCTGTCCGGGTCCCCGAGAGCCGTCAGTTCACTCGCCACCCGGGGAAATGGCATCTTCATTCTAGCTCCCATAGCCAGTCAGAAAGAGAACACTAACTCCGCTGCCAAGCAGACGGAGCACAGCTGAACAAAATGACTTTTGGACCCTCTGTCAGCTATGACCTGCTTTCTGAGCAAAGAACCTGGGGCGTTGCGGTCTTCAGGGAAGGGCTAGTGTGCCAGGAGCCCGTACCCTAGAGCAGATGAGGTCACTCTAGAGGCACGACCTCTGGTGGGACAGGAACACCCACTTACTTTCTCAGATGCGGTCGCAATTCTTGTTCCCTGCAGGTTGAGAGCAATGCAGCTCAGGACGCCCTCGTGGGCGGGAATGTCCACTGGCGGCTTCTCGGTGCTGGCCAGGTCCACAAGCTGCACATGGCCTGTGTGTGTGCCCGGGAAGGCCAGGAGCGAGTTGTTACTGTTGGGGCACAGGACACAGAGGCCTAAAGAGAGACAAGAAACTTGTCAAGAACTCAGGACCATCCCAATGTTTCTGCTTTTAAACAACCACACCTACTCTCTGCCTTCCAGGTCTCATGAAAAAGTAAGATTTAGTCACAAAATCCTCTCCCAGTAAAGGGCAGCAGGGAGCCAAGCAGAGTTCACTCCCTCGAGATGGCTTCATAATTGGAAACATTTGCTGAACTTATTATTAAATAAACTTTATCAAATGTATATCTTTTGGGAGAATGCAAAATTGTAAAATCTAAAAATGAATCCGTTAACAAATACATAAAAAAAATCCCAAAACTCGACAGTAAATTTAACGACAGATGGAAAACACTGTAACACACTCCAAAGGAAAACCAAAGACCTGGCGGGGGGAGAGCTGCCCTATGACCTCAGGCTGGAGCCTCCCTCTCTCCATCGACAGAGTAAGTGCCATCACGGTACAAATCTCTGCAGGCTTTTCTGAAGAAACAGGCAAGCTGCCACCAAGTTACAAGGGAAGTAAGCGGCCCTAGAATAGCTCCTCCCATTCTTACATAATAGGAACAAGATCAGAGGACTTAATTCTACCTAGTTTCAAGAATTATCTTCAAGTTCCAGAAATCAAGGTGGCCTGATATTGGCAAAAGGACAGAAACACAGACCACTGGAGCAGAACAGAGTCCAGAAAAATCTTATACTTACTTAAAAAAAAGGTATCAAAGTAATCCAATGCAGAGAAATTTGTTTTTAAACAAATGGTAAAGGCACTTCTCTAAGCAGAAAAGAAAAGATCACAAGTAGAAACATGAAAACTGTTAAAGGAAAAAGCTCACTGGTTAAGGCAAATATACAGTAGTAGTAAAATCAACCACACACAAAGCCAGCGGGAAGGTTAAAAGACAAAAGCAGTGAAACCATCTTTATCTGCAAGGAGTAAAGGATACACAAAAAGGTGTAAAACACTATGCCAAAACCAGAAATCGTGGGGAGAGGGAAGTAAAATGCAGGGCCGTTAAAACACGTTTGAAATTAAGAGGTCAGCCATTTAAAATAATCACACACATACACACTGATTGCTATATATAAACCTCATAGTAACTACAAACCAATAATCTATAATAGACAGACACAAAGAAGAGAAAGGAATCCAAACGGAACACTAAAGAAGAAAACAAAAGAAGAAAGGAATGAAAAGGACCTACCCAAACAACCTAGAACAATCTGTAATAAGTACACACCTATCAATAACTACTTTAAATGGACATGGACTAAATGCTCCAATCAAACACAGAGTGGATATATACCTGATGGAATACAATGCAGCCATAAAAAAAAAAAAAAAAGAATAAAATTCTGCCATCTGCAACAGCATGGATGGCATGAAGGGTGTTTTGCTAAGTCAGAGAAAGGCAGATACTGTACATTAACACAATGTGGAATCTAAAGAATAATTATAATATGACGCACCAATTGTACTCCTCAGTATACAGGCAAGAGAAATGGGAAAAAAAAAAAAAAATCCACACAAAGACCTGCATGTAAACATACATAGCAGCTTCTATTCCTAACAGCCAAAAAAATCTGGTGTGGATCAACAGCTGTGGTATACCCATATGAGAGTATGTTACTCAGCAATAAAAATAAACAAAATAATAACACACACACAAAAAAAGAAGGAATCTAAAGAGAAAGATAGCAAAGACATCTGAAAAGGCAAAACCTGAAGGTCAGGTGGGGAAACGTGCAGCCTGGGAACCTCGGGGGTGAGGGGGCTGTTCTGCTCTCACTGTGGTGGCGGCTGCACGACTGTTTACAGTGACTGATACACTTAAAATGAGTGAGTTTTATACCTCAATAAAGCTAGAAGAAAAAAAATTTTTTTTCAAAGCAAAGACGATACAATGAGTAACAAAGCCACATGCAAAGAAGAAAACAAAAAGGAAAGGCCTCAGAATGCAATAAAACAATGGATTCCAGGCTCACCACGGAGCTCCTGAATGGCTGACAGTCACTGTGAAAAGTCCCAAGAGAGACCCAGAAGATTCTGATAAGAGGGGCGGTCTCAGTTCCACAGTGAGGAGGCTGGGCTGTGACCCAGGGCAAGTTCACAGCGGGGTGGGGGGAGCTGGTACCTCTCAGACCTTTCCTCAGCACCCCAGATGCTCCAGGACCCACCACGAGGGTGACGTCACTCCAAGACCACCTGGAGGAGAGGCACCCAGCACGGGTCTGCGTCCCACCTAGTCTGGACTCAAGAAGCCCATTTCCACCATCGATCCTCCTCTGGATTCTTACCTTTAGGGTTATAGCAGGTTTCAAAGACGTGCAACTGATGGGGATTATGTGTGAATGTAAACACTTTGATCATAGAGTCCAAAACAACCACAATTCTGGAAAGAAGAAAACACCATCAGAATGTTCTCTCCCCCAAAGTGAAACGCAAACATTTTGTGGCTTTTGTTCTTATTATTTGGAAACAGAAACAGTCCAACAACCACATATAAGAGGATCATTCCCATTCCTGACCCCGGGAGCGGGGCAGCAAGGTGTGCGCAGCAGGTCGGCAGGGAGCCCGAGGGCAGGAGGCTGACACCAGGACTGAGCCCCTCCCACCCGGGAAGAAGCAGGTACAGCCCAAGGTAGGGTGCTGGTGGGGAGGCATTCTCATCAACCATTCTATCTACAGAGTAAGAACCAAGCAGGACACAAAGCCAGAAATTCTATCTTAACACACTTTTAGACATGTCTTGACAATTCAGAAATGTGAGAAAGCAGATCCTTGATTTGGCTCCAGGATTTGCATTATTACAAGCCCTAAATGTTGACATTCCTGGAAGATACAAGTCTGCCTACAAGTGCAGGATGACAGACTCCACTCACACCCCACGCCACAATACAAACTGAAGCTCTGCTCCACTGCGATCAATACACTAGGAAAGACTCCTGTGTTCTACGAAACACAAGCGGCAATGTCTGGGAGAGACCGGCTACTTTCAACAGGTGAGATTCAGTGACACTTTCTGTGAGCAGTTCCTGAGTGTTCCTTTACCTTCAAACTGAAACATTTATGAGGCATGATGCAGACAAGCGTGGGCTAAGGGGGACGCAATTCAGGGGTCAAAACTCGTGTCCTCGGCCTGCACCTGACGGGCAGGGCGGTTCCCCTGAAGGGCTGAGGGGGAGGCCGGGCCAGCCCGAGGCCGGGCCTGCTCCACTGACTGCTCACCTCTGAACGACCCCAGGAGGCAAATGAATCTCACTGTCCTGTGTTCTTGAGTCAAAAACCACAGCCTTATTTTTTAGACACCATTTTCCCAAACACGTCTCTTCCTTCAGTATAAAATGATTTCAGCCAACTTCAGAGAAGGTGACCATTCTATCTTGAAAAATGAGACACCAAACCTACCTATCACGCCGTAACTTGGCAGCCTTGACTTCGGTAGAAAATTCTATTTCAATCACAGTTTTCTTCTTCAGGTCGTCCCAGATCATCACTGAAAGAAGAAAGAATCTATGAACATGTCAACGAAGAGGCCAGGGGTTGGCTTGCTAGAGGCACTCCTGAGGGAGTCTTCGCATCAGGAACACCTGTGGGGGTGGAGGGCAGTTATCCTCTGCATTTGTACACATAAAGAAACTGAGGCCAAGAGAAGGCAACCTGCCCAAGGTCACACAGTGACCTGACAAAGGACAGAGGAGGACTGGGATCTGAACAGTGAGGCTCAGAGTCTTTCACCACCAGCCACATGGTCTTTCTCTAATAAATAAAAATTACAGACCAGCTTACAAAATAAGCTCCTAGGTATAAAGCTCTCCCGGGCCCCGGCCCCCACCTCACTCTCCCAAATGCCTGCTCACAGCACAGGTGCCTCTCTGCACACTCACGCGAACCTCTTCCCTAACAACCCTCGCCCAGCCTCCAGGCAAACCTCTCTCCACTTCTCTCTCCTGGGTCCCATTAGACTGAGCCGAAAAGCAAGCCCTACCACAGGTACCAAGTGCTGGAGGTAAGCCTGGATCAAGAGAGAAAGGGCGGTCTCATGAGGCACTCGGACACACAAAACCCGGGCCAGGGCTCTTCCGCCCTGGTTCTCGCTCTGCTTCAAGCTGGAGAATGCCTTCTGCTCACACCACAAGCTTCCGTCAGGATGGGTCAGCAGTTTACGTCCCCAGGGCTGAGACAGCCTACAGACAACCCTGGGGGGTGTGTCCAGACCTCTTCTCTCCTCCACTTGAAAAGCTGGGCATGAGGCACGTGGGGTGAGGGAAATAAGCTCCCTCCACAGTCAGGTCACAGCTGACGAGAATGGAAGGGAAAGAATGTTCTCCTCAAGGTCTCAACATGTGACCAACAACAGTCCAGGCAGTGGGATTCAGGAGTCAGTTTTGTTAGAATGGGTAAGTGTCATCTAAGTTTCAATTCAAGAAAGAACTGAATACCAGCCTACCAGAACTGCCAAAATTATTAACATAGAATGTATTTACTATTGAAGAGGTTAGTTATAATTCATAACCACTAAAAAATGAAGCAGTGTTTCTTGCTCCTTGAAACACCATCTGTGAAAAACTTCTCCTGTCAGCTCCTCCTTAAAGGGCACCAACATGTCAGTGAGTAGACGGTTACCTTATCGAAAATAGTATCTTTCCAAAACGAAATTTTCTGGGCAAAGGACCCTCTACTCTTGAGCACAAAAGGCGATTCAGTGAACTTCCTCTGGCCCTGCAACCTAACACCAGAAAGTCTGTAACTCAACATGAACCAGCTCAAACTAGACAGAAGTCCAGACAGGAGGTCAAGGGTGTCGCAAAAAAACGTGAACCCCATTTTCAGAAATGTTTGGAAACAGCATGATGAAGCCCCAGAGGCAGCAGCATGAATTTTCACTCACAAAAGAGACTTGGGTAGTGAGAAAAATCCAAGGACTCCAGTTAATGCCAACTCCCTGTGGCCTCTGAAGGCTGCGAGCTGCTTTGCTGCAGGGAACTGTAAATTTTAAATGTACTGGGTGGGATTCTGTCTTTTAATAATATAGTTGTTAACAGCAAAAACAGTATTTCAAAATTGTGAACTCCCTTCTAAAAAGGAAAGGGCCACTCTGCTACCTGAACAGCACCCTGTCTGGAGCCAGTTGGTCACCGTGACAACCAGTCTCCTCCAGTCCTGTTTTATTCTGTTCTCACAAACCAAAGAAGCTAGATTCTTTACACTGTAACACCATGTATCTTAACTAGCAATTAAGAAAATATTTAGAAGTAATTTTGACATTACCAAAAAAAAGTTTAATAAAGACCAAGCTCTTTTCCTAAAAATCACCTTTAGCACACTACAAAAAGCTTACATTTTACTCAAAATGTTCAGTTAGAAAATTGCTTTCTTCTAAGTCTGTAAAATTCCTGAGACTCTCTTACTTCAGAATTTTTTTTAATTGAAAATAAGATGCTACAGGTGAGAGAACCCAGATTATCCACTCCACTGCTTCCTTGGGTGTGGGGAGCAGTGACCCCCTCCTCCCCCAAGAGTGCCACAGCTGGGGCCAGGCTCCTGACTCCTCACCAATGATCGATGAAATTCTTCGTATGACAAAGGCTGATCTAGCAGCAGGATCTGTGCCTATTCCCACGGAGCCCAGGTCAGGTAATTCCTGTTCCACTGCAAGACCTGCCCTTGGCCCCAGCACAGCTGCAGGACTATCACTTCTGGCGGGCCTCTTCCAGGACTCACAGCCACAGTCCTGCCCGTCCACGCCACGCTGGCAATGACCTGGACAGCAGCCAGGCTTCCTGCCCTTCGGCCTGTGTTATCAGGGCAAACCCTCAACCTGAGAATGGGTTCCATTCCCCACATCACATCTGCACAACCCGCCAGGCTCTACTGAGAAACTACCAGTCAGGCCCAACCCTGCCCAGGGCCACATTTCCATGCCTGCCCTCTTTCTTTACTTCATGGTCTCAGGCAGATCTCCAGCTCACCCCCATCTTTATTCTCTATAGGGAGACCTCCCTTGCTGTACTCCTTTCCTCTGCCACCAAGCCTTAAAAGAGTCTGGTCTCCATGGCCCCTGACGTGGTGGAGCCTGTTGCCAGTGGGCTCCAACTCAACAGACCCCTAGGGCTGCAGTGGCCACCCAGGCCTCCTCCCGTCTCTAGCATCTGCCTGATGCCCACACTCACTTCCCTCTCTTGCCTCTTCTGTGAACATGGCTCCCCTTTCTTTTCTTCCAACCACCGCGTCTGCTGAGCCTTATACTTAACTGCTTCCTGAGACTGTTCCTGAGAACTGCTGGCGTTGCTTTCTCAAACACACCCTCACCTGGCACCTGAAGCCCCGGGGTCTGTCCCCACCTTCTTCCTCTGCTCTGCTCTCCTTCACTGGGTTTCTTCCTTGTGGCCCAAATGATACCTACATTTACAGACACATGATATTCAGCTGAACTTGTAAAGTTCCTGTTTCTCCTTTACTTTCAAAGAGCCACGCCCTTTACACTGCCGTCTCTTTGAACAAAGGCTCACACATGCACACCAGGAAAAACATTCTTCAACCCAGAGCCCAGCTGCTCTGGTCTACGCGTTTCCATGAGTCCATGGCTCTCTGCAGAAGTCGCCTCCCCACACCTGGCTTTCAATGAAACTCACAGCACAGAACACCCACCGCAGAAGAACACCCAGGACAAAATGGGGGTGGAGGCCCCCATCCAGTCAACCCGAGTGAAAAGCATGTGCTCTGTACACAGGGAAAAGTGACTCTGGCCACATGATTCTTCTCCTGGGAACAGCAGAGAGCACTCTCTTTCTGGATGCTTCTGTCCCTTCAGGAGTCACAGGGCCACCAGGGGAGATCCAATGTAGCCAGAGACAAAGATACTCTAGAAAGTTCAAGACAGGACTACATGTGAGATACATTATTAAATGCAGGATTATTTTACCTACCTTTGTTAGGAGGGTATTTTGGCTTTTTCCCACCACCAACTAAAGCTAAATAGTTGCAGCGAAACAACATTTCAATATGGCCAACTCCTCCTTCTAGAAATTCTGAAATGATAAAAAGAAGTCAGTATATATATTTTACAGTTAATCAGCAATCTGTATCTACGATCAGAAATGAAAATAGTGACCAGCTAGGAAAATAATTAGCTTCAAACCTCTCAGCATCAAGAACTGCATTTTCATGTATAAACACCGAGCACCTAAGAAGCCAACATAGAAAATGTATGAAATACCCAAATTCATAGCTTAAAGTGCAGCAAAGTACGTAAGATCTGAGAAAGCATCTCAAATGGTCTGATGCAAAAGGTGGAATTCCTTTTCACCACTTTTAAATACTTCTTCCCCTGGAAGTCCAAAATGTTCACACAATATGTGAAGGGAAGTGTGTCAGCAGATTTTCAGGTGTGTTCCACGACAGAAGGAAGCCAGCCCAATACTCAGGGGAGCATCAGAACCCCCAGAGGAATGTGGGGAGCCAGAGGAGCACACTGCTCTCCGAGCGGTTCACGCCACAGCTGGGCGCCCCCACCCTGGACCCTCAGCCCCCACTCTGGTCTGGCCTGACCACAGGCTCCTGGCACAGTGAGGGTACAGCAGAGGGCAAGCAAGGAACCCAAACCTTTGAAAATCAGAAGTTAAACTAAGAATGGACTCCTACCGGTCTAGTCAGAGCCACACAAGATGGACCCAAAGTCCATCAGCTCACTCGAGAAGTTTCAAATCCAAGGCCTAGCAGAAACCCTAGAAAGGACTCTTTATTTAACACTATCCACAAGGAACACAGCTCTCCTGACAAACAGTTTACTGTCCTGTGACACACAAGCCATCTCAGGTGATTCTGGCTGTAACAGGATGTGGCCACAGCCCAGACTCAAAGGACCGCAATGCTTCAGTCCTTAACCTGCTCCCTGCTGGTGTGTGGCCTCAGACCCACAACAGCCCAGGAACCCGCCACCCCACAGGCCAGGCCAGGCCTCTGCCGCCAGGGGCATCGCCTGGCTCCCTGGTGCTCACCAGGTCCGGGGAGACTGTGCGGTGTGCTCAGCTGCTCAGCTGTGTTCCACTCTTTGCAACCTCGTGGAACTTTCTAGGCAAGAACACTGGAGTGGGTCACCATCTCCTACTCCAGGGTCTCCTACCCAGGTCTCCTACATCTCCTGCACTGGCAGGCAGAGGACAAAGGGGAAAGAAAACACAATGGAGGAAAGACAGTCTCTTCAGTAAACAGTGCTGGGAAAACTGGACCACTACATAGAAGAGGGTCTTCCCTGGTGGCTCAGCAGTAAAGAATCCGCCTGCCAATGCAGGAGACTCGGGTTCAATCCTTGGGTCAGGAAGATCTCCTGGAAGAGGAAATGGCAACTCATTCCGGTATTTCTGCATGGAAAATCACATGGACAGAGGAGCCTGGTGGGCTACAGTCCATGGGGTCACAAAGAGTTGCATAAGACTAAATGGAGAAATATCAATAACCTCAGATATGCTGATGACACCACCCTTATGGCAGAAACTGAAGAGGAGCTAAAAAGCCTCTTGATGAAAGTGAAAGAGGAGAGTGAAAAAGTTGGCTTAAAGCTCAACATTCAGAAAACGAAGATCATGGCATCCGGTCCCATCACTTCATGGGAAATAGATGGGGAAACAGTGGAAACAGTGTCAGACTTTATTTTTTTGGGCTCCAAAATCACTGCAGACGGTGACTGCAGCCATGAAATTAAAAGACCCTTACTCCCTGGAAGAAAAGTTATGACCAACCTGGATAGTATATTCAAAACCGGAGACATTACTTTGCCGACTAAGGTCCGTCTAGTCAAGGCTATGGTTTTTCCTGTGGTCATGTATGGATGTGAGAGTTGGACTGTGAAGAAGGCTGAGCGCCGAAGAGTTGATGCTTTTGAACTGTGGTGTTGGAGAAGACTCTTGAGAGTCCCTTGGACTGCAAGGAGATCCAACCAGTCCATCCTAAAGGAGATCAGCCCTGGGATTTCTTTGGAAGGAATGATGCTAAAGCTGAAAGTCCAGTACTTTGGCCACCACATGGGAAGAGTTGACTCATTGGAAAAGACTCTGATGCTGGGAGGGATTGGGGGCAGGAGGAGAAGGGGACGACCGAGGATGAGATGGCTGGATGGCATCACGGACTCGATGGACATTGAGTCTGAGTGAACTCCGGGAGTTGGTGATGGACAGGGAGGCCTGGCGTGTTGCGATTCATGGGGTCGCAAAGAGTCGGACACGACTGAGCGACTGAACTGAACAGAACTGACTGAACAACAACAAGTAAAAGGAGGAAATCAGAACACTCTCTAAAACCATATACGAAACTACTCAAAATGGATTAAAAACCTAAATGTAGGACTTTCCTGGTGGTCCAGTGGTTAAGACTCCACACTTGCACTGCAGGGGGTGTGGGCTCAGTCCCCGGTTGGGGAACTAAGACCCCACATGGCCAAAAACCCCAGCAAAAACCAAGCCAAATGAAAAAACAACAAACACCTAAATGTAAGACCAGATACTATAAAACTTCTAGAGGAAAACACAGGCAGGACACTTTCTGAAGCAAATTACAACCACACTTTTTTGGATCCACCTCCTGAAGTAATGGAAATATAAACAAACTAAACAAATGGGACCTAATTAAATTTAAAAGCTCTTGTACAGCAAAGGAAACCATAAACAAAACAAAAAGACAACTTACATTCTGGAAGAAGACATTTGCAAACAATGCTACCAAGACGGGATTAATTTCCAAAACATACAAACAAGTCATAAAACTCAATAATAACAAACAACCAAAACAAAAGACGGGCAGAAGACCTAAAGAGATAGTTCTCCAAAGAAGACATACTCACGGCCAACAAGCAAATGAGAAGATGCTAAATGTCACCAGTTATTAGAGAAATGCAAATCAAAACCTACACTGAGGCACCACCTTGCACCAGTCAGAATGGCCACCATCAAAGAATCCACAAATAGTAAATGCTGGAGGGACTTCCCTGGTGGTCCAGTGGTTAAGAACCCACCTCCCAATGCAGAGGACGTGGGTTTGAGCCCTGACGGGGAACTAAAATCCCATATGCTGTGGAGCAAGTAAGCCCCGCAACTTCAGAAGCCTGCGTGCTGCAGCAAACAGCCTGTGCCAACATGCAAGATCCTGGGTGCTGCAACTCATACCAAATAAGGATTATTTTTTTAAATGCCAGAGAGGGTGTGCAGAAAAGGGAACTCTCCTACACTGTGAGTGGGAATGCCAACTGGTATAGCCACTATGGAGAACAGTATGAAGGTTCCTTTAAAAACTAAAAACAAGAGTCACCATATTAACCTGCAATCCCACTCCTGGGCATATAACCAGAGAAAATTCTAATTTGAAAACACCCCAATGTTCACAGCAGCACTATTTACAAAAGCCAAGACATGGAAGCAACCTGACTGTTCAGCAACACACAAATGGATAAAGAAGATAGGATAGATACACACAGTGGGATATCACTCAGCCATAAAAAAGAACAGAACGATGCCATTTGCAGCAGCATGGGTGAGCCCAGAGATGATCATACCAAGGGAAGTAAGTCAAAGACGAAGACAATATCACATGGTATCACTCCTACGTGGCCACAAGCATTAATTAGGCCGCCATCAAAACAAAACAGAAAATAACAAGTGTTGGCAAGGATGGTGCAGGTGCTACAGGAGGCTCTATGGTGGCTCCTCAAACAGCTGAACCCAGAGCGCCGCGTGCTCCAGCAGCCCCTCTTGGCGGCGCGCATGCACAAGAACTGAAATCAAGGGTGCGAAGAAATATTTCCACTTGCCTGCTTACAGAAGTATTATTCACAAGAGCCAAGGGGTAGAAGCGACCTCTATGTTCATATAACATTATGTTAAGTGGAATAAGCCAGTCACGAAAGGACACACATGGCACGAGTCTACTTATATGAGGTCCCTCGAGTGGACAAATTCATAAAGATAAGAACTAGGATGGTGGTGGCTGGGGGAGTCAGTATCTAATGCGGACACAGTCTGCAAGATGAAGGGCTCTGGGGGTCTGTTAGGAGTGCGGCTGTCTCCTCAGCGCAGAGTCAGTAAGTCCTAGAACCAAATATATCAGGGGAAACCTGTAAATTACGCCAAGGGGTAACTAATACATTTTAAAATACTATCCAACCAAGGGAGAATGTTTCAGACTAATAGCAACACTACGTGAGCACTGAGGCTTCAAATTCATCACTGCTGGATTTGTCAGTCGCAAGTCTTCTCAAGTTCCAAAAGCAGCGAGTCACCAGCAGATGTGACCAAGCTAATGGGAGAATAAAGAAATGCCAGGAGGCACAACAGCCTCAGAAATGTGACCTGGGCACAGTGAACCAATCAGGGAAAAAAAAACAAAAACTGAAGTACTTCACAGAAAGAAATCACCAAAAATTTCTGTTAAAAGGAAATTACATTCTGTTTCAAAGGGGTTTTTTAAATTTTATTTTAATTTAAATGATATAGGTTGTTGATTTTTCTAACAACAACAAAAAAAAACAGTGCTACATGAAATCAGATTTTATATTACCTGGATGCCTAATTTATGGCTAACATTTTGATGCCTTTTTTTTTTAAATCAATGTCAAGATTACAAAGATGTTAAGGGTTAAGGATTAAGACAGAGAAGTAGTTTTAACCACTGGAAACAGTCGTGGCCTCTGGGATTTAACTTTGGAAAGAGAGAAGGGCAGATTTTTCAGCATCGACCAATGAGGCAGGGAAAGAAAAACAAGAGGCTTTCCTGGGAAGAGCAGAAGCAGTCGAAAGCAAGACTCCAAACTCCAGGAGAATCAGAGGATTTTAGCTCCCCCAGACCAAGGCCCCCAGCCCCCAAGTAGTTGGAGAGGAGGGAGTCTCC
The DNA here is from genome assembly GCA_006410675.1 of Oreotragus oreotragus. NCBI lineage: Eukaryota > Metazoa > Chordata > Mammalia > Artiodactyla > Bovidae > Oreotragus > Oreotragus oreotragus. Next base: position 602,255 of record SJYX01009567.1, on the reverse strand, counting down.
TGAAAGGAAGCCCAAGGTTGCCACTAGGGCCCCCGAACCCCAGGGCTGGTCCTGAAAGATCCACAGGGGTCACCAATTGGCGGAAAAAGCAGAGAGACACGCCCAGGTCTCTGAAAGCGGCCAGGCCCGGTGGCCGGCTATACAGCGGACTAAAAATACGAAGAGGCAGAGAACACAAGACAGGCTCCCGGGAAACTGACCGGTGACAGCTTCAGGCACGAATCAATGCCTGACATGTTCCACTCTCCCAGCAGAATCTGCCTCAAAGAGATAAACTGGAGGGATTCCCTGGAGGTCCAGTGGTTAGGATTCTGAGCTCTCAACTGCCAAGGACTTGGGTTCAATCCCTGGCTGGGAACTAAGATCCCACAAGCAGCTTGGCCAAAATAAACACACACACACACACAGAAACTGAAAGAAAATGGGGGAGAGGGACATCCTGAGTATTGGCTTAACCTCCACTCCACTGAGAGGCTCTTGTTTGAAGGGGCAGAAGTCAGCCCTCCAGTGTGACATTAGCCACCAGCCTTTTTACACAGCATCTGCCCCTCAACCCTCAGCTTCTTCTTTCCTATTTCCCAGGCCTTTTAATAGAAATAGCTTAATTTTTTCTCATTCTACAAATCACATGTTATCACTATAAAAGTGAAACAATCCAGAACAGTATAAAGTAGGACAGCTGTAAGCGAGATCACGTGTGGACTTCTGCACTCAAACTAATGGCACCATCACACTAGTTTCCAACTTCTTTGCTCTTACAGTGTGTCACAGCTGTGCCTTCACGTCAGCACGGACCACAGCACGTACCATCTACTGTCTTTTTCCCATTTTCTTCCTTCAGATAAAATCCTTTAAGTATGATCGCTGGGTCACAGCGTGTGTGTGTGTGCAAATACAGAAAATGAACCGTTTGTCAAATTTTTCTACAAAAAAGGTTCTACCAATTTAAACTTGTAACCTAAACCATCAAGGCTAGGAATGTGCCTTTCCACACCCTCCCCAGAGCCATCGCTAACTTGGACACAACCCCATTCCCCCTACACCCACAATCAGCTCAACCCCCTCCACCTCACATGCTTCCCACTTCTTTCTCGTCCCCTCACCCACCACGTGCTGGACTGACTGACCACACAGGCCATGGGGCCCACACGACCCACTCTGAAACTGGAGGATGACGGGCCATGGGTAAGACCCTGAAAGACTGTCAGGTCAGGCAGGTGCTGAACTGGGCGGCATCATGGACCCTGTGCAGACGGCCCACCTGTTATTTCCAGCCACTGGGTGGTCTCGCCAAGGACCCTGCCCACATTATTCATCTCTGCATCCTCCACCCCCAGTGCAGCGCTTAGTGAGCTCAGAAACAAGTGGCCTCACCTGCTGTCCCATCTGTCACGAGTCATCCCATCTAGGCCTCCATGTGCCCTCTGCTCCCCACACACGGCTGCCCACGTCACACGTGTGAGCGCTGGCAGTGTGGAAGAGTCAGGCAGCACCGAAGACCAGGGGCTTGAGCACTTGCAAGCTCATCGAGCGCGGGCTACAGAAGTTCTAGGCACCTCCGGAATGTGGGAGGTTGTGTTTCTAAATGAAGACTGGAGTTAACCTTTTAGCATTCCTTTATTTTTATAACCACGTAGACATAATTTTATCCAAATGTATTACTCGTGACACATCTTTGTTCAAATTATGACTTGAACCTTCTTGCCAGGATATGCTTGGATGTGTGTGTGATATACGTGAATCAGAGTCCTACACTCTGGCCCTGCAGCACCCTAGTGAGAACGCCACACAGGCTGCGCTCCCAGGGCTCCCACTCCTCGGGAGTGGGCCGCTCGGCTCTGTGCACAGGACACAGGACCTCCAACACTTGGAGGAGAACGCTGCCTCCACTGGAGACCCAGGATGCCCAAGACGGCTTCCTGGCACTGCCAGCTCCATCCAGCAGTGGGTGTGACTGCAAGATGCCCGTGCATCACAGCCTGTTGTGCAGTCCCCCTACGCAGAGCCATGGTCACAGGGGAGACAAGGCTGAAAGCCCAGATCTGGGACTGACCCTCCAATGCAGGCACACTTCCTTTCTCAAACAGGAAAGCAAATCTCAACGATAAAATAGGAACAAAGTCAAGTCTTCTGCCTATTTTGAGTTCGCTGCCAGAAATAAAGCAGCGGACCAGCCTGCAAGTGCACGTAGGTGGGGTCCTTAAACACGCCATCAATAGCCACCACATGGCCCTGCTTGATCCCCGGCAAGTGCAAAATTCACCAAAGTGAAGCTCAGAGAGAGTCTGAGCCAGACACAGAGCAGCTGAGCAGGGACGGGGAACAGACACAGCACTGCGACATGACAATAGCAAGCCTTCCTGGAGGCTGAGATACTTCTTGTTTTCACTCACTGTTATAAGAAATCCTAGATCCACTGTAAACATTTCATTACTTAGGAAGCAACTTTTAATATGCCGCCAATGATTCAACTTTGACACTGAAGTCTAGTTCCTAAGTTTCTAGGTCAATTTAGGTTAAAAGCATCTGGAAATTTGCAAGGCAAGCTGTTTCAAAATACTTTGGAACTATTTTTCTGTATAAAACAGAACTGTCTTAATTTACAATGCAACCAAAACAAATTAAACAGAAGTCAGAACCATAAAGACTAGAGGAGACTCCCACTATCCAAAGCTCATTAATTCCAAAGACCCACTCTCCAAAGGTAACACTGTTGCCACCAATGAGGAGCGAATAAGCTTACAAAGCACTTTCTTTCTGTGTGTGTCCTGCCACTAGCCTGTGTGTCTCCCTCATGCTAATTTATCCATCTTTACAATAAATTTAGGAGGTAGGCAGTTAACATTTTCATTTTTACACAAAAACAAACTGAGGCCAAGAGTTACTCCTGCCTCATGTCACACAGGAGCCTAATATGGGGAAGAGCAGGACCGGGATCTAAATAGTGTGGGCCCAGATCTGAGCCTGTTACCACCTGGCTGCCCTGAGCTTTCTCTAATAAATAAAAATTACAGACTTCAGCATCACTAACTCAATGGACATGAGTTTGAGTAAGCTCTGGAATCAGTAATGGACACAGAAGCCTGGCATGCTGCAGTCGGACACGACTGAGCAACTGAACTGAACAGACTTCAGCTTACAAAATAAACTCCTAGAAATAAAGTATCACTTGCTGTTTTACATACCAGGGTTGTATAGACGATTTTACTTGACAAAGAGGTTTCACTGCTAAAAAAAAAAAAAAAATCTGAAAATCCCTGATGTAGACTATTAGTTGTCCGAACGGAAGGGGGCTGATAGGGGAGCATAAGAATGCAGTGACTTCCTCTTATAGGTGAGAAACAGTTCTTGCATCAGAAAATATAACTTGCACACTGAATAAAGACCAAAACCACGACTGTAGGAAGAAAAAGGAGGTTTCTCACTGTTTATGATTTATCTGAGATTTGTTCATCTGTTGGCAGGTAAGAAAAATACATAGGAAAGAAGCAAATGGGAAAAGTCTATCCATATATTACACATTTTTCCAGCCAAATGGGAAAAGGACCACCATTATTTTATTTTACGAAAAGAATTCCTGATTTCAGCTTGTGAAAACTTGTATTCCATGAAAACATAATTTAAGACACTGAAATTTAAAAAAAAAAAAGACACTGAAATAAGAAAACAAAAGCAACTATAATTTATTGCCACAATAGTATTTTCTAAGAAAGAGTTATTTTCAGAGTCAGCCCTACCTGTCGTTTCTAAGCCTCTCTCTTCGGCTCCCCACAGCTTCCTGATGGACACAAAGCATGGCGAGGCCGGGGCAGCCACGCCTGGCTCTCCCAGCAGGTACTGGATGCACCAGGGTCACCAGGACCCACGGAAGCATTGCTACACCCAGTCCGCAGAGCGCAGCGCTCACAGAAGCTCAACACAAGGAAGAGAGAGCTGCACCCAGGCTGACAGGCCCACGAACAACTTCTGACAACCCAGTGCTCTCCAGTCTGAAGGACAGCACCTAGATGCTGAGGCCTGGGAACAGGCAGAAACCAAGAATGCGCCACTCTTACCTTGCTTCTCTTTTTCCTTCAGTGGATCGGTGTTATAGACTCGGAATCCATTTTCCATCCCACATGCAAAGCATCCTAAAGTGTGAGAGAGACAAATTAATCCCCTCACTGGTGTCTCAGCTGAAGACCCCAGGCCTGGGGCAGCATGTGCAAGAGGTCCACAGGCAGCAGCCTCTTTGAGTAACCTTTGTGGATGCTCAGGCCAATGGACGTGGTCTGCATGCGCCATGATGATTTTCCTCGTGGACTGTCATCCAAGGGTTTGCACATTACTCCACTTGCCCCCGCAGGGCGCTTCTGGCATCCCGTGGACCAGGCTCTCTGCTCCGACACTTAACTCCAGCAAGAGGGGCTCAGCAGCTACCGAACCAGCCACTCTGCCATACCACGTGTCCCTCAACTCCAGCCTCTAATGCCCACCACTGGCCTCCCCGTTCCCAACACACCTTTCCAGGGCTGTATCAGGCACCAAGCCCTAGAGAGGCAACAACAAACAAGAGTCCGCAAGGACAGCCACAGAGCAGGCCACCTCAGCAGGCAGGGACACATCCAGGTGGAGAGGAGTGGAAGGGCTAGTATGGAGGGTCTTCTAGAAGGCAGCTCGAGGTCTCCATGACCTCACTCCCACCTGGAAGTAATCCTAACTCCCTAAACCCATCTCAGTCTTCATCCCCAGGGCACACACCAGACTGTTAATGGTCCATCTGAAGATGCTGTGAGGAAGTGAAGGAAGCACTCAAGTTTTAAGATGACCCTGTGATCTGGACTTCGCTTGCCTAAGTGTGATCAAGACCACATTAATCTCCATCAACACCACCAAGTTCGACTGCTGGCTCATATGAAGCTTGTGACCAGAAAGAGAAACACCAAACCCTTCATTTCTTTTCCCAAGACAAGCCGCAGTGGCTGGACCCTCACCACGACACAGCACTGACCTGAAAGGCAAAGCCACCCTCAGAGTCTCTCCTGGTTTTGATCCGTGTTCCAGCACTGGGATGACATTAATCTATTCTATCAACCACTCCATCCCCACAGTGTGAAAAGCATGCTTCTTTTTGTCCAAGTTAGGCATAAAACTACAAGGACCGTAACAGCTTTCCCAGGAGTTGGAATCTGTTCTGTAATTAACTCTCAGGCTCTGAAATGAACTTTATCTGGGCCTGGAGTCTGACACTCACTGGAAAGTACAATGTTACTTATTATCTCTTATTCTGGGTTGTAACTCCCTCTTTGTGTTACTAGAATCCTGTAATCTGGACAGAAGAATCAGAGCTTGGCTTTCTGGAAAATAAGGAAATAATACAAAAATCGAAAGCTTTCCTTTTGTTTCTCAACTATTACACCTTCCCCAAGTTTTAAGCCTGCACCGATCTTACTTGTCTTCACTAGAACACACATATTTCTGACAAGACTTGTATAAAATACACAATCACTATAAATCCATAAGAAAAAGGAGCTCATTTTCCAGTAGAAAAGTGAGCAAAAGATTTGGACTTTTCACAAGAGAATATCCAAATGCTTACTAAACCTACAGAATCAGGGAAATGCAAATACAATCTCACACATACATCACAATGAGATCTACTACACATCCACCAAAATGGCCAAAATGACTGTGCCAAGGCATGGAAACGGAGGGCAACCCCGGAAACTGCATGACTGCCACTGTCAATTCTGCTCCTAGGTATACAAGCCTTGTAAAAATGACAACATGCATTCACTAAGAGACAGGTAGCAGAATGGTCACAGCAGCACCCCTATGCTCAAAACGGCCCCAAACTGCAAACCTACCCAAATGCCTACCAAAGGTTGAATGGACAAACCAACTGTGATGTAGTCACACAAAGAAATACTGTACCAACGAGGATGACCTACAAGTATATTCAACAGTATGGGGGAAAAGCTCTTGCAAACACGATGCTGAATAAAAAAGCCAGAAACAAAATACAGCACAGAGACAGGCAAAACTAATCCATGTTGCTGGAAGTTAGACTGGGCAAGTGGCCCGAAGGAGCACGGCGTGCCAAGGCATTTGGTTTCTTAACTGCGGAAGGTGTGTTCAGTTCGGAAAATTCACCAAGCTGAATACTTAGGATACATGCACTTTTCTGTAAGAGTAATGCACTTCAGTAAAAGGTAGAAAAAAGGTCCTACAAACACAAGACTGGAAACCACTCTCTAAGAAGGCTAGGCATTATCCTTGCTATTTTGCAGGGTGGGAGAAATAAATTAACTGATTTTAGTTGGTTATCACACAACAGTTGGCATGAACCTTCCCGTCCTTGCTATCTTAAAGCTAGTCTACAGAAGTGTGTCCACTCAAACCTTCTGTTTCCCACGGGAAGAGAGCCAGATTCAGAAATGCACACATATCAACACTTCAGAATCTCGAAACTAATACAACTTATCTTTCGGAGAAGATAAGTCAAAAGTTTGAACAATTTAAAGTTATGAGCAAAGGTTTCTAAAGCTAAAGTTTCAATGAGAGTCCTAAAAATGCTGAGTAAAAATTAAAAGTCAACATAAAAAAAAAATCTAACTAACTCAATAACCTGGCATACATTTTAATTATAGGGAATTAAGCTAAGAGTAAGCAGAAGGTTAAGTATAAATGCATTTTTTTTTCAGCAACACTGTAAGTTTTCCTTCTAACTATTGCAACCAAATGAGGTGGTTTTCAAAAGTGAGAGTGTATTTTTCAGACAACTGAAATATATCCATTTAAAAGCCAGAGCTATATATTCTAAATAATCTTTGATGAAACCTTTATAAAAAATTATAAACTTCACTGGTTTCTAAAATAATTAGCTTTATTGTGAGCCTCAATTATTATACCAAAACCTGCTACAAGGATTCCTCATCTGGCCCTAAAACAGGTATGTATGCTTAGTCGCTCAGTCGTGTCGGTATAGATCTTGGATTTAAAGGCCACGGAATCAGTAAGCTTTGTGTTTCCGGTTTGTTTTTTTAGTCTGCCTCTCCCTGCCCTTAATATCAGTCAGTCATTTCTTTCCATTGAAAGCACATTTCTTAAGAAGTTGCTACACCACAGTTAACTCCTTAATGAGTTTTCAACTATCAGAACCTTTTCAGAAATCTACTGGCCCTCCTGTGGAAATCAAAATCCAAAGTGTTCAGCCACACACTGCCCGATGCCCAACTTCTGGCTCCCAAAGCGGACCCCACAACCCTTGCGGTCCCCAGCCCAGCCGCCCGCATCCCACATTTTTCCCCTCGTCCAACTCCATTCCTCCAAGAACTCTTCCCGCCCTTCACGGCTCCTCCCTGTGGGAAATCCCGGCCTCGCCTCGGTTCCCCGAACACACCTCACTGTCCCGGGGCCCTACAGCCAGAACCTTGGGGCCAGCACCCCACACGCCCACGCGCTGACACAGCTGGGCGACCCCCGCCCGGCCTACGTAACTCTACCCCAAACTGGCTCCACAGACACGGATCCTGCAGTTCCTGCTTCTGGATCCTCTTCAAACGGGCTTCCAAAGCGAACCCTCAGAACAGACGCGGGCGGGTCCCCCACCCTGGGCTAGAGTGGGGCGCAGTCCGGCATCACGCAGGATTTCAGAAAGGCGAAAAAGGCCATCTCCCGAAAAGCCGGGCTGAACAGTCCGGATGCCACCCAACAAAAGAAAAAAAGTGTGAGTTCGGCGGCATATTCTACGACAATCAGCAGAAAAGGTGAGGACCTTCGCGGACGAGGTCCGGGGGCCTGCAGGGGCATTCTCACCTCGATGCGACCCCGTCCCGGCCGCTGGGGACCCTAAACCCGCAATAAAGAACCGACGCCGCCCCGGAAAATCCCATCGCTGTCCGACCTGGATGGGGGTGGGGGGTCAGGGCGGCGGGGAAGCGGCCTGGGCCGGCGGGGAAAGGGGCGGCCTGGGGGAGGAGGGTGGCTTCAGGGGCAGGTGATGGGGCCTGAAGCCGGTGAGGACGCCGCCGCAGGGCTGAGGGCGGGACCCCGCTAGGAGAGGAAACGGCGGCAGGGGGGGGAGCCGGGGCCACTGACGGGCTCTCCTCACCATGGTCCTGGTTGAAGCCGGCGTAGAGCAGCCCGTTGCCGTGCGGGTTGCAGGGCAGGAGGTTCATGGTGCCGCGGGATCCACCGCGCCTCAGCGCCTCATGCCGCTCTGGGAGGTCGACCACCGGGATCCGCCTGGCCAGCGCCGATGCCGCCGCGGCCGGAAGCGAAAGGCCCACCGCCTGCGCGCGCAGCCAGGGAACCGCGGAGCACCGAGCAATCCACCCATGGGGTTAGGGAACGCCGAGAGCGTCACGTCTCTGGGGGGCGGGGCCGCGTCCGAAGAGGGCGGGTCGACTCGGCTTGGGGGCGGGGCCTGACCTGAGAGGCGGGGTCGCATCTCTGGAGCGCGGGGCTAAGGGTGGGAACCACCTGACTGGGTACCTCAGCCGTGCCCCTCAAACCTCAGGAGCAGGCAGGACCCAGACTCTCACACTAACTCAAGCCCGCCCCCTCCCGGAAATCATGTAAATTAAGGTAAGAGATTTTCTTATTTTTAATTGATAAAAGGATAAGTATCTCAGTATAAATAACAATGCTTTGTGGAGTTTTTAACAGGTGTGCTAGTAAAATGTTCGCGAAAAGAGCAAAATGGGTGGAAGTGAAGAAATGGAAGTACAAATGATCCTTGAACAATGCGGGGCCAGTTAACACTCAGATTTTTTTTTTCAAGAGTATACGCCTCGGGCCTACCTACACGACCCTGGTTGGTTAGATCCGCAGCTGCAGAACCGTAGATACCATGGATAAGAGGGAAGACTATAAATTAGACGCAGATTTCTTTACTGTGTGAAAGGCGGGTGTCTCTAACCCCTGTGTTGTTCAAGAGTCAAGTGTAAACGGATGTCTAGACTCTCCCATCCCCACCCTCCACCTCCCCATAGAGAGACCCCCGCCACAGGGACACAGACTGCCCCCTCAACCTAGGACCCAGAGCTACCCACAGACACACAGCTGACACAGAATCCCCAAGGCACAGAGCCCCCTTCAGGACACACAGAACCTTCTACAGGGACACAGGGCTCCCCAGGGCACAAAGCCCCCCTTACAGGCACTAATCTGTTCTGTATTAAAACCCAGCTATTTGTTAAGAGGAAAAACACCCTCTAACAGTCGGACAGACTGAGCGACTTCACTTTCACTTTTCTCTTTCATGCATTGGAGAAGGAAATGGCAACCCACTCCAGTATTCTTGCCTGGAGAATCCCAGGGATGGGGGAGCCTGGTGGGCTGCTGTCTATGGGGTCACACAGAGTCGGACACGACTGAAGTGACTTAGCAGCAGCAGCAGCAGCA
>SJYX01009567.1:575675-592092 GCA_006410675.1 Oreotragus oreotragus | reverse complement strand
TTTTTTTTTTTTTTTTTTTGCACCAAAGGAGAATCCTAGCTTTATTAAAGGGCCCACGCCGCAGTCAATATAAAAACACAAAAAGTCCCATCAGTTTAATAATAATTTAAAAAACCCAAAATGGAAAACTGAGGGGGCAAGGAAGAGGCCCCTGGGCCAGGGGCACGGGGAACCCTGCTCGTGGCACCAGGCCTGGCCTCAGGGCCCCCTGGTATTGCTGTTGCTAGGAGGTCGGGGGGCAGCGATTGTCCTGTGGAGCCACCGTTCAGCTGGGTCAACGACCCTTACTTCTTCTGGGGTGCGCTCAGCTTTTGCATGCCCCGGATCTTGTCCAGCAGCCTCAGTGGGTTTGTAACAGTCAACCAGCAGCTCCTTGACCCTGGCAGCCCGGGTATCACCGCTCTCCGTGTCCAGGAGTTCATCCACATCGATTTCCAGCTCCGGGATCTCCTCTTCCTGGCAGTTGTAGAGGCGAGTGAGCTGCTCCAGCATCCACTCCTCCAAGATGAGGCGCTTCCGTAGCTCCTTACCGTCATGCTTGACCGTTACCTTCCCTTGGCGCCTCACTGGGCCCTCGTCGTCCGCACCGCCCGGGCCCTCGCCTGCAGCCCCAGGGTGGCACTGAACGTGGTTGCGGGGCCCTGGGCCGCCACTCCCCGGTCCGGGGTCCGGGGCCGCCAACACCGCGTCCCCCGCGGGATTGTTGTTTGCGATGGCGGCCGCCAGGCCACGTGCGCGCGTCTGGCCCCTCCCTACGCCGCTGCCTCTGGGTGCTAGGTCCAGGCGGCTGGCTCGGGTTAGCTCGTGAGCTCGGCTCCGGCTCCGGGGCAAGGGCGGTGGCGGGGGTTGCCCAGCTGCAGCATGCGGAGTCCCAGGGCAGAAGCTTTCTCTGTCCCTTTAATAAAACTCTGCTATACAAAAGCTCTTGAGTGGTCAAGCCTGGTCACTGGTCCCAAAGCTAAATCTTCCGAGATCACAAATCTTCGTTCACTGTAAGCTATCAACATGTTGAGCAAAGAAAGCAAGTTGCAAAGCAGACCCAGGTACAGTTCACTCTGCACAAAGCTCAAAGCAGGCAGACTCAGGAACCCACTGTTGAGGGATGCATATGGACGTGGATGCAGACAAGTTAAGAAAACAGCAAAGAACTGGCTGTGCTGTTGTGCTTAGTCGCTCAGTCAGTCTGACTGCCACCCCATAGACTGTAGCCGGCAGGCTCCTCCGTCCATGGGATTTCCCAGGCAAGAATACTGGAGAGCGATGTAATGCCCTCCTTCAGGGGATCTTCCCCACTCAGGGATCAAATCTGCATCTCCCATCTCTTCTGCTCCCCACTCAGGGATCAAATCTGCATCTCCCATCTCTTCTGCATTGCGGGCGGATACTTTATCTGCTGAACCATCAGAACTGGAGATGGTGGTTCCTCCTGGAGCAGGGTTGTCATCTGCAAGAGGGGAGGGGCCTGTGTGGTCAGCTGGAAAACTCCCCCCAAGGTTGTAAATGTGTCCCCTTGTATGGCTGAAGCAACTTTGCAGATGGGATTATTGAATTTGAGATGGGGAGAGGATTGGGCTCTAAATGCCATCCATTGGTAAGAGGAAGACAGGGTGTCAATGTGACCCTGGAGGCAGAGATGAGCCAGGGAACAATGGCAGCTTCTAGAAGCTGGAAGAGGCCTGGAACAGATTTTCTCCTGGAGCCTCCAGAAGGAGGAACCAGCCCAGCCCACACCTTGATTTTAGTGCCTTAAGACTAAGGGCTTCTGACCTCTAGAACCATAAGAGAATAAATATATATTGTAAATCACCACAGCCAATGATTCAGTACATCATGTAGCAGGCTGAAGACTGGCCCTCAAAGATATCAGGTCCTCATCCCTGGAACCTGCAAATATTACCTTGTTTTGGAAGAATAATCTTGGCAGCTGTGATTAAATTAAGGACCTGAGATGGGGAGATGACCCTAGGTTATCCGGATATGCCCTGAGTACCATCACATGCGTCCTTAGAAGAGGAAAGCAGAGAGAGATTTGATACACTTAGGAAGAAGGCCATGTGAAGATGAACACAGAGGTCAGAATGATGCAGCCACAAGCCAGGGTATACCTGAGCTCATGGAAGCTGGAAGAGGTAGGAAAGAGCCTTCTAGAGCCTTCAGAGAGGTCACAGCCCTGCTCACACCTTCACATCAGCCCAGTGGTACCCATTTTGGGCTTGTGGCCTCCAGAACTGTGGAAGAATACATCTCTACTATTGGTAAATTTGTTACAGCAGCCACAGGAAACTCAGAATACAAGAGCAGTAGGAAACTATTACAACAAGCAACGGGCTTTGGAAATAAAGTTGTTTCATATGAAATAGTGTCTCACTAGTAAAACAATCTAGAGAAGCTTCAAAAAGCTACCATCCTTACCCCTGATTTCTGAAGTGGACCAAGGAACAAAGATAAAATTGGGGTAGGGGCAAAGAATCAAGAAACCAGCAGATGATGCTGGCTGGCTTTGAGCTACACAAGGCACTGTCCTCCGGTAGAAGTAGGAAGTCAGCTTCTGCCAGGGCAGACAGGCGTTTTCCAGACCTGAGTACCAAGTCCACTCCTGGCCGAGACAGTCATCTTCCTGTCATCTCATCAGGCACAGAAAGAGCACCGGAGATTCTGACACACACAGTCTGGCCATAGCGGGCCCCGTGGGATATGACAGCTCCCTGGACAAGGCCACTCTGGCTTAGAAACACAGCATAAAAGCAAAACCTTGCATGAAGACAGTCCAGAATGGAGCAGTGTCTGAGCCTGCAAAGACCAGACCCCATCATGGAGTCAGAGCTGCTGGTGCTCTTAGCAGAGACAGCTTTAACCTGGCTCAGTCTTCACACCTTTTAGGTAAGAGTTACTAAGTCAGTGATCCCAGAATCACCCCTGCTCCCTGAGAGCATGGAACACAGCAAAGTGTTCTAGCACAAGTTAGTCAGAATCCTTTCCAACATCCTCTGGAAATGCCCCTGTTTCTCGACCCTGTGCAGTCTCTCTCACTGTGATGAGTCAGCTGAGTTCCTGATGATCTCTGATTGACACAGTAGTGGCAGCATCTCTGGGCTGCCTTGCCTAGGAAGGGTAAAGGCTGGAGCAACTGCCTTCGGACCAAAGTGGACTATGGAACTCTTCCTTGTTGTCTCTGTCTTCCTCTCAGCAGTGACTCAGAGACCTCTGTGCCTGGGTTGGTTCCACTGTTCTCATGGGAAAGTAGAGTGAAAGAAGCAATAGTCCACACTTGGTTTCTAGACTGAGGTAGGGAAGGGACAGTAGGATTTAAAGCCAAAACTTGATGGGCAGAGATCAGCCTTATTTGAGAAGAGCAGTATGTGAGATTTCAGAGCTCCAAAGAAGGAGGGCACAGACCTAAATAGTCCATCAAAGCTGGAACAGATGGAGCCAGACCCTAACTGTTGAGTTTAGGCTGGATGGAGAGCAAAGGTTGGGGATCGAGGGTCAGAGGTGAGGAGGCGCAGGGCCAGCTCTACCCTCCCCAGGGCAGGAATCCCATTGGGCACCCACTGCCTATGTGAGAGGTGGCTCCCATTACTACCATCAACCCATCTGCCTGCTGCCAGCAGGAGCATCTGCAATAACAACCGCCCTGTTCTGAGGCTTTGTCAGCCTCAACCACTAGGTCAGCATATTGAGGATACCCCTGGTAGAGGTTGGGGCCCTACGGGAAGGGAGGTCCGAGAGCACATTGGGAGCAGGGAGTGAACACAGGGTTCCACCCTCCTGGTGTGTTAGGGCATATCCCCTGCTCCCCATGACAGCTCGGCTACCTCCCTCCAGTTCCCCAATACATGCAGCTTCATGCTTGCTTTTCAAATCCACATTTACTTTGATGACACACTTCTCCCGCAAAGGGAAGCATCTCTATCTCCCTCTCTTTGGCAAAACAAATATTATCAAGCCTGTAATTGACATTTTTTGCAGATTCAATATTTGCCTGGATCATTCCTCATCAAAGTTGTAGAGTCTAAGAAATTATTCTGCATTGCAGTAATTTTCCCAGGGCAATTGAAGACATAATTGTACATAATACATTTTGAATCTAGACGCTTGAAAAGACAATTACAAACAGCTGGGACACAATTTGGTGTTCTTGTTTATACTGGGGGGTGGATTTTGCCAGCGGAGAAGCCACAGGAGAAAATGGTAAAGTTTGAGAACAGTTTCTCCAGGATTCAGCTTACATTTCAGTTATGATTTCTGTGTGCTCACCACCAAAACATGCATGCTGCTGCTGCTGCTAAGTCGCTTCAGTCATGTCCAACTCTGTGCGACCCATAGACGGCAGCCCACCAGGCTCCTCCGTCCCTGGGATTCTCCAGGCAAGAACACTGGAGTGGGTTGCCATTTCCTTCTCCAAGGCATGAAAGTGAAAAGTGAAAGGGAAATCGCTCAGTCGTGTCCGACTCTGTGTAACCCCCACAGACGGCAGCCCACCAGGCTCCGCCATCCCAGGGATTCTCCAGACAAGAACACTGGAGTGGGTTGCCATTTCCTTCTCCAATGTCTGAAAGTGAAAAGTGAAAGTGAAGTCGCTCAGTCGTGTCTGACTCTTAGCGACCCCATGGACTGCAGCCCACCAGGCTCCTCCGTCCATGGGATTTTCCAGGCAAGAGTGCTGCCATGCTTGTACTTAATACATTCCATATCACATGAGTCATGCTGTCACTTCACAAGTGAAGCTGTCACTACAGTCATCTCTGACTCTGTGATCCTACGGACTGTACCCACCAGGCTCCTCTGTCCATAGGGATTCTCTGGGCAAGAATACTGGAGTAGGCTGCCATGCCCTCCTCCAGGAAATCTTCCCAACCCAGGGATCAAACCGAGGTCTCCTGCATTCATAGGCAGGTTCTGTATTAGGGCTTGTTTCTGTCTCACAGGGATGCCACTTTGATAGCACTTTCTACTGGGAAGCATAACTTATTTTCTTGTGTGAGCCCTGGAGCTGCTATAACAGATTGCCACAAACTGAGGGGCTTAAAACAACAGAAATCTGCCTCTCACAGTTCTGGAGACCAGAGTCTGAATCCAGGGGTGGGCAGGGCTCTCTTCTGCCTCTTCCAGCTTCTGGTGGCCCCAGGGGTCCTTCAATTAAACAATGAAAAGGGACAGAAGGGGCCTGGTTTAGCCTTGCAACCAGGCATCTCTCCCCAGCCTCCTCCCCTCCACCTTGGGAACCTGCACCTTGTACTTCCGTGTACCCTTCAAGGGTGGGGAGAGGGGCTTGTGTTCAGGATGGACTCCTCATTTCTGCTGGTCGCAGTCGAGGAAGTGACACCCCACCTCAGCTGCCTGGCTTCATGATCAGCAGGTCAGCCCTTCGCTCTCCTTTCTCCATCTGCTGCCCAACAGAGCGAAGGATGTGGCAGCCCAGCAGCAAGTCCTCCAGGCCCGAAGCCCCTTGCAGAGGGACCGTCCCCTCCAGGCTTACCTGCTATGCCCTCACCTGCTCCCCTGTGGACATTTGTCCCCTTCATGCCCAGGGGGCTGGGGGACCAGCAGCAGCTACGCTCATTCCTCCTCTCCAGGCCACACCTCCAGCATCTCTGAAGGTGTCACTTTCTTTGATTTCTAAAAACCTATAAATCAGGGACTTCCCTGGGTGTCCAGTGGTTAAGACTCCACACTTCCACTGCTAGGGGTGTGGGTTCGATCCTTGGTTGGGGAACAAAGATCCCACATGCCAGGTGGTACAGCCCCAAAAGCAAACAAAAACTATAAATTGCTAACAGAAACCAAGGACATCTGGATGTTTTCTCTTCTCTGAAAGTTATTTTTTTAATCCGTTGTTGCATCTTCCATCTGCCACAGAGAGTCAAGCCGTAGAACCAGGAAGGAGGCCCTTCCGGGAATGCTGGCAGAGTCAGCTCCAATCTTGACGTCACTCATGCTGGGCAGTGATGCCCCACGCACTGGGGCCAGAGCACCTCCCACTCTTCCTGTACAGACACAGGCTGGACAGCTGCCCCTTCAGGCCCCACTGTCTGCCTCTGCATTCTTTTCAGGAGAAGGCATCCTTTCACTCGGTGGTTCAGGTCAGGGACACAGCCCTGTTGCCAATGCCAGCTACTAGCACTGACTGTGGTAACTGAAATAGGCAATAAAGCAAATGGGGTCAAGGGTGATGGAAGTGCACACAACCAGGAAGAAGCAGCCAACGAGTCTACCAAGAAACGAGGATACTTTTTATTGTCAGGAAACATCGACTCTTAAACAACAGTGTTTGCTTCACTCTTAGCTGAAAATGGCTCTGAGTGACATTCTCTTGCCAGTCTGGACGTGGTGTACCCATGCTGCAGTGTGTTTGCTGTAACTAGAAACGTCTTTGGCATTTTCTTCCCTTTAGCGTCATAACTTGTAAAACATTTGTACAAAAAAAATGTAGATTTACAGAAAATATGCATATAAATCACTTATCCTAAAACGTAGTAAATAACGTAGCAAAAACTTGATCAAATCCGTTTCATACACAAGCTGGACAAGTTGGCTGTGCGTAATCTCTAACTTATCTATGGCGTTTTATAAATTAGTGCTTTGACATTAAAAAGGAGGTTTATAAAAAGACCCCTCGTAGCATCAAAAACTCTTCATTTCTCTCTCCATTTCCACTGTTTGTAGTCCCTAGAATTTATACTCATCACAAACATATCACCATTCTTATAAAAAGTAGTTATTTTAAGAAAAAAGTTGCACTGCAATCATGATACGTTACATTCAAAATTCCATGTTATCAAGAGTTCTTCCCTTTATAGACACATGTCTGAAATAAGAGCCCCATGCCCATCCATGCAGAAGTATCTGGTAAGTGGGGTACCAGCCTCGGTTCCATTGCTCGGGGCCACGTGGTCACCATGACACTGGCGGGCGTCTAGATCCAGAGCGGCCTCCCCCTCCTGTCTGTGCCCCTCCTCTGCCTTGCACCCTCCTCAAGAGACTTTGCAGTTGTTCCTGGAGCAGCGTCTGGGGGGGCTCTGGGGGAGGTGGGTGCCCTTGGCTTTTCGGAGGCTGGTCCTCTTGTGCCCGGAGCTGGTGGCGAGGGAGCAGGAGCGGCCGTGTGCCATCCTGGCGCTCAGGCCGGTGGCCATCGAGAAGGACTTGAGGTGGCTCCTGAGGGCCGTGGGCAGCGGCAGCCTGTCCAGCAGGTGCGCAGGCGTGCAAGACACCACTGCCCGGCAGCACAGGTCCTGCAAGCTCAGGACTTGGGAAAGAAAAGGAAACCTGGTTCACTTGCGGTGTCCTGGGTGTGGGGCCAGCACCGGAGCAGCACGATGCCCGTCCACCCTCCTCTCTGGGACTCTGGGGCAAGACGTCGAGGCCCAGTCTCCCACCTTGTGCCTACAGGCGGCAATTAGAAATAGGTGGTCCTGCTTTCGTCTCCTTAAACCCAGTTTGCCTCCAAACTTGAGACCACTACCGTCCCTCCCACTGGGTCTAAGAGATGAGTCCTGCCCGGCAATGGCCAATGACATCTCCTCAGGATTCATGCAACCAGCTTTTGGGGCTTGAGGCCAAGGGTTTCAGGAAACGTGCTTCCCAACTGGGTAGCTGACCCAGAATAATGTGTTATCAGCTTTATAAAGATATACTGGAGAACACACCAGAAAAGCAAATGCTGTCACTTAGATTTCACCTACATCGTTCGTTTTATGAGTCAGAGTCTCTGCTCAGGTAGAGCGGGGCTCCCCAGGGGCCTGCTAGGAGCAGAGACTGCGTCTCACCCTTGGTGCAGTCAGGGCACTCCTCAACCCCTGGAGCATCAGACAGAAGAAACACAACCCAGGGCTTTGGTTCCTTTTAGAATCAAGGTCCTAACAACTTTCAGAACAGTGCTTCTCAACTGGGGGCAATTTTGACTCCCTAGGGCATTTGGCAAAGTCTGGAGACATTTGTGGGTTTCACAATGGGGGCAGGGAGACCAAGGATGCAGCTCACCCACAGCATAGGGGATGCCCCCACCAGAGGACACTCCATCCCAACCGGCTGTAGTGCCAAGGAGGAGAAGCTCTGATTTATGAGAATGGAGACAGCGACTTGAGGGCAGGTCCTGGGAGGCTGACTACTGGAGGGGCTGCCGGGTAGCCTGGAGGAGCACCTACCCTTGCTCGGCCTCCAGAGCCGGTCCATCCCGTGCCGCAGCAGCACGATCCTGGCCAGCTCCATAAAGGACTCAGTGATGTTGAAATTGCACAGCGGGCTGACCTCAAAGAACGTCACACCCAGGCGCTCTGCGTAGGCCTGGGCCTGCTCCGTGGGGACCTGCCGCTTGAAGGCCAGGTGTAGGCGGTTCCCCACCAGAATCTTAGGGACCCCTGGGGCATGCTAAAGGGCGACAAAGAGGCAAGGAAAGTGAGTCAGGCACAAGCTTTGTTGATGTAATGACAGGTGCCCTGGGGTGATATCCACCTAGAACTTCAGAATATGTCCTTTTTTGAAAATAGGGGCTTTGCAGATGGAATTAGTTAGGATCTTGGGGTGGACCCGACGTCCCGTTACTGTGTCCTTATAAGAAGGGGAGAGGACACAGGACACACAGGGAAGAAGGCACGTGACAGCAGAGCAGAGATCCAGAGATCAAAGGCCAGGGACTGTCAGCAACACCAGAAGCTGGAGGAGGCAGGAAGGATCCTCCTCTCAAACAGAGGGAGCCAACACCTTGATTTTGGACTCTGACCCCAGAACTCAGAGAATGAGTTTCCTTTGTGTTCAGCCACACAGTCTGTGGTGAGCTGTTACGGCCACCCCAGGACACTCACAACGGTGGGTGGGACTGACCAGTAGACGTCCCGTTGGCAGCTGGGCCGGTCAGGGTGCCAGCAGATAGCAGCCTAGTTACCACTGGTCAGCCCACCTGACTGTGTGCAGGGCCTCATCCTGTGCTAGGAGGTGACATGTCCTCCCCACTGTGGCTGGAGCCTTGTGCCCTGGCTCCCCTGCCCACCCCTCCATGGGCCCACAAGGAAGGAGCCCTGCTCCTGTTGTACCTCATTGATCTCCTTAATCCACCGGTCGATGCCATCAAAGGACCAGCGGTTTGCGATGTCGTACACCAGGATCACACCCTGGGGAGGTAACGGTCACTTGTGGAGAGACTGGCCAGCACGCAGGCCACTCGGGCACACACTCACAACGAGCTAAACAGTCATTCTACTTATTTTAATGCAAAACACATTTTTAAAAATTTATGTGCCAAATGTAGCAGCTATATGATCATTTCCAATGATAATTTCATAAGCTCACGGAGAAACCCTCAAATGTGAAGGTGAGTTGGGCAGTGGAACTCAGTTCCCCACATTCATGAGCTGGTCCAGGGACATGGAATGTGGGGGGACTGCAGAGCCCACCCACCTGGACAGAGAGTTCCCACACACGTGCAGACACACACGCACATGAGTGTGGCACACACACAACCCACATGCCTGCATATTTATCTGTGTACATGCATAAATGCACGTGAATACACACCACTCACGCACACGTATGTACAAATACAGCACATGCAACCACACCCCCCTGATGCTGAAGGCTTGGGAGTCACCAAACAGTCCACAGCACAACTTTAGACTCTGGCATCAGCTTATATGTGAGCTAATTGCTTTGTCCTCCAAGTATGCATTAAACGGCATTCCGAAAGTCATTATTAAAGTCAGCTTGACCTCCCAGTTCAGGGGATGTTACCTGTGCGCCCCGAGAGTAAGAGCGGAATATGGTACAAAATCTTCCCTGACCCGACGTGTCCCTGGAAAAGATGGTGGAGGCCTGTAAGAAGAAATCACTGCTTCCTGACAACAAAGTTTTTGAACTTGGGAGCCAGAGCAAGTACATTTTATAATTGTCAGTGGCCATCCCAAAGGAAAGTCCAAGCCCCCAACAAAACGTTGGGCACAGTTTCCCTGGAGAGATCCAGACCTTGAGATGTCCTTCTGGGTTCTTTCTCTTTTCTAACTTTTTGAAAAGTCAACTAGAGAAAGTAGTAATGGGTTGACGTGTGATGTGTTAGCCACTCAGTCGTGTCCGACCCTTTGCGACCCCATGGACTATAGCCCGCCAGACTCTGTTGTCCATGGGATTTCCCAGGCAAGAATAATGGAGTGGGTTGCCATTTCCCTTCTCCAGAGTAATGGGTTTCCACATAATAATTCTGACATTTCAATAAATCTAATTTAGGTTTTTTACAAGTTGTTTAATTTGGAAATAAAGCTATCTTTGGAATGTGAGTCTACACTGAGGGAGAAATAGGCCAAAGGATTTGGTGGGGTCACTCCACTTCCAGTTAGATCAAAAACACCATAGGAATTCCCTGACATCCAGTGCTTAGCACTCCTCGCTTTCACTGCCAAGGGCACAGGTTCAATCCCTGCTCAGGGAACTAAGATCTGGTAAGAAAAGATCACATGAAGCCAGCCCTGTGGATACATCCCTATGTTCCTCCATATGAGGAAGTGATCCTGGGATGCATTCATCAGGATAAAGAAGAATATCACTTTGGGACAGACTCCACCCTGTCTCAGGGCATTTACTGAGATGGACCGACCACCCCAACCAGGCACAGGGGCTCCATTTCAGATGCCAAGGCAACAGGAACAGCTGTTACAACAGCCTTCAAGTCCAGGACAAGTTTGGATTGAGAGGGGAGCCCTCAGGAGGTTTCTGGGGAGGAAGGAAGGAAAAAGAGATTTGAGAGTCAGCAGGGACAGGGACATCGAGTGGACATCATGGAGAGAGGCTTCCCGGGTCAGCCTTGGGGGCTTACTGCTTCTGGTTAGGGGTGGGTGGGGGTGGGAGAAGGGGCTCTGGGCCCTCTGGAGACACTTGTGGCCTTGAGAGGTCTGGCATGGTCAGGCAGGAGAATGGAACCATGCAGGTGGCCCAGGAGAGGGGATGACACAGGAGCTAGTGATGGTGGTCAGGAAAGCCACATGGCGTGGGGGCAACCCAGGGATTAGTCACAGCAGGAAAACCCTAGTCACCCACCCCTAGAGCTGGAGGACCAGGGGTATCACACCAGAGCATCAGAACCAAGGCTGCCTGGAGTGGGGACCAAGAAAGAGACCCAATCCAGAGCTGGGCGACACCCTGGCCTCTTACACTCCCACCCCTGTCCACCCTCCGCCCTGTTGAGCTTGGTCACAGCGTATGGCCCCTCGGCACTAGCGAGGCAGAAGAGTCCACATGCTCCGGACTGACTCCGAGGCCCATGCAGATCTCAGCTCCCACGGGAGCTATTGGGTCAGGCTGGGGCTGAAGCAGTGGATCTTCCCTCAGGTGCTACCAGAGTCCCCAAGGGCCAGGACAGCTCCCCCCACCCCATGTTCAGGGGTCAGGAGGGACCCCTGACTCACCAGAGCTGCAGCTTCACCCGCCGGCCGTCTAGCAGAATGGTGGTGGTCTTGTAGTCAATGCCTGTGAAAGAGGGTCGAGGCAGCTTAAGTGCCAAGCACTTCCACAAAGTCTTGTTCAGGTAAAAGGTGCAGATCAGAGAAACAATCTCATGCTGGGGGAGAAAGGATTTCCCAGCGGTAGGATCCAGCGCTCACAGGGTAGCTGAACTGGGCCCTACATGGACCCTGGCCCACCAGACTCACCTACCTTCTATTTGAAGCAGGGTCTCCAACCTCCGCTCCTCCCTTACCACCATTGCCTCCAGCTCAGTGCCCAGGCCCCTGCCACTACCTGAGCGGTGGGCAGCAGGAGCCCCCAGAACCATTCTGCAGCAGGCTCTACACATGGCCTGCTGGCCCCAGGTTTGCTGAGAGACTGTGGGCAGCCCAGCCACACACCTTTGTCTCTGCTGGACCCAGGGCTAGAACATGGTGCTCCTTTCCTCCAAGTTATCCCACTGTGAATGTAAGGTAAAAGTGTATAGAAAATGAAATTAGTTATGAAGTATTTTCTCAACTATGCAAAGACGAAACATGTACCTACGTGCACAAGGGTGATGAAATAAAGTTCCTGTTCTATGGCAAGATGAGAAAAACTTAGACATAGTTTTTCTGCCCATGTGGACTGCCTCCCTTCTCCACTTTATGTATTGGACATCTGCATTGATCATACCTCCATAGGAGACAACGTGCATGCCTGCTAAGTCACTTCAGTTGTGTCCAACTCCTTGTGACCCCATGGAGTGTAACCCACCAGGCTCCTCTGTCCATGGGATTCTCCAGGCCAGAGTACTGGAATGGGTTGCCATGCCCTCCTCCAGGGAATCGTCCCGACCGAGGGATCCAACCTGCATCTCCTGCATTGCAGGCGGATTCTTTACTGCTGAGCCACCGGGGAAGCCCACAGGAGAGAATATTCCTTCTTTCGTAATGTTGCAAGGGATCATGATGACCCAGATTTGCTTTGGATGAGCAGACCTAGATTGTATAAACCGTCAACATGCCTTTTGATGTATATCCCTTTGTCTTTAAAACGTTTATAACTGTGCTTTGACCTGTGACAGGGAGAGCAGTCCTCAGAGCTTTCTGAAAGACAGTCTCCCAGGTTATAATTCACAGGTTGGTGCAAATAAAATTTTCCATTACTTTCTTGAAAAACATTAGTCTCTTAGTCATGTCTGACTCTTTGCAACCCCATGGACTAGGGCCCACCAGGCTTCTCTGTTCATAGAACTCTCCAGGCAAGAATAATGGAGTGGGTTGTCATCGCCTACCCCAGGGGATTTTCCCAACCCAAGGGTTGAACTTGGGCCTCCTGCATTGCAGGCAGATTCTTTACCATCTGAGCCACCAGGGAAACCCTTCATTTCCTTTCTTAGACTAATTGATTAATTTTTCATTTATACTCATGGTATAGTAGCAGGATATTAGAGACACCCACCAGAGGACCCCAGGGGTCTACCCTGAATGGACATTTGGTATCGGCCTTTTGAGCCCTGCCAGCTTCTCAGTATTCCTCAGGTGTTCTGGTGAGCTCTCCTGATATCCAGATCTCACTGTTTAAGTGATGATCCTACAACTTTTATTTAAGGTCTTCTGTACTTGACTTGGAGTCTTAAGGGGCACTGGTGAATTTCCTTGGTAGAGTCCTAGGAAGTCTGGGCAGGAAGCCCAAAGAAACACAGACAGCTGGAGTTTTGTTAAATTTGGCTCCAATTAAGAGGAAAAAAGGAGAAAAAAAACAAAAACAAAACAAGTCGATACACGGTCTGACCAAACAGTTTGCCAGTGACACAAGACAGCCTGCTCAGCCCCAAGGACAAGGGACATCAGCCCGCCACAAGGTGTCCTCAGGTCACTGAGAACCTAACGGAGATGTCCGAGGATCGAGCCTCCAGACGTGTAGCAGTGCTACTGCTGCTGCTGCTGCTGCTAAGTCGCTTCAGTCGTGTCGACTCTGTGTGACCCCACAGACGGCAGCCCACCAGGCTCCCCCGTCCCTGGGCTTCTCCAGGCAAGAACACTGGAGTGGGTTGCCATTTCCTTCTCCAATGCATGAAAGTGAAGTCGCTCAGTCGTGTCCGACTCTTCGCGACCCCATGGACTGCAGCCCACCAGGCTCCTCCGCCCGTGGGGTTCTCCAGGCAAGAGTACTGGAATGGGGTGCCACTGCCTTCTCCGAGCAGTGCTACAGCAGATCCCAGATCCCATTACAAGGATTAAGTAAACGCTGTTCTTCTGGGGACACACGCGATAAAAGCTGATCACCGAGTACTCCAAGCACCACCCACGGTGGTTTTAGACTGTCAGAGGGTGAAACTAAGATAAGTAAAAAAAAGTCGAGCCGATCCTGAGAGTAACTCCTTGGAGAGCTACACTCAGAAGCAGCACAAAGCTCATCAACCACACTGTCCTCAGAAAGTTGTTCAGATCATGTCTCATCTCTGAAGTAAGCAACCAAATCGATAATGGGGAACTGTGCTTCAGGGGCCAACCAGCTCATGAATGGAGAGCCACCTATGGGGACCCAAGCTGGGTTTATATAGAACTGATGCTTGCAAGTGCTTACTTAATTGGGAATTAAAGGAAATCCTGCCCTGAGATGACCAAGTTGGGATTCTTTTTTTTTTTTTTNAGCTCATGAATGGAGAGCCACCTATGGGGACCCAAGCTGGGTTTATATAGAACTGATGCTTGCAAGTGCTTACTTAATTGGGAATTAAAGGAAATCCTGCCCTGAGATGACCAAGTTGGGATTATTTTTTTTTTTTTTGCATTCCAAAGCTGATTTTTGTGTGAACACTCAGAGGAAGCCAGCAGAGGATAATTTCTTACTATGTCTGTCAGTCTCCAGGACCCCTGTCTGCAGGGTCTCCTGGAAACTAGAGTGATAAAAAGCTTTTCTTTTTTCTAAAGTTGGATTGCATGTATGCGTACTAAGTCGCTTCAGTCATGTCTGACTCTGCAACCCTATAGACTGAAGCCCGCCAGGCTCCTCCATCCTTGGGATTCTCCAGGCAAGAATACCGGAGTGGGTTGCCATGCTCTCCTCTAGGGGATCTTCCCGACCCAGGGGTCGAGCCTGCATCTCTATGTCTCCTGCATTGGCGGGCAGGTTCTTTCCCACTAGTGCTACCTGGGAAGCCCTGAAACTGGATTAGCAGCAGAAAATATTTGTGGGGCTAGTTTCTTGGATCATTTGAATTGGAAAGGTTCCTGACTGTCAAAATTTCAAAAAACTCGTCTTAAACTATTGTACCTGTTTTAATCTGTATGCAGAAGCCCCAAGGGGGGACTTCCCTGGACGTATAGTGCTTAAGAATCCAGATTGCAGCGGAGGGGATGCCAGTTCTACTCCCGGTCAGGATAGAGCCCACATGTTGCCGAGCAACTAAACCTATGCGCGGAAACTCCTGAGCCGAAGCCCACCATGAAGATCCCACCTGGAGCAGTGAAGACCCGACTCAACCAAAGAAAAAGTCTTATTCATAAGTCTCCTGTCTTAAAGCAGGTTAAGGGCAATGCCACGTGTCTGGTGGGGATGGCGGGATATTCAGTCTCACGTTCTGAAGACACATCATCCAAGGGTTTAGGACAGAACACAGATTCCAGAGAGTGTTTAGGTCAGAAGTTTTGGATCTGGGCAATTGCATCTTTTTAAAATAAATTTTTATTTATTTAACTTTATTTATTTTTGGCTGCACTGACTCCTCACTGCTGCACTTGGGCTTTCTCTGTTTGTGGCAAGTGGGCTTATGGTAGTGGCTTCTCTCGTTGCAGAGCAGAGGCTCTAGAGTTCAAAGTCTCAGTACTTGTGGTGTGTAGGCTTAGCTGCCCAGCAGCATGTGGAACCTTCCCAGACTAGGGATCAAACCTGAGTTCCCTGCATTGGTGGGAGCATTCTTAAACACTGGACCACCAGGGAAGTCCTGAAATTACACCTTGTAGCGACTACCAAGGACCTCTTTACAGTCCTTTAAATCCCTCAAATGCTTATGTCCTTCTTTTGCAATAGTCAGCAATGGGGCATATGGAGCATAAGACACCCACACACATACACAATAGATAAATGGAACATATGCACATTTACTAAATAGAGTGAATATATGCATAATAAACAGGTATGACTGCATATAATATATATACATAATAAATACAATCATACTTATATATTTTTATATAAGCTACACATAAATTAGAGATACCAAGGGAGCATTTCATGCAAAGATGGCATAATAAAGGACAGAAATGGTATGGACCTAACAGAAGCTGAAGATGTTAAGAAGAGGTGGCAAGAATACACAGAAGAACTGTACAAAAAAGATCTTCACGACCCAGATAATCATGATGGTGTGATCACTCACCTAGAGCCAGACATCCTGGAGTGTGAAGTCAAGTGGGCCTTAGGAGGCATCACTACAAACAAAGCTAGTGGAGGTGATGGAACTCCAGTTGAGCTATTTCAAATCCTAAAAGATGATGCTGTGAAAGTGCTACACTCAATATGCCAGAAAATTTGGAAAACTCAGCAGTGGCCACAGGACTGGAAAAGGTCAGTTTTCATTCCAATTCCAAAGAAAGGCAATGCCAAAGAATGCTCAAACTACCACACAATTGCACTCATCTCACATGGTGGCAAAGTAATGCCCCAAATTCTCCAAACCAGGCTTTAATAATACGTGAACTGTGAAATTCCAGATGTTCAAGCTGGTTTTAGAAAAGGCAGAGGAACCAGAGATCAAATTGCCAACATCCGCTGGATCATCGAAAAAGGAGGAAAGTTTCAGAAAAACATCTATTTCTGCTTTATTGACTATGCCAAAGCCTTTGACTGTGTGGATCACAATAAACTGTGGAAAATTCTGAAAGAGATGGGAATACCAGACCACCTAACCTGCCTCTTGAGAAATCTGTATGCAGGTCAGGAAGCAACAGTTAGAACTGGACATGGAACAACAGACTGGTTCCAAATAGGAAAAGGAGTACGTCAA